>JARFIW010001425.1:4343733-4943733 GCA_036346225.1 Platerodrilus igneus | reverse complement strand
CATATACAAGTAAGATCACATACAGCTCATCGACTTGCATTAATTTCAAATTAAAAAATGTACTGAAGCCTTGATGTGTAAACCAGGGGATTATTGCATTGAAATATCTACACTTAATTGATTATAGTGAATTCTGTGGATGTGATTTTGAAATCACTTATAACTGCCACGGTTATTCCCTATTCTTAATTCAACGGCTATGCCAAATGTAGATTGTTAATGAGAAGATATGACACACATCGAGGGATATCCTTGAAATGTCTCGTTGCAAGTACTGTCTATTGTACACAAATCGGATGATTATTATAAGCAACTACAGGTGTTGACTACAGATAGTTAAAGCTGTAGGCTGTGGGAATTTCAGGGAAATGGGTAGACTAGCACTGAATAGAAATTAATGGAGGTACCTGTCCAACCAGTTCCAAGAGGGAACACCTAATGATGAAAAAGTAATTGTACTTAAACCTGATAATTATTATAAGAAACTACAGGTATTGGTCCTGCAATATTCTCAAGCAATGTTGATTGTGTGTAAGGGATTTTGGTAGCCGCAGGTTACGGAACCCACTTCCCATACCACTGAATATCGGTGAAATGGAGTAAATATTTAGAAAACCATAGAAGGGGAAACCGGGCTGTATTTAGGTTCTAGGAATTTCAGGGAAATGTGTAGGTTAGCTCAGAATAGGAAACAATGAAGGTACACGTGTAAGCAGTTCCAGGACTGAAGACCTGATGATGATGATCATACACTTCAAAATAAATCGTCAGAATGTGCACAATTATCATTCCTTGTTTCATTATTTGCCGCAGACGTCCATTTTTTTAAATAATGTCTAATATTAAGTAAAATAAGTTCTCGTACAATACAGACAATGTATATACTTGCCTGAACTAAATATTCCCTCTTTTTAGTTTCCGACAAATTACATTTTAGGCTTAGATGCGTCGATATCTGACATTTTCCTCATTACAATGTAGTCGGCTTGATGCTCTATTTCTATGACAATTTTTTTTTGACAGGATATTACAAGAACGTCGTTATTATACCCATATTTTAAGAAATAGTTAGCAGCACAACTTTTTAACAGTTTCTAAATTTGAAAGAAAATATACAGATTAGACGGTGTACCAAACTCCTTTACTACGCGTTTCTCGTTTTAAAATAAAACAGTAATTAAGAAATAATTTGCATTTTATAAAACTCTTATGAAATGTTATTCTATTAATTAATGTCTCCTAAATTTTTCAAAAGACAAGATACTCCCACATTGTTTACATAAATTTAATTCTTTATTTAATCTAGTAGTAGAAAAACAAGAATTCAGGCACTTTGAAGGTTTATTAATAATATAAATACATTAAACTTTTCAGACATTTTGATTCACACATATTACTGTTAAGTATAATTTATAATCTTCTAACATCATTAAAAGTTTCTCAAGTCTGTATTAAAAATGATAGGCTTGACACATACTACATGTATACGCATCCATAGACGAATATAATATTGTGCAAAATAAAAAGGTTGTTAATTTTAATAAATGGGAGGAGTACGTACAATAAGTTAATACATAACTTGTCATTTAGCACTAATATATGTGCTAATAAAATAAAGCCACTCATATCTTAGACTTAGAATTCTTGGTAATGCGCTAATTTTACACTAATGCTGATGTGATTGTCTTTTAAGTAATACATAAACGAGGAGCAACATTTTCAGTGTTAAACTAATCCACAAAATACCAAAAATGCTACAAACGTTTTATGTTTTTAAATGGTATTAGGGCCACACCGCTCTTTAAAAATAAAATGAAATAGAACCCAGTTTATTGAAGTGTGCATGTTCTCGTTCTTAATCAAGGAAACATTTCGGTTTTACCTAACACAGGAACGTCAAACTCAATTTTCTTTTGAGTGCCATTTTCCTCCAAGACATGCTTGGCGGGCGGGCATTAAAAAACTCCACGTTTATACCAATACAAAAAACTTTATTCAAGGAAATCTATGAAAGTTACAATTATGATACCTGCTCGAGTTAAGGTTCGGGTCTTGGGAGCTACCTTTTTAAAAACCAGTTCCAAAACTTATTAACAAGTTTATTTATTAATACAGAATTTACTTATGGAATTTTGACAAGTTGATTTAAAATTACTCTAAGTCGAAATTACACTAGTTATTTGTACTATGGTGAGTAGCCTAAGCAACTGCAATGTTAAAGCTGAATACTTTGACTGACTGCCGGGTCTTGGAGCTCCCGGGTTTTATAATTTCCCTACCCCCTCACATGGCCGTGGGAACTTGCAGATCTCATGTCTGCTTATTCTTAATACTATTCATAAATACAATGTTGTAGTCTTAATTTCTAAGTAATCACGGTATCTTGACCGTCTGTGACCTGACATCTGCAGTGTCACTATCGTCTCGGATACAAAGTATCGCATCCGTTTTCATGAACTGTTAATAAACTTTATAAATTGTCCTTGTGTTACTTTGTTGCACTTAACTTGGCGTATTCTTAACACTTTCTAATAATTCCTAATTATTCTATTTTATAATACATATATCAATTGGAGGACATATAACTCACCTAACACTTAGGTAATTAACTATATCGATGAACCAGATACTTGACATCGTTTTAGCTTCATTATGTCATCGATGTTTGGTGTCAAATTAGATGTACTGATTTTGAAAATTGCTTGATGATGTTCATGTGTCAGTCTTGAATGGTGTTGATACTTGTTAATTTACAACTCTGTTCGCATACATATGTACCTCCAAACACGCATAATATACGAGCAGCATTTTCTTCATATTGGGATAGTTGTCATAATTTTTGAAATACTTTTAGTAGAATGTCAAAATGTCAACTTCGTTAAACGTGTCTTTTGAAACGATGCCACACTGCAAATCAATCAGTTCCATTTGCATGTATGTTGGAGCCTTGTCATTTTCAGAGGTGAATGGATTATATCCATTCATTAATCATTATTAATCAGAGGAAATTCATGAGAATTGAGTTCGCGAAAATCTGCATAACGCTTTTCAAACTCCGCTATAAGATTAAGCAAAAGATTAAAAACTCTGCCAGATTTACTGCACTGCAGGTGCACGCGATCGAATACTAGGAAAGGGACGAAGTGTTTGCTCTCACAACTGGGACTCCCACAACTTATATTTCATATCAAAGGCTTTTACATTTCAGTATAATTGCGTTAACAATCGTGTTTTTACCTTGAAGTTTAACGTTCAAGTTGTTTAAATGTTCCACCATATCCACTAAGAAAGAGCAATCAAGCCACCATAAAAGTAACAATGTGTTCACGCAATTCAAAAAATCGCTTTAGCATTGCACCGCCACTAAGCCAACGAATATAAGTGATGTATAAAATATCTGAATGTGTTTCGTCGAGATCTTTTAAAAATTGTGCGAAAAGACGGTGATTTAGATCTTTACTCAGAATGAAATTTATAGTTTCAAGTATTGGTTTCATGACATGATCCATTTTAAATATTTTAGATGCCAAGGATTCGTGATGAATGGTCCAGTGAAATCCCACACGTTTGTATTCAGGTTTAGCTTCATCTAAAGACCGGCATTTGTTCCAACCATGGCTGGTGCACCGTCAATCATAATACTGAATAATTTTCCCCAATCAAGTAAATTAATTTGAATTAATTGCTCAATCGCCTGGTCAATATCTTGAGCTATGGTGGTATCCTTCAAAGATATACATTTTAACAGTTCTTCAGTAATGACAAAATCTTTATTGATCCTGCGATTAAACACAGCATGCTGTGCTGTACATTTGATATTAGTACTTTCATCGGCGGCAATGGAATAAAATATAAATTCTTGAATTTTGTCTTCAAGTTGATTATGCAAATTTTCCGTCAACTGATTTACTCTGACAGCAGTGGTATTTTTGATAGGGGGTGTATTGTGGATAACTTGCTTCGGAAGTGCGAATAAAATATCAGCCACATATTTTGTCGCTATCAACTTTCCGTTTATTACAAAACTGTAGTAAACGAAACGCGTACTCATATAAATTATATGTAACAAGTAGAATCATCGTCTGTCTGTGCATCGAGATTGACGACTGACTCACGATCTGAGCAGTGAAAATTTTGGACGCCCGGAAGTAGAGCGTTCGACGACGACAACTATCTTCACTACCACGCGATCAGGATCCGAGTGTCTTGAGGGCCGGTTATGGCACGCGAGCCGTATCTTTGGCATGCCAGATCTAACACATCTTAGATTCGACTTCCTATTACGAAAATGCCAAAATGGATTAGTTGATTCGCGTGCGGCTACTAAGTCCTTTCGATTCTCAGCAGGTACCCCTTGAAAAATTTTAAGCTTGCCTATAACATCCATCCCAAATATAATATCCATCTTTAGTCCAGGTACAACCATGAAATAATTCTCTAATTTTACATCTCTCATTTCACATTTCAGAATTATTCTTGCAAATTTCTTATTATTGGTGCCACCAAATTACACCCCATTATAGGTATCGCCTTATCCATCAATTTTTCCCGTTTAACAAATTCTTCCGCAACAAGCGATGCTTCTGCCCCAATATCAGTCAATACTCTAACTATTTTATTTTCCACCTTTAAATTAACTATAGGTAATAAGTTTCTTTCTAATTCATTTTCCGTCTCAAGTTTAATAAATTCGCGCTGATGTTCGTATCTGTTTATCCGTAAGAGCTTACTTGGTTTGTCCGTATTTAAAAATTTTGGTTTTGCGTGACAGGCCCTGTCTGACTCGTAATCTCTGTGTATGTGCGATTAATATTCCTTGGTTGTGTTCGTCGATCCTCATATTCCTGTCTACTTATTTCTTGGTTATTGTTTCCCTCATGATTAGTCCGCTCCATTTGTTGCCTTGGTGTCTGACCCGAATTCCTACCACGCCTGAAATTATTGTAATTACCCCTATTAAAATTTCTTCCATTATCATAATTATTTCGTTTATAATTAATTCTTTGAGTATCAGTGCTTCTTTGAGTCCTCATAAAATTTGTGTGTTGATTCTAAGTGCTATCTTCTGTTCTATAATTTGATCCCAATTCATCATACCTTTGTAGATATTCTATAAATATGTCACGGTCTACTATATTTTGTATTGTGATATACTGTTTTACTTCTGCGTTGAAATGCCCTGCCAAATATTTTATAATTTGTTTATCTTGTAAAGGAGGATCTAACTGTTTTGCTACGCTAAATTTTCTTATAGCATATAATTCCCGGGTTATCCCTGTATCTAAATTATATTTGCCCATGCTCAGGCTTTTCTAACTTTATCTTGTTGATTATCCCCCAAAAAAGTGTCGTAAAAGTTTTTGTTCAAATTGTTGAAATGTTTCTACCTCGCTTCGTATTAAGTTATATCACATTTCTGCTCCCCTTTTAATATCGATTTTACTAAATTTAATTTATATTGCTCGTCTGTTGAGCCCTGTACTAACATTTTAATGTTTTTCAAACAAAATTTTGGATTTAATTTACCGTCTCCGTAAAATTTTGAGTATTGTTCTATTAAAAGATTCGGTTGAATTAGCCTCATGGGTTCCCTAACATTAAAATTTCCTAAATTAGTTTATCGTCCTGAATTCTATTTCACAATTTCCCTCAACGTTTAGTATTTTAGTATCTAGAGTTATGAGATTGTCGTTTGTCTCCCTTTCACATGTTTCTTGTTTAGATTTCACCATTCTAACTTGATCACACACACAGTCGATTTCATCCGTAATTCTCACAATTTTGTCTTGCATTTGTACTCTCATCTCCGCAATTGTTTGGTTGCCTAGTTTTTCTTTATTTTCCTCAATTTTTGTCGTCATGTTTTTGATGGTCTCTTCGTTTTTTTTCCATTTTATTATTTAGTGCCTTTAAAATCTCCATTATCTTTGCTTCTTGTGAGGTTTGCTGTTCCTCGCAAAAACTTTTTTCAAATGTCCTTTCCTGGATGATTACACTCTCTTGGGATCCTATTTACACCACTTGATTTCTCAGTGCCTCTCTAGTTTCCTGTATTCTTTTGTCCATTTTCCTTTTTCGAAATTTATATTTACAGTAAATTTTAAATACTAAAATAAATTTGCCTAAATTTAATTAATATACAAATTTTTGATGTGATCTTTTCGCCTGACGTTGTCGTGCTGGATTTATTGTGGTATGATATTCTCGCCCCACGTTGGGCGCTAGTTTTAGTTGATATGATAACGCCGCACGCCAATGTAATAAACGTCCAGTATCCTGCTGTCCGCCACCGCTCTGTGTCTTTAATATCCTGATTTTTATTATGCCACGACTAGCTCAGTCTAATTTACACAGTGCACAATGTTACGATGATCAAATAATTTACCCCTTTTCCCTTAAATCTTTACTTGCTTAGAATGATAAAACGAAGTCGATCAATATTTGTATAATGAAAAGAAATATTATCTACACTACACAGTTTTTAATCTGACAAATAAACCCTTAAATCAATTAATAATATTTAGATTATTTATCCCAAAAATTGTATCTCTTTTTCTTTAATTTAAAGTCACCAAAAACGACGCTTTTACTGAAACATCTAGAACGTTCAAGACCTTTTTCCTTTGTACGTAAATTTCTATGTATTAAAAATATTTTTGTTGACTCCTTACAAAATAGAAAAATATAGTCAGTGTTTAAATTAAAATTTGAAATGGTTCCTTATACTAGTTAGCCCTGACTTGTGATTTTCCTAGTGTGTCCTTTTTTCCCTTTGGTCTGTTGCTACGTGTTGTGGATCAACACCCTTTTATTATCTGCAATCCAGTTGCTTCGATAAAATAATGCTCTGCTTTGTGCTCCTTCACGTGGGTTTGAACCAATAATTTTATTCAGTATTGTTAATCTTTGTTTCCAAAATTTATATCGTGCTTTACTTGGATTTCTCAATTTAGATTGCTCGGGTGCCACTCAGATCTCTCAATTTAGATTTTTCTTGATACAACTTAGAGCCGTTTTCAGCAAACGGCGAAAGCTTTTTTATATATCTTCATTATAATTTGTTCTCAAATATTATATAACACCACTTTTCACAAATTTTAATAATTTAAGTTGAAATTGATTTCGACGCGTAAATTTTCGAGTAACAGTGATGCAGCTTCGACGTGATTCAAATTGACTCTGAGCTTCTTATCAACCTCTGGGCGTTATATAGCTTGTGCTATCTAAATTTCATTGATTTATCTGAAAGTCTCGTAGCCAACCATAAGTTGTTATGGATATTCCTAGGAGTTTATAAGTTTAATTCTGATGGAACTATCCTGTGATTACAAATTCTGCTCGTATTTCTATTATTTCACAATTTTTGGTCGCTTGTTTTGTTATTATTACTGGAAATTTTAATTTACCTTGGTCTTTAATTTAGCTTATGGCTTTTGTTTGTGTACATAAAGCTTTCGGGGAATTGAATAAATAAACTGATGTAACATGAATGACGTAAATTAACATGTTTCTGTTTATAGTTTGTGTTAAAAACTTATTTTGAAATGTGCGTTTCTTATCAAAGCGCTTTACTACATTCTTTCTTTAATTGCGTGATGATTTGCTAGGTTTTATCTTATTACATGCGTATTTATTTGTTTATAAATTTATGGACGCTTCTTGAAGTAGTTTAATTGCATGTTTAATTATCTCCCTGCTGAATACGTGTTCTATTATTGAAAGACATGCTTACTGGCATTGATGAAAGTTAATTGCGGTGCTTATATAGGGTGTTAAATGTTTGCTCTCTGCATAATATGCAAATTATTTATTTTTCATGCTAAATAAATACAGTTTTCTAATTCATACTACTATTTACATTTATTACGCGACCCTTACGACTCAATACACCACTAAATAACCCCCTTATCATAGCTATTTATATATATATATATTGCTATGATGTCTCCGTACTTCGATGTATTTAACGCTCAGTTGCCTGCTGCTCGCCACCGCTCTGTGTTCCTAAATAATCTAGAATAAATTTTAAATTTCACACAATTAGATTTATGCCTAGACTAGCTCAGTTCAACCCCACACAGAGTACACGACAATACGATAACAGAAAAAATTTTACCCCCTTTTTTCTCTAACACTTCATACCTTTATAAGATAAACTAAATAACCAAAATTTGTATAATAAACCAAAATATGTACAATTCGCAATTCTACAACCTTCGTAATATTATTTGCTATTTATTCAAACTCTTGAATCAAAGTAAAAATATAAATGTGTTCATCGCCAAATTATAACCCTATTAAATGCCAGCAAAAATAATTCTGTATTATATTAGAAGCCTCGTTGAACGTTCAATAACTCTTCTTTCTCTTAACGTAATTTTTACATATCAATCAAAATTTTTGATGACCTTCCACATAAATATCTAAGTACGTGCATGTTTGAAATGTTCAAAAATAAGTCTTATGCTATTAATTAACTGTAATCGCTAACCTGGTATTTTTCTCGGTTAATTTCCTGGTTCGAATGTGTAGCTCTGCGTACACCCCAATCCTTTGAACTGCCGCTGCGTGCTATTAATCAGTGACTTTGAGTTGCTTTCAGCTTAACGTCCTGATTCAGAGTTTTTCCCTTTATTATATGTTACTTGTAGTATTAGATTTTTACCTTAGATTTTTTATTGAATCTGCTTAGTGAATTGTTTATTGAATCGCTTGGTAAATCTCTCAGTGGATTTCTCAGAACCCTAAGTTAATAAACGTTAAATATCATATTTACCTTAATTAAAATTTGGACTTACGTCTTATGTCGACGGCGAATTTCTATTACACTTGTATATTTGGGCGTGCACTTGTACTTGAAATTTTTAGTTATTGACTTTCACTTATAAATTGTGGTTTAATTTGACACTTGAACTTTGCGTAGTATATTTGTTCAGACTAGTGCAATTCGTGCTTCAGTTATAGAAAGACTGGCCATTATCCGCTTGACGTACTATATAAAAGCAAGCCAAGTCACCTGCTGATATTGATTTACCACGCTGTATTTTTTTTATTTGAACATGTTCGAAACGTTGCTCTGCGCTATCTTGCAGGCATTCGAGTTTTACACGGAATTACCTATTCTATTCCGTGTTGAAATGCTCCCAAAATCACGTACGCACCAAAGCTTTACGTCATGGAGTTCTTTGGCTATGGTACTTTGTATTTTTCAATATCATGTATTCGTATGTTGTATAGGAAATTATTAACTATTACATTTAATCTTGCACGTACGTCAAAATATATGGTTCCATATTTGTTTTCCTTATATGCTGGATTTTATTCGAATTTGTTGGATTTACTTTTAAAAGATCACGTAGGCAAATTTTATAATGGGATTCTTTAGGAGATGACGTAAATTAGATGCGTTTATGGACTTCTTACGTTCTGAAATATGCTTGTTTTGTAAGACGTGTTTATTGTGAGGACGCTTAATCATTCTCTTACATTAATGCGTCGAGCTCAAAAACAAATCGTTTCACGTTTGTTTGACTTTAGATACTCCTAATTTGTATTTATTTAAAGTTTCTGAATGTATTACTATTTCTAAAATGAATTGGATTACGTCTAGAGTTATTTATTCTACTAAATGTGGTTAAATTATTAAAGAATGAGCTTCCTTTCATTGAATAAAGTTAAGTTGTGGATTTTATACAGTGTGTTTGATATTTGTTTTTTGCATAATTTGCGAATTGTGTGCTTTTTGTGAATCAAATGTTTAGTTTCCTTGATTTGGGTGTTGTTTACATGAAGTATGCCACCCTTGTGACCCTAGATACCCCTAAATAACCCTATTATCATAGGAATATATATACGCGGTTAAATGATATACAAAATGTTATTTACTTTTTACAATTAAAGTAAATTACAAATTATTTTGGTGTGTTGTTGCTTTTAATGTCTCCTTGATGTTGTGCTTAATTTTCCGTGCTAAAACTAAATCAAAGAGGTTATCGATCAAGACATCTCTTCGTTTCGGATGCAGAAATTGATTGATGGATATAATTTGATTGTTATTCGTATACCCTTAAAATATCGTATTGCCTCCGATTTTAGTAAAATAGCTGACAATGGGCGATTGACCTAACAGCAGTAGATCATTTTCTTCAAATATACGTAAAACCATTTAAATTGTATACTCAACGTTTTTAATTTATAACAAAACACTTCCACCAAAATCTATTAAATGAATTGACTCTTAAGACTTTCAGCGCTAAGAGGTATAAGCTAGCTGTCTACAGCATATTATATTTAACACGTCTACCTAAATTAACTTAAAACGAAGTCGCCGAATTTGAACTAAATCGATTGGGTTGTAGGCGGATTGAGTCAGCACGCTGAAAAAACAGGATGTAGATAAACATTTTATTCAACGAAAGCTCTTAAGCTCCAAGCTAAACATACGAAACGGGTTCTTTAAGTTTAATATAACAGCGATTAAGTACACACTCTATATAAATCACGCAGATTAAAAAGAGCAAGATTAAAAGTACAAAACGCAAATAGCATCTATAAATAACCTTGCGTAGAAGAATAATCCAGATGTATTTATTCCTTAATTGTTACGTTCGTACAAGAACAGATTCCACAATTAAATTCGCTTTAACCTTTTTAGCTCATTAAGAAGACTCAAATCGTGATGCACCAGTAATAAATTAGTCTAATAATTAGATCCAATTTAACATAAAGTGTAACCAGTGTAAGCAACAGCAACCGCAGTCGTAAACCTCAAAACATTATCAACAAACAAGGGTTATAAAGTTAGGATAGAAGATAATGAGTTTGTGGTTATTTGGAGACCTGGTGTGATGTTGACATACGGTGTCATGTACTAGACTGCTTTATGTTCTGGAATTTCAGTTTGCTAGAAAATAACCTTGCGTCGAATTCTATAATTATGTGACAGAATTTATAGGAGTAAGTTTAGAACTTCCTCAAAAATAAACACATGATTAGTAGAAGAAAAATATTGCTGAGAAGTGATTAACCACGGACGGATACATACGTACATACTCAAGGATTTTTCAGAAATCATTAAACAAATCAGAAGAGTAAGTAAACGAGTTGTGGTTCAAACGGAAATCAAAAACCGCAAAATATCCACATGGAATAGGTATATAATAGGTGAATCATATTGAACTTTCCGATTCCAAAGAGTTGGGTAAGATGCATTGAAATTTATGTTATTATTTGAAAGAACATAATGCAGTTTTATTTTATTATGATTTGAAGATGATATCTTCTAAATGTCTACCTCCATTGTCCAAACACTGACGGAGCCTTTCCTGGAAGTTTTCCATGACTCTGTGAATCGTATTCAAACGAATAGCATTAATTTCTTCAGTTATGACAGCCTTCAGTTCATCGACAGTTCGGGGACGACGCTTGTACACCTTTTTCTTGAGGTAACCATAAAGAAAAAAATTGCATGGGGTTAAATCAGGATCTGGGGGGCCACCTAATGTCACCTCGCAAAGACATAAGACGGGCGGGAAACATTTGTTTTAGAAGTTCCATTGAACGTTGAGATGTATGGGCCGTAGCACCATCTTGTTGGAACCAAATGTTTTCATTTTCATGGTCTTGCAATAATTCATCCACTTTTGGTTTCAACAAAATTTCAATCATGTGACAATACCGAGCAGAAGTCACTCTGTTACAACTTTACCATTTTCTTCGATAAAGTAGGGACCCCACACACTAAAATCTCCAACAGCTGTTAACTCCAGCATCATACACAGAGAACTGAACGAACTTCGAATGTAAATATGACTATATCAGAGTACACGTGCTGAAAATAGAACAACATCGAAAAATTCCAACTAAACTTTGTGTTAATAAAATTTGAATAATCTTGTTTCGAAATCAAAAATCGACAACGCAATTCATTGGTTAAAGCACTGATAAACGTTTTTCAACACAGGAACGATAGCGACCAGAATTATATAAATATAATTTCGATTTCTGCAGAAGATGATCCTAGTGCTCGCCATCGCCTGGGACACCTTTCTTCCTGCGGCGCTCATCATACCCTGCAGGACCTTTCCAAGCGGTGCTCGCCGTAGCCTGCTAAACCCTAACGCAGCGCTCATCATAGCCTGCATCCTGTGTCAAACGCTACCCTATCCGCCGCCGTACCTGGAGGCCGTCTTCGTAGTTCATCAATCCATAACTAACAAACACGTATAAAGGCTAAACTCCGTTCCATACTTTGCGGACCAGTCGTTATTGTGATTACATCTGTCAAGCTCTACCACAGGGACGACATCCCCGTAGAAGCTCACCCACGAAGCCTGCCGAAGAGCTCAGAAGACAACCGAAGACCTACTGAACCCTCTTTTTCATGTATGTATATTGTAAATAGTACTTTTTAAGTGCATATAATTTCATTTAACGTAACTTTGACCCACCACTAAAAACACGAAGACTACCGAGGAGATCCGAAGACCACTGAAGATGTCTGGACCTCGTTGACGTGTATATCTCTCCTAATCATCATTGTTCAAGTTCACACTGGGCCTCTTAAGCAACTTCCGAAGCTTCCCGAAGAAAGCCAAAGACTTCCGAAGACTTATACACCCCATTAAATGGTGCATACAGACATTTAATCGGTGTTCAAGTTTAATTCTGGCTTCACAACAACCATAAAGCCATCATAAGCCGTCCTAACTGCTAAATCATTCAATTTCACTTTTTATGTTATATAAATTTGGAACTTATAATGATTTTGCTTATGTTTATTAAACAATTAGCTAAACCCAGCCTACTTGCTTTAAGACGCCGCCCCCTTTGAACGATAACACAGCACACCACACTGTTACTCGTGGGCTGTGCAGTGGTCGTTGGTGAAGTTTCCGAGAGTTATTCTCTACCCAATAGCGAAAATTTTGGTTATTAACGGTTCCGGCCAGGTGAAAATGGGCCTAATCTAAAGATCAAAACAGCAGTACGAGGAAAACTCTGCAGAATGTCACGGCACAAGTTTTTCGTGTGTCAAAGTCTCTATCACTTAACTCTTGCACTAACTGCATCTTATATGGGTGCAATTGAAGGTCTCTTTGGGGAATACTTCTGACACTATTGGCAGATAATCCCAGTGAAGCGGCGTGTTTACGAACAGATCGCTGGGGAGACTGTTAAATTGAAGCCCGTACTTTACAACGTTTTCTGCTGAAGTTGAAGACTTAGTTCCGCCTACTGGTTTTCTTTTTAATGCCGAATTTTAATGTCGCTCTAAAATTAGTTACCCAATTCTTAATTGTAGGTCCAGTGGGGATGGGATCTGACGACCAAGAGCAAAGTGTACACGAAACGCATGCTGTGTTCTGATCACTGATTCACCATTTCGAATAAACTCTTCCACCACGAACGCTCGATGTTGACCCGACCAAGCCATTACTCACACTGAAAACTGCATGTCATGGCGTGTCTGACGACGCCATCCCCACCCTTCCACTCTACCTGGTGTTCGGGCAGTGACGTTGTGAAGTCGGAAAGTTCAATATGATTCACCCAGTATAATTCAGTTAAGCCGATCTAAACACTACCGATTGTTCTAAACTCCAATGTCCGAATAGTTTGAAGCAACGTATATTTTACGGATCGGGCCCTAAAATGATTCAAATAATTTCGGGAATATTTTTCGTCAGCGCATTTATCATGGTCAATAATTATTAGCCAGAATTTGAAACTTTCGCCTTTTAACTGTTTACAAAAACTCGGTAATATCACATTTTTCGAAATAAACTGTTTTATTACTTTTCAAAATATTCGCCTTTACGATTTAGTGGTGAGGCAGAAGACGAAAACCTAAAAACTTGATCTTGGTGTCAACCTATATGTTTATGAGGTCAAGGAATTCAAAAAGTCTTTGATTTATTTATACAAACAACCCATGTCAAATTTTTCAAAATGAGAACCAATGTATGGGGTATTAAATAAACTTTATTTAATTATTTTTCAACTATTACAATCTTCTTTTACTAAACAAAGATAATGGTATTTCTTCTTACTCAAACATGACAACCACAATCAAACATGATATTTATTCTTTTTCTCAAACACGAAAACCACAATTAAAAATGTCCTTACTGCGGGGTCTAACTTCCCTGTGTGACACAATATAAATTCATAAGTTACACTGGTTCATCCTCATCATACTGGTTTGAATATATTTTCTTACACTGCTCAAGAGAACACTCGCACAGTTTAAGAGATGGTAGCATGTTTACTTGTACACACACAATTAGATCGAGCACAATCTGTAATACATCCACACTATACGAGCTGCTTGTATGTGTGTGGAAATTGATCTTTTCTCATCAATTTGGATTTTAATTCACCATTATATCGTACCATCCGCAATCAAGTAAATCAGGCAAGAATAGCTTAGCGTCCAGCGCCTTTCTCCACACAAATGCTTGGTAATGTGCACATTGGATATGTAGCTTCAATAAAGCAAATGTAGAAAAAAGCGTTTCTGGTGATTTTTTCCAAATCATAAATCCCAAAGTTCATTGATTGATCTTGAAGTTTCCGCATTATATAAAGAGCGCGGGTAAATGTTAGTAAAAAAAAGTTCAGCCGACTGGATTACACTAACCGATAATGTTGCAATACCAATTTCTGTAAGCAATTTCGGATTTTTCAGATAAACTTCTCATGCAGTCTTATGCCGATGCCATTTAACTGCTTAATTGTGTCACATCTAGTTATCAAGTGAAAACGAATAATAGATTCTCGCACATCAGTTTGTATGCCTGAGAATATTGTATGCCCAGAGACGAATATTTTCTGTGACGATGTTTCTTTGGACATCCATATATCGTCTGCGTGAATTTCTTGAAAGATGTTCACCAACATAACCATCACATTCGTATCTTTGCATTGTACAATAATCTGACCGTATTCGTTATTAGTTGCATTTTTTACATTAAGTAAAATTCTCGTATCTGCTTCTTCGTGTTTTGCAAATAATAAATCTGACAATTCCAGATGTGGAAGTAGCCTTATCACACCGTTCATAACCACCTGCTGTCACTACAACTTGATTTGGGTTTGATATCTTAGAGGATACATCCCTCTACTGATTTGAGAGGAAGTGAGTTAGGTAAATCCTTTTATTTTCAAGGAGATTAATAAATCCATTCCAATTCTGTTGCAAGGAAACACTTCTATCATGTACGTCACGTCTTACAAGAGAGATGATCTTGCTTTTGCGATTGGCTCTAGTTGCTGATTTAATAGAATTAATTTTGTAGCTATCAAATGAAACAACGATTTTTGTAGTGTGTTCAGAGAAATTCTGCAATACTCCACAAATGGGTCCGCTAAATCAACCAGAAGTTTTTGCTTTACTTGGCTTTTCGACTTCATCTATAATGTAGCATGTATGCATGCCAAGTTCTTCTACAGGATGGAAAGCTACAGTGCTTCCTATCATTATATCGAGTATAACTTTATTTGTTGGAAGACGAAGACATTCGTCATATGTTGCTAGTGACGGGGGGACATCATGCAATACATATTGAAGTAACTGTTTCAAATCAATATTTCGGCCATTATCGGCAGCAACAAAAAGTCTCCGTAATAGTAAAACATCAGACACATTACTTTGACGTTTTATTTATTTTGGAGGAACAACTTTACCTAAACTTTTGAATGTTTTTGAGTTGTGTCTTGTTATTGTGCTGAACACTGTTGCTTTCGATCATTAATAAAAGCTTTGGTAGAACTACACTTAATTTTTTTTGCAATGCTCCAGCTGAAAGTACTATATTAACCAAGAAGCGAGCTTATTACCTGGAAAATTTGTCAAACACTTGCTGTTCCAAGGAAGGTGGGATCTTTAACATGAGAGACAACACACACACGAGACCTACATGTTACCTCTCATCCGAACAAGTGCGCAATTTTATAAAATTACTCACCTAACATTTTACAAGCGAACACGGGATTCAACACGGGTCCTTGAGTTCGGTAGTCACATGCATACGAACTGAGCCACTAAGCCGCGAGTTTTGATAGCAACCTTTCCTCTCTCTAACGCAGTGAGTAAATCTTTCTGGATGTCTTCCGAAGTAACTTCCTTGGTTGAAATATTTAGTAAATAAGGAGTTTCAAAAAATGCGTCACAAAATTTAAATTGAACCTTAAGAACTATCACATCATGGTCAAAACAAGTAATTCTTTGTTTCCCTCCTTCAATGTGGGGTTGCTCATCCAAGTTTTCGAGATCTAGCAAACCTAACATCCTTCTTGCGTCTTCAGAAGGTATACTACAGCCATTGTATGTCAAACACCATTCATCACGGTCTGACCCAATTCTTGTTATTCCGATTAGTCCTCCAGCTGTTTTTACTTTTTTATTTAGAGCTTGGTTTACAGGTATCTGGTTGATGCGTGCTCTGGCATATTCAATAACAAAATTACCGGATTCGAACTCATTGACGTCAAGCACAGTTGTGAAAAGCTGTTTTATATCTGATAAACAAATGAGTCCTTATCTAGCATAATATTTATGTGGTCATTCATTACCATCCATGGAATCATTTTGCTAAGTAAACTCAAGTGTAGTTACCATACACCTTATCTTTCTGCTCTAACAAAGTCTAAGAGTGTCGGCACCATATTTTTATATTCCAACCAGTACCTAGAAGTGGGAATAATTAATGATTCTTTTAATTCAATAAACATTTTTTGTTGTATTTTTGCACTAGCAAACAATTTCTTTTTCACAGTCTCTTAGATACCTATGAAGTTGTTAAGTTTGAACTTGCTTATTATTAAGTTACACAATTGTTCAATGTCGCTATCAGGAGTTCTATCAGTTTCCTGGAACCAGTGTCAAAATGTTGTCCAAAGATTTTCTACAAAGCTTCATAAATGATCTGGTTCTAGTTTTTTCCATTCGATCTATTCTGAGACGTAGCTTCAGCAAATATATCAGATTCGGTCAACAAATTTGTGAGTCCACTATGTGAAAAATGTTGTCCAATAGCAATTAGAAAGTTCATTGCAATGTGAAAAACCCAAAATGCACTTCTAAACCTTGGCACTTTTCAAGCTGGTACCAGGTCAGTTATTTAACTTTGTTGTACAGAGATTCATCAAATGCAAAAACTGTATGTTTTAAGCTAACTTTTCCTCCAATTTTTTGACAACGATCTATTACTGTTCATAATGTGTCATAATCAGTAGTTGGTGCCGGTATGATAGGAAGCTATCCAACAGCAGTTACCTGAATATTCGTTTCAAATACTACTTCGTTAAACCCTCCATGCTGGATCATGTTGCTCATCTCCACTAATGGGTGTACTGGACAGAAACTAAGCAATGTCCAAGGCATGCACTTTTTCTTCAACAATTTCATTAGATTGTAGAAGATTATGTGCATTTTGTGTATTAGAAAACTTTGGAACAATATGTCTGTATTTTCAAGGCAAGATTTTATTCAACTCGGAGGGATTGTCTTTAATAACTCGCTCTAGTCCAATTGTTTCTAGTAGATCAAGTGCATGATTCAAAGTAGGACCTCACTGTAAACACAACCATTTGTGTTACATGAACAGTTCCTTTTTCATCTAACATCTCTTCATTAATATCCAAGTTATCAGCCGCAAATTGTGCAAAGCGACCAAACACAAAATTTTCTGGAATAAATTCATTGCCTCTTCTATGTACAAGTTAAAAATCAATGGGGATAGGGCACATCCCTGTCTCACCCCTTTCCTAATGTTTACTTCTCTACGTTCCTGCTCTAATTCTATTACTGCTGTTTGCTCTTTGTATAAGCTATGTACTATTCGTCTATCCTATAACTCATTCCAATCTCTTTTAGTATTTCAAACATTTTTTCCATTTTACATTGTCAAATGCTTTTCCAGATCTACAAACCCTATATACACGCTTTCCCCTTTTTCTATTGTTTTCTCCATTATCACTCTCAGAGCTAAAATAGCCTCCCGTGTTCCCCTGTTTCGCCTAAACCCAAATTGGTCTTCTCCTAGTATTTCTTCCGCCCGTTTTTCCATTCGTCTTTGCACAATTCTAGTTAATATTTTTGACACGTGTGCTGTCAAACTTATTGTTCGAAAATTTTCACATCTACCCGCGCCTTTCTTTTTTGGTATAGTTACTATGATGCTACGTTTGAAATCTTTGGGTATCTCGCCTGTCTCATACATATAGCTTACAAGTTGGAAGAGACGTTCTGCTACTGCTTGTCCAGCGGCTTTTAGAGTTTCTGCTTGCATCTTATCTGTACCCGGCGCCTTACCATTTTCAGACTCTTTAATGCTAATTCAAACTCATCTCTAAGTATAGGATATCCCAAGTCGTCATTTTCAATGTCTGATTCCTGTTCTAATGCAGTTAGTTCCTCTCCTGCATATAAATTCCTATATATTCTTGCCATCTACCCACTTTCTACGTTTTCTATGATGACGTTTCCTTGTGCGTCCCTTATATTTTTGCTATACGGTTTTATATCCCTAAAATTCATTCTAATTAATTTGTATGCTACGTCTGTCTTTCCTATTTCCATCTTCGTTTGTATCTCTTTGCACTTTTCATCAATCCATTGTTCTTTAGCTTTCCTGCATTTTCGAATAATTTCCCATTTTATGGCTTTGTATCTCTGTTTTCTGTTTGGTCTGATTTATTTTTGTATTTTCATCTTTCTTCTATTAAATTCAGGATATCCTTTGTTATCCATGGTTTCTTATTTTCTTTTTGTGTATACCCCAGAATATCTCTGGCCGCCATGTCTAGGCTGGATTTAATGTTATTCCATTCTGTTTCTACTTCCTTAGTATCCGATATTTTCTCGATATCTTTGAGCAATTCATTTGACTTTTTTTCGAATCTTTCTTGAATATCTTTATCTTTTAGTTTCTCTAAGTCTAAGTGCCTTTTTCCGTTTCTTTTTTTCACATTCTTAAATTTAAGTGCGGCCTTCTTTATTTAGGTATCACCTATATTTTTTAACAAGCTTGTGTAGTGACGTACGTAACGTGGATTAAATTAAATAATTATGAAAGAAGTATAATTAATTTGGATTTGGAAATTGGATACACCGTGAAGGCAGCGCAAGGAGCACAACTTAAATGGGGTTCTTCTACTAATAGCTAGAAACGGCCTGCAGAGCAGAAAGAAGCAAATATACGGCATCGTCATCGGAGCAGAGATCTTTTAGAAATTCCAGGTAACGCTGTGTTGTTATAAACTATGAAACTATAAATATTGGGTGACGTAGGAGAGTGAATTTTGAAGGTAGTGTGCACTATTTTGCGTATCGAACATAATACGTATAACTAACTTTATTATGGTCTTTAAATAGAAATCTGAAGGTGTATATAAAGCTTATTAACGTTCCATCAGGAAGTTAAATTTTGTGAAGAGTACATGGGTTGTTTTTTTAGTTTGTTGTAAGAGTATGCAAAGTATAAGGGCATACATTATTCATAATTAACTGGGTTATCATGAGCTCACCATACTCCAGAGTTTACGTAGATTTAAAATAAATTATAAAGAAGGAATGAGAAATAAGGTATTATTCAGGGCCCATTTACTCCGGGTACATTCTATGTGTTTGATAATTTAAATTAAAATACAGGACATTACTAAATAGGATTTATTGAGGTGAAACTTGATCACTAAAATGTGGATAATAATGAATTTTATTTGTAAATAGTGATAAATAAAAGATTGTGTTTGTTGTATTTTGTGGTTTTATTAAGAGTGTGCGTGAACGATAGAGAATATGAGAGTGAATCTAGATATCCAAGAGGAGATCCAACTGAGCTAGCCGGAAGCAGTTGAAGAAAGCAATTCAACCGAGGAAGAGGAAAACGGGTAAGAAATTATATTTTTTTGAATTATTTAATTTTTTGAAAAATTTTCTATTATGTGCAATTTTTGAGTATTGAAAATTTAAAAAAAATTTTGAATATATTTTTGTTGGTGAGGCTTTTACCCGAGTTCCACGGCAATATATATATTGCTGTGACAACGCCTCGCTTTGAGGCGTTACTAAAAAAGTGATATAAAAATGGCCACACGTTGAGGTGCCGCTAAAAAAGTGCTGTGATAAGGCCCGTTTTTGAGATGCCGCTAAAATAGTGCTATGAAAATGGCCGCTTTGTAAGCGTCACTAAAAGAGTACTGTGATACAGATACAGCAATTTGTTTAACTTGAAATTATTCACTTACCTTCCTTTCTAATTTTAGCTAGCTAGCTCAACGGAACTGACGGAGTTCTTTAAAATGAAATCAAACAGCAATATTACAAAGCATTTATACCGTTCTGAATATTTTCTCTCCTACAAAAGCATTTAGAACATTTATAACATTATTTCTTTCAAACATAAAATAATTTCTAAGAAGTATTGATTACAAACAAAAATTGTTGCTTACCTTATTTTAAATTTACAGATTTAAACTTTGAGAATGGTTTACCTGACTATGATTATATCCATGCTTGTAAGATTTATTTTGGTCAAAAAAAATTCGAACTTTGGTCACAAATTCTCCTGGTAAAACCCTTTACATAAAATTATTATATGATTAACACTTATTATTATACCTTACATTAAATATAAATCACTTAAAAATAAATCTAAAAGTGATACTTGCATAATCCACAAAAACGTTCCTCGTAATAAATTGTCTTCCTACGTCAAATCAGCTTACAAGATTCTCCATATTAAAAATTCTTATTTCAAACAGCAATTACCAAAGTACATTTTTGGTTAAATCTTCCTTTCGATTATTTTTAAAATAGCTTTATATTGAGGAATTTTGCAACTATTTCCGCATAGCAACAGCTTGCGCTTTAAAATAACATTTCGAATCTAATTTCAGAATCGAATGACTTCGAATCTAATCAATGAATGAATGAATATCCAATTAATAAACGCTTCCATTATATACAAATTTATCTGTTTTCAGAAGCTTAGTAGAAAAATGTGGAATATTATGATGCAAGGTACATGGAAAACCCAAATAAACCTCTAACATTGCGGCTATTTATTGCCTATTTATCTAATTTCAGTTATCTGTGACGCTCTCTATATGTACTTGTCTCACATATAATATTATTGCGGCGTATCTGTTCTTTCCAACAGTGAATGCGAATATCATAAATTATTTTTATCAGTTATTCCAGAGATTTTGCATGCTTTTCGTGTCTCGGTCGCTTCTAGGAATAAAATGTTTATTAATTAATGCGTTTATACGAATTTGACGTATTTTTAAATGCCCATGACTCGTCCTTTTATGTTCTAGAAAATTCTCTATTTAAAATGGATTGCTGTTATCAATGGGGTAATTAGTTTAAACTTTAATTGGTTTTTAAAGCAAGAGAGGTTTTAAATACACGTTGATTGTAGTTGCTTAAACTAAAAGCGTAAAGCTAGTACTCTTTTATGCTATTTACAGCAAATCAAATACATTTTTATCAAAAATGTATTGATAAATAATAAGTAAAATAAATGGCGTTGTATTTATCCTAAAACGATTAATTTTTACGTTTGCATTTAATGCGCTTTTGCGTGAATAAGAGTGTGCTGGTATTTTACAGGGTGTAACCTTGAATTTACGGAAATCTTTTTTTCGAGATTATGATATTTTGGTGGGATTTATTTTTAAAATTCGGGTTTCAATGACCTTTCGTGACCCCTTATCACGTCAATATATATATATATATATATATATATATAAGTTAATAGAATGAAATATTAACTTAGACTTTTATGCAAAGTCTAAATCATCATTTCAAATCGAACTAGTAATTGAAAGATGGAAAATATAAGGTACCGGACAGGATTCGAATTTGTATGTTCGACTTTCGCAGCCGATGCACGTACAAACTGTGTCACCTGGGCGGATGATTACGATCAAAAAGATACAAGTCTAAATCATGTACGTAATTATACACCAATCTAACTTTCAATTACATTTACATTTTTGTCACTCATATCTGACAGTGTCAAGTTTCTGATTTATTTCAAATATAAATAAGAAACAACGCTCAAAATCACGGCTGTAAGCCAACTATTAAATATCCATATTGGGTAATTCCATATGGCAAGTTGATTAATATTAAGGCGTTAGTTAATATGATGAAATATTAACTTTGTCTTCTATACAAAACATAAATGATCATATCAAATCAAGCAAGTAATTGAAAGATGGAAGATATAAAGTCCCATGCAGGATTTGAACCTGTATCTTCGGCTTTCGCGGCCTTTGCGCTTACCAATTGCGCCACTTGGACGTGTGATTACAATCGGAAAGATATACAAATCTAAATCATGTACGTAACTATACAACAACCTAACTTTCAATTACGTTTGGCACTTTTGTCAATCATATCTGACAGTGTAAAATTTTTGACTTATGTAAAATACAGACAGGAAGCGATGCTCAAAATCACGGCTGTAAACCAGCTACTAAATAGACATATTGAGTAATTGCACAAGGCAGAAATTTTTTAATTATGAACCGTTTCAATTGTTTTTGAATAACGCAGAAAAATATAAACCAATGAAAGAATTTTGTTTAAAAGTCAAGATTGGGTTGCTACATTGTGTATTTTCATAGAATGTTCTCGTAGCGATATATATAAACCTGCTTAACTTCAAAAAAATACTAAAGTATTTTTCGAATATACTAATTATTAATGCAATCGCTACCACATCTCTATATGCAAATGTATATCCTATTTGTTATCGGAAATTGAGTTCTCCACAGCGTTTGATTTTAAAAGCCAATAACAGCCTTTTATATGGGATTTAATCTCGTGGATAGCACTAATAGACATTACTATTAAACGTTAACATGCATTAAGTTTGGGGTCTGTTTATATTAAACCGAAAGAAACCTGAATCTCCCACACCACGGTTGGTGCGAGTTCCTTATATTTTTAGTTCCTACAGCTACGTAACTAATTTAAAAGTCGATTTACACTGAAACATTTGCATCCGGTTTTTCCTAGTTGACTCCCTCCAGAGATTTCTCCTGTTATTATTTTGAATCCAATCTTTCCCGATTGACCTCCCTTGGTTATTACAATCTGTCATACTGTCTGGATATGACATGAACGATAATTAGTTTTGCAATTTTGTTAAACAGTTCTCGCGAACGTAGTGAAAAGTGACTTTAGAGATACATACTTTTAAGTGAGGTTATAAATAACTTGAATTGCATTTAGCAATAGCTTTTTAGATTATTGGTTAAATGTTTGCATATATAATATATAGATGTAAATTTTACTGAAAATCGGTGTAAATAGTCAGAAAATATCGTGTGTAATAAACATTTCTAACGTTGAAGATTAATCAAGCAATTTATGTAGCTCAAAGTTACAAAGTGTATGAATAGTATTAATCGGTAAAATATTACATAAAAAGAAGGAATTATTCCAATTATAATGTTAGGATTTAATTCAGTAGGTTAGGAAAAGTTATTTCAGGGAATTACGGGTCATACAACAAAATTCATTAATTTGTAAACGTTATCACATTGGAAACACTTGTTAATTCAAGGATACAATGTGTTCAATGGGAAAGGCTCAAAATATAATTTCAAATACAAAACAATACACATAAAAGTCTTAATCTATCCTAATTAGCGTGTTATTGAAAATATTATACAGCAAACATGTGGAGTTAAACAATATTATCAGAATAAAAATCAATCATTATCTTGTTATTTTAAAATGAGGTTAATAAAGTCATATATAATATCTAACTCATACGCAATATAGTCATTAAAAACGCATTAAGGAAGAATTTTGTTTTGCGATACAATGAAGTAAAATTCCAGCACACCTACGTGTCTGAAATATATAGTGAATTTAATTAAATATTTAAAAGTGAACTTGGTTAAATCTTTTAAGTAATACAAAAAGCTGTTTAATAAACAGCTTTAAACGATGGTCAGAAGATGCAGTAATTTTAAATGATAATCAGAATATGTGGTCAGAAATTAAAATAATCTTAATGGAAATAAATTTTGATTAAAAATACGAAACAAATCAATGAGAAAATATCACTTGTGCTGATTGGTGTACCAAGAACAACAAACGACAGCTTCATATTCTATAAACAAGGTCAGAAATTTTTTCTATTTTAAATTTATGAGCATTGATACGTGCTGGTGACATTTGAGTATTCATTTTTGTATTAAGAATATTAATTATGCTATACAAAATAATTTTTACACGTATTTGAAGTCAAAACCTTTTAATGCTAATTTTCATGGAGATTTTTGTGCACAACAAATAAAACCAATCCGTTATCTTCGTCATTTGTAAGGCAAATCTTTAAGCTACTGTGTAAAAATAAAAGTTTTATATTTTTAACTTTATACAACTTTCATCATTTTAAGGATAAAATAATGTTGATGATAACGTAATTAATATTACACTCTTTAGTATTAAACTGGCATTCTATGAAATTATTGATTAAAAATAACTTACCTAATCAGTGAAATATTGAAAACAATTGTACATATGATGCATTAATTTGATTATGCTTCAATTTTTATATTAGTTGCTAAACCCGGAATTTGCACAAACTTTCCAAGAAGTTTTCATATCTGCCAACATTAGCCAAAATCAAAAACAGAAGAATTTTTCTAACCAGATGCAAAACCAACAATATCTATCCAAAACACATCAATGACAGTGTTAGAAAAATTGACAACATCTTTGAATATAAAAATGCATACATGGGACACAAACTAAGTGATTTCAGCACCAAACTCAAACACAAAATCATCAATTTGGAACTATCACTCACACAACAAAACTTATCATTCTTAGTGAAAAGACAAGATGCTCTTGTCACAACCATCACTCAAACTTTACCAACAAATATATTGTCAGAATATAAACGAAGAATCAATTTAAGATTCAACAAATGTTTCTATAACACAAAAGCCAACAACACCAAAAAATTTGACTTTTTACTCACAACTCAAAAGGTCAATATCAATACAGAAAGTCAATGGTTCAAAAACCTTACTGACACAGACATACCAGAAAATATCAAAACCTTTATGGTACTTGGTCCAAAATTTGGAATAAAACCCACTAACCAGGACATCCCGATCTCACAATTACTTGCAGAAGTGGAACTAGCAAACCATTCCTTAGATTAAAAAGAAAAACTCTTAAATAAAATCAAAATTACAAATATTATCACCAACTTTTTTCATAATAATAAAAACACAAGAGATTACTACAACGAGTTATACAACAAATCCAAGAGATTTCTCAAAAAACATCCTGAACTCGTTCTAATCCAATCCGATAAAGGCAATGTAACAGTTCTAATGTTAAAATCCAAATACTATGAACTAGCATTAAACCTTCTATCCAACCACAAATATTACACAACATTACCCACAGATCCAACAAAAAGCAAATAAAATTGTAAAAGCTTTAAAAGAACAAAAATTTTTGGAAACTTCTCTAACAGCCAAGAAATTAATTTTTTACAACAGTGTATGTCCAAAATTCTATGGATTACCAAAAATCCACAAACCTGAACTAGCTTTGAGACCCATAATTTCTTTAATCGATTATCCAAACAGCAAAATTACACAATTCATCACAGATATCTTAACGGCATACAATATCAAAAACACATACCACACCAAGGATTCTTTCCATTTCGCACCATTCATAAACAACTTCCAGATACCAAACAACTACATTCTTATAAGTCTAGACATTACATCTTTGTTCACAAACATAACCGAAAATCTCAAGCATAAGAAACAAATGGGAGACTATCAAAAATCATTGCAAATTACCACTACCTGATTTCATACAAATTATTCAATTCATCTTCAACTCCAACTATTTTTCATTTCAAGGAACTTTCTATAAACACATAACAGGAACTCCCATGGGCTCAGTTATTTCACCAATAATTGCGCAATATCGTAATAGATGAACTTTTAGACACATGCATATCAAAATTGCCATTCGAGTTACCTTTTTGTAAAAATTCGTAGATGATTTGATCTGTGCAATACCCAAAGATACACAAGAAACCATTCTACAAATTTTCTATTCCTACGACCAAAACATTCAATTCACAATAGAAAATGAAACACATAATGCAGCACCATTTTTAGATATGAAAGCCATAAGAAACAACACCACCATCACAACAGACTGGTACAAGAAACCAATAGCCTCAGGACGATACATCAACTATTTCTCTTATCATCCAATGCACATGAAAATCATCACGATCATAAATCTGAAAACCAGAATCACACAACTCTCGAATCAAATATATATATCGACAAAAATTTAAAATTAATTCACAACATTTTAATCAAAAATGCTTATCCACCAACCTTTTTAAAAAAACTTATACACAACACACCCAACAAAAAACCCACAACATCCGAAGAAGGTACAAATCAAATTGATACACAATCACAAAACATCAAAACATTTACAATTTTACCATATATCCAAGGTCTTACCAAAAGAATATCTTCCACTATCAAAATAGCAATAAAAAACACAAAACTTGGCAAAAATCTGTACACAAAAGTCAAAGACCCCACACCAAAGAAATTCAACTCGAATCTAGTCTACAAAATCACCTGCAACAATTGAAAACGACATTATATTGGTGAAACATCAAGGACACTACACCAAAGAATCACTTCACACAAAAGTGACACAAGAAGAATGATCAACAACTCTTCAGCTCTTTCATGCCATATAATAGAAACTGGTCACAACATGGATTACGAGAATACTCAAATTCTAGATTTTGAAAGAAATTCCAATAAAAGAAAATTCATTGAAATGTTAAGAATTCACAAGAACCAAAAGCGTTAAACCAAAGGAAAGACATTGAGAATTTAAGTTGCGTTCTATGCTTACCTTCTAGAAATAGACAAAAACATAAAGCATTAAAAATACAACTTCTCTACATCACTTTCCAGTTGTTGCCCAGACGCCGACGAGGCAGCAACTCGCGTACTTCTACCAACGCCTACGGGCGATCAAAGGTGAGCAGCGGAAGGGTGACGTCCTGAGGGAGTTCTCCGACTATACGGGGTGCCGAGGAATGGGTACACAAGTGAAGTCGTCGGGGATGCACATCCGTCAGTCCTGTTTAGACGAGCTACCTGACGATGGAGCAGCCTGTGGCGAGTAGCCATCCTGTCGGTCGAAAACCACAGGCCAGTGGACCCAGGATCCGGAATACTGTGTAGTTGGAGGACAACTAAGGGAAAGATCCGGGAAACTGCTCACTGCACCAAATCAAGAGGATTCCAGGAGCAGGTCTTCTGGAATCCAGATCTACATACATATATATATATATATATATATATATATATATATATATATAAGAAGATCTATCAAGAAACAACACCACAACATCAGTTATCATCTTCAAGCCAAAAAACTCTAGAGTTGTAAGGCATTTTAACGACTCTGAGAGCGTTGCGTCAAGCTACTGGGGCATCACTTTCCACAATTGACACGTTTCCAGTATCTAACTCCTTTCACCATTCATCCATACACTCAAATTCATCACAATTACAATTCAAAAACGTCCCATAATCAACATATCCAAATTTTCAGCAATGTTTCCACTTTAAATACACCACAAACAATTTCGCTGTCACCAGAAACCCATTAATATTTAAAACCAAATAAATACATGATCCAAAATTCATGCCCATCAACGATTTATTCAAATATCAAATACATCACAATACTCACAATTTTACATTGACAAATTGCTTTTCATTCAGCACAAAATAATTTTCAAACCAAAATTTTTTTCAATTTGTCCAATTCTCACATTCGTAAGTAATTCAAATATAAACCATTATGTACAACCACTATTTGTAGTTTAGCCCTGAAGAAGAGATAAAGATTCTCGAAAGCTCGAGTTCTAAAAGAATAAAAAGAAAATAGTTCTATTGCTGTTTTTTCCCAAGAATACTCAATTCGCTATATATATATATATATATATATATATATATATATATATATAATATAATTCTTGGTGACCTTGCAGGAATAATACTTCTTCTTTGTAGGTTTTTAGGTCTGTTGGATTTAAATAAATGCTCTTTTTTATGGCCTAAATTTTCGCATATATTTTTTTATGCTTGATCACAGGCTACAACTGTATTAACGCTTTATAAAGGATGAACAAAGATAAGAAAAACTTACAGTGAGGATGGTTGAAATTGACATCAGTGTTTGGAATAAAATAATGTTTTTTATAGAATAAATATTAATGTAAATAGTGAAAGTAAAATGAGTGTCATTTTTGATAAAAGTTTATTATTTGTTTTTAACGACAGTGTTGGTTTGTGAGTGTATGTGCATGTAGGTGTGTGTGTGCATGTAAGGGTGAATGAGTTTGTGTAATTTTGTATGTTTGTGTGTGTGTTTGTGTGTGTGTGTGTGTGTGTGTGTGTGTGTGTTGTAATAGTGATTTAATTGGAATATGTGTTATCAAATAAACAAAAAACCAAAAAGAAAGAAAGAAATAAAAAGTGGTTGAGGGTGAAGGGTTTGATTATTATTGAAGGCATTTAATGTTTAAATTTTAATAAATATGAATATATGATGCTTAGGTTGTCAATGTTCGTTTTTTTGTTGAAGTTGTTTGGGCTTTTATAGATGTAGCACATCTCCAAGAAAGTCCTTTTAAAAAGATTTTGTTCCACTTTTAATAGTTTTAGATTTGAAAAGTCCATTTTGTGATTTTGGTTAAGGGTGTGAGTTGTTAATGCACAAGCTTTTGGTTTGACTCGAATGTCACTTTTGTGTAGGGTAATTCTTTGACCAATATTTTGTGACGTTTGGCCTATGTAACACTGATCACAATCTAAACAGTTAATTTTGTAGATGGCATTTCTTTGAAGTTTGACTGGTGTCGCATCTTTAAGCTTGGAGTGTAGATTTCTTATTGTTAGTAAATTCTTTTTGGCAATTTTGACATTTAAGTTTTTGAATACTTTGCTTTATTTAGTAGTTAAATTTTGAATAAATGGTATGGGTGTATAAATTTGGGGTGTACTGGATTTTGGTGTATTGTGATTATTTTTTGTTGGTGTTGTTCTGTGATTATATAGAAGTTTCTTGATCAATGTTTTGGATAATTGTTATCTAATAATATGTTTTCCAAAAGTAATAAGTTTTTTGTATGTAGAGAAGTGTGTGATAGCCTTTTGACCCTGTTTTTGAATTCTAATATAAAGTTTGTTTTCATGCTAAAGGGATGATTTGATTTATAATTTAGGTAACGTTTGGAACTCATTGGTTTTTGATACCAATCTGTAATTATTAAATTGTTTATTCTTATTAATAACATATCTAAAAATGGAATCGTGTTGTTATTTTCAATTTCAATTGTGAATTGTATGTTTGGATTGTATTTGTTGAATATTTCTAAAGTTTCATGTATTTGGTCTTCAGGTACAGCTGTTATTATGTCATCTACGAATTTCTTTATAAATGGTAAATGAAAAGGAAGAGATGGTATGACATTGTCAAGAAGTGAATTCATTACAATTTCTGCTATTACTGGGCTTATATTTGAACCCATTGGACATCCTGATATTTGCCAATAATATTTGTATTTATATGAGAAAAAGCTTGTGCTGAAGATGAAATCTATAATTTCTAAAAAGGTCTTTTTTGGAATGTTGCAATTTTTGTTAATTTCTATCCAAATGTTGTCGATATTTTTAAGAGCGAGTTCTTTTGGTATGTTTGTGAACAAAGAGATGACGTCCAAGTTTATAAGTACATAATTATCCGGTAGTTCGAATGCTTTATATCGGTTCTTTAACACATTTGTATAGCCGTCAATCAATCAATTTTTGGTTTAATGGCACTGAGACTCTTTCGATTCTAGACTTTGGTGCACTGTTAACTAAAATTGCACTTGTTCTAAAAAGTTTAGAAAATATAAATTTTATTAGAAGACGTAACTGCTACATAGTTTTAAAAGTATCTGATAGCTAAAATTATTATGGAAATTAGAAAATGGTGAAATTTCCACCAAACTTTCATCTTAACAGTTATAATTTTTTCTTAAACGCAGAAGTAAAATAGTCATTTCTAATAAATTAATATCATGTATGTACAATATCTAAGAGAAGCATGTAGTAAAATTCCTTTACAAAGTGTTATTAAGGAAAGCTGGTAGTAGTTTGTCAAGAGCATAATAAATTTATGGGAAGTATACGTCGTAGCTTTTAAAGGTATGCAAAACTTACAACATCAAAGGCGTGTAATTTTCATCTTTCTGGCTCTACTTTACAACTATACTGAAACTTTTAAGATACCTAAATAAATTATTAGGTTTTTCATGTAAGCTATCAAAAAGCAGTCAGTTCTGTAAGGGTTAACGTACTGCACGCCATCCAAGTGCACATTATATTTGTTACTGCTCCACATATATAGGTAATGAAGAGTAATTTATTTTATCATTGAAGAGTAGTTGATGATTATGACTAATTAAATCCAATCTCTTTGTGTAATTCTGAATCAGTACTAATAAACTGAATATGTTCTAAAATACTGACAGTATTTTAAATAAGCTAAACTGTTTTAAAATTGATATTAATATTAAAAAAAGCACCACTGGTTATAAATATAGTATGACACAAATACTTATGTCAGCAATTGTTATCGGTACTTAGTAAATATTCAAAACTCTAAAAACAATATAAACTGATCCAATAAAAACGTCTGTCGAATACCAAATAGCATTTGATAACCTCGGAATGTTTAACCAATTGGACTTATAGCTAGCTATTTATAACTCGAATGTAGTATGAGACATTGTGTATACTATAAGAGTTGGTCGCAGAACAAAAAAAAACCATCGCAGGTATTGGAAATTCTTCTTAGGCTGGTGACAAAGTAAAATGCTTAGTCGGCAGCTAAGTCAGCATGAGACGGCGAGGACAGGGTACTAATATCCTGCTCTAGGCCAAAGAAACTATCGGGTCCAGCGAAATAGCCCAGTTGCCTCAAAGTAAACAAACAGGCGCCAGGAAACTCCCTGAAACTCCTACAGCCTACATCTTTCACTATATGTGTGCAGTAGTCTAACCTAGGTCTATCTCTTCTTTTCTTTTTTCCTATCTCTGTTTCTAGTATATTCCGCACTATTCCCTCATGCCGTAGTATGTGGCCTATCACCCTCTCTTCTATTTTTTACCGTTTCCCACATATTTCTTTCTTCCCCTACCATTTGTAGTACTTCTTCATTCTTAATTTTGTCTGTCCATGATATCTTCATCATTCGTCGCTTCTACCTTTTTCTTGTCCGCTTCTCCTACTGTCCAGGCTTCACAGCCGTACAGTGCTGTGCTCCATACATATGTTTTAAGTAATCTTTTCCAGGTTTCTATGTTTGTTGCCTTTGAACACAGTAGTTAATTTTTCTTGTTAAATGTAGAACGACCTTGTGCTAATCTTTGTTTTATATCTTTTGTGCTTTTCCCATCTTGCGTTATTTGGCTTCCTAGGTAGCAGAAATCTTTAACTTCTTGTAAGTTCGTGTTACATATTTGTATTTTTGTTTTTGATTTATTTTCTCCTCCTTCGCATACTAGTACTTTAGTTTTAGTTTTGTTAATTTTCATGCCGTATCTCTCTGTTAGGACCGTTTCCATTTCATTAAGAGCAGCTTCTAACTCTTCCTTGCTAGATGCTAATACCGCTATATCATCTGCAAATCTAAGCATATCAATTTTTGTCTTTGCATAGTAATTCCAAATGTCTTTCTCCATTTTACAGTATTTCTTGCTTCTTCAATGTACAAGTTAAAAATTAATGGGGATAGGGCACATTTCTGCCTCACCCCTTTCCTAATGTTTACTTCTCTACGTTCCTGCTCTAATTCTATTCTTAACTTTCCGATCGCATCCTCCGAAATAGTCCCCTCCCGGAGATCCGAATGGAGGACTATTTTAACTCCGGAATCTTTTACCCCAGAGAATGCCATCATTTTATTATAATTTAGGTACGCTGTGTACTTGAGAGGTAATGTGGTGGTTCCCGTTGCCTTCCACATCGCGGTAGTGTGTCTTAGACTGTCATACATACCCCTATGATCTCTGCCAATCTAAGTACCGATAGTGCCGCTACCCTTTTTCAGGGACCTGTCTTCGTCTGATTCTTCACTAACGACCCTACTACTTTGGTTGGACCTGTAATTTGACTTTTTAGCTCATTAGAACACGCAAGCCATTTTATCTGTTCTAGTAATCTAGAACTTCGGCAAGATGCAAGTCCATTCGAAATGGAAAAATTAATTAAGATATAAGATTACCACAACAATACCCAGTTTTTGTTAAATACTACAAAAAGCATTGCACAACATAAAAAGGGCTATACTTTAACTTGCAACAACGCATCAACTGCCGATCAGTTTCCTAATTACCTAATGGTCAAACGGTTATGTTTAAAATATACAACACGTAGTAGCGGGTCTTACAGATGCACATTAATTAATAAACAAATATGGTAGCTGGACGAAACATAACGTATAGGCAACACAATACACAAATATGCAGCTTAGGTGGCCTAGCATAAAACTAGCTAGGGACTTGCACAGAAGCTCTAATATGGTAAGTTACGTAAACAATTTTACGCTCAATTACTAAACTTTAAAAAAAAAGCTGTTAATCACCAAATAACAAAAGTGAGTGATAATTGTTCCGTTATACTAGAACAACCATACCACTGAAAAATGGTTTAGACCTTAATAATTAATTATTCAAGCACGAGTATTCTACTCAAGATATGATCATATCCAGACACCAAGTTCAGGATTACCTTTATGGTAAACGTGGTGCAGTAGTGTACAATGTTTGTTACTCTTATAATGACTGAAGATAAGCTAAATTCCGGCACACTAAATTACTAAACTAGCTACTTTAATTACTGTTATTCAAATAATACAAGAAATCATAAGTTTAAATGCAAACACTTAAAGTGATGAAAAATAAGGGAAATTTCAGATACAATTGAACATAATGGTGAAAATGCAGTTTTTCTCAATCTTGACCACCATTAACGATATCTCTAAAACAAATTTCTATTTACAGACCTAAAGTCTCATATAGATGTCTATCGACATAAAGACACGCTACTTATCTTTAACCTTTAATTTTCAATATTTTTAAAATAATAATAAATTTTTCAATTACGCTTGTCATATTTGTCTTATAATGATTGTTATAATAACGTCATCCTTCTATAATTATGTCTCTAACTACTTGAAATTTGCTGGTAAAGTTTAGTTGTTTTCATTCTATAAAACTGTCAGTTTTAATGTTTTTGGTGGTTTCACAACAAATTATGTTATATAGTAGGTGTTATATTTTCTCGTGAAGATGCTACAAGATTTTTAACGAAACTCTTTAAAATTATTTCATTTTTTTTATTTTCACATACACTAGATTTATGAGGAAAACTCTGTTTAATTCATAATTATAAAATTACTCTAAATTACTTTTTACACAATATGAATATTTTGCCTGGCATGAGGAAAGTATTTCGAGCATAGAGAACAAAAATCAATATAAATTGTTGGTTATTTTGCAAAAAGAAAAGCCCGTAACCGGTTTCGCTGTTCATGCAGCTCATCAGACGGACGCATCTCTTTTTACAAAAGAACCAACTAAGTTCTGAAATTATACACAAATCAAGGTGTATGTATAATACAAAATGTTTTTCATGAGCCCTCTGTACTCAAATATAAGCAACTAACTATCGATGACTGGTCAGTGAAGCCCTACCAGCCGGAGCAGCAAATCCATAACACAGCAGGACAAGAGCAGAGAGAAACGCCCCTGAGCCATCGACGCCCCTTAAATATAAGAGTAAGTGTTTTAAAACTTTATTTCCTTGCCCGGAGGTTTACTGGGAGAGATAAGCGTAATAACCTAAAGCGCCGCTATCAACGCGCCACGGATGAAATTAGAGAGCAACGGAAAATCGAGTATAATCAAAGTAACCGATAATATAAAACACTAATTGAAAAAACGCAGACGAATACATTTAAAGAATTCAGCACGCGCAATTCTGAAGAAATACCTTGAGGGACAGTGTATCGCGTGATAAGAGGATAAGAAAATTGCGCTTGGCAACGCCAAAAAGAGAATGGGAAATATACGAAAGAATTTAAAGCAACGGCGGAATATTTATTGGAAAAATTTTCCCATCGGACGATCCAGTGGACAAGTAGGAGTTGCCCGGCATGATAGGTCAGGGAGCCACAGAGGCGCAAGGAATAGGTGCCCATAAGGCAATTTTCGGTCATAATGTTGTAAGGGCTCTTAGGAGGATGAACCTTAAGAAAGCATCGGAGCATGATAGAATCACCTCAGACGCAGCTCTAGAGTCGTGCCTGGCGGCGTCACATGTCTTTGTCTAGTTGTTTAATCTTTGTTTGTAGAGTGTGTTTTCCGTTGTTGGAAAGTCCAAAATGTATAATTTATCCCTAAACCAGAAAAGGTGGTTGTGTCATACCCGGGTAGATACCGTTCAATTAGCCTGTTACCGGTACTGAGGAAAGCTTTGGATTGAGACATGGTCACCAGAGTTGAGCACGCTGTGCGAGACAGCAGCAGTTTTAATGGGAAACAATTTCATTTTGCGGAGGGTAGTTCGACTATCGTCGCGTTAGGGTTTGCAGTCGAAGAAATCAATAAGGCGAGGAAGGCAAAAAAGTATTGGGTCGTCGTTGCGTTGGAAATCTCAGGAGCATTTGATGCTGCCTGGTGGCCATGTATCGTATGGAAGTTAGAAAGCAGGGTTGTCCGCGAAACCTGATGTCATTGCTCAAGAGTTATTTCTCTGAAAGATTGCCACAGATCGAAATTCCTGGCAAAGTTGTGTCTGGAACTGTGGAAAGGGAATGCCCACAGGGGTCATGCTCTGGTCCCACGTTCTGGAAGTTGTTGAATGAGAGAATATTAGGGTTAAATCGCCCCAAAGACTGCACTGTTGTTGGGTTCGCGAATGATACAGTGTTGAGTATCAGGTCGAGATTGTTAATGGAGATGCGGACGAAACCGAATCAGGCGTTAATTAGGTTGCACAAATGGTCGCAAGAAGTCAAATTGAAATTCAACACGACAAAATCGGACGCGCTTTATTTCGGAACAAAACCAAGACAACGTCCTCTTATATTTGAGCTAAGAGGGGAAAAAACCCATTAAAGGAACACATCTCATATCTCGGCGTTAAAATAGACAACAAATTAAATTGGAAGACGTGCATGCAATGTCAGAAGTAAGGGCAGCGAAATATCTAACAGAATGACGAAGGCATGAAAAATAGGCTTGAGATTTAGGGGTGAATCGTTAAGAATAGTCAATGCCGGAGCAATAGAACCGACGATACTATATGTGGCATCTGCTTGAGCGAAAGGTTGTAAGGTCAGGTAAGTCCGGCAATTGGCAAGCGTTCAACGTATAACCGCGGTAAAGACGACAAGGATGTACAGGACCACTTCCACGGAGGCGGTCTTGGTGATTACTAAGATCTCCCCAAACAAATTTGTCTTCAAGGAGATTAGAGACCGGAGATTTGTAGATATAAGATAAGGGCAAGAAATTGTCGAAAATCTTGGTTTCGGTAGCAGGGAAATTGGGGGAAAAATCGGTATTTCCGAACTAGGGCATCCGACTGATGTCAAGCGGCTCGAGTTTACCGAACGCGATGAAATCGCGACGGGGACCAGAATTTATACAGATGGCTCGCGAATGGTATTGGACATATAGGAGCAGCATTCGTTGTGTATAAGGAAGCGAGGGAAGCGTTCCGATTCCAAACTAAACTTGCGGACTGGAGGGCAATCTTTCAGTGCGAGTTGGTGGCTATAAGGAAAGCAATGGAGTACGTCATCAATCACTTAGGCACAAGTGCGTACTCTATCATTCGCTATAGCAAATCGTCTGGGGCTGCTCTGGCAAATATAAATACCTCGACAGATCCTCAAATGGATGTCTGGAGAATAACACACGCGGCACTTGAGTTTTGGGATTTGAAGCCGCAACAGGGAAGCTTCTTACATCGTATTCATCGGCACCGAGGTAGCTAAGTAAGAAAAAACTGCGAGAAAGGTCGATCCAACAGCGAGAAAAGAGGTGGAACAACGCTGTCACGGGTAGGTTGACACACAAATTTATATCAAACATAGAAGCTAGAGATAAGATGGAGATGAAGTTCGATCATAAGATGGTGCAGCTACTAACAGAGCACGGGCACCGAAAGCTACCTGCGTAGATTCAGATTGGCCGAGAACAACGACTGCGAATGCGGCAATGGCGCCAAAAGCATCGAGCACGTATTAATTAACTGCTCACTCGAGATGACAAACAGAGTGTTGGCGTACAGGAAACCAGCTGCCTATCGGCTAGAATTGCCCAAAAGCTTGGAAGAAGTCCAGGGAGTGGCTAACCAAAGGGCGTTCTGAGTAGCCTTGAAGAAGTTTGTGGAACGGATCGCGACACTGGACGCTGAGAACCGGATGTAGTAAACCGAAGGGATGGGGTAGAAGTCGCATGAAATTTGGAGTAGGATGTACTTTAAACTGGGCATAAAATTTATTTTGTGGCACGATATAACTTAATTTACAAAGATAATAAAAAAACCACAAAAATACACATCAAAAACTAAACAAAACACTCAAATATCTAAATATGCACAATGAATTTCACACTAAATCAGTCACTCTTTCCTAAAGCACGTGGAATAAACATCGGGTATTAACTCAAAACTTTATACTGGGATAATAAACAACAAAACTAAATCAGATTTCTTAGTTAATTTAAACTGACCAAATAAATTAATTAAACTAAGAAAATAAATTAGAGTAAACCCCCTCTCCCCTAAGAATATTGATTGTGATTCCCAGAATGTTTAGTGCATACCAACCAGGACTTTAACATGCATACCCATCTTCCTTTAGCAGTAAGAAATAATTAAGTTTAGGTAGACGACGAGATCTTTGAATCCAGGAGAAATATATATTCGAGGTATTTATAAATATTGTTGAGGCGAGAGCACTTGATAATTTGAGAGATGCTTTTTTGCTATTCTATGCGTTTGCTACATCATTATATGATTAATACTTTATTTAGATATTTATGTATTACATTTTATACCTGTATTGTATAATATATATTTTTATTGCTCTGTCGCTTGATTTGTTGTGTTTCACGTTTTGCCTGTTTTTGGTCGTATTATCTATACAGAAGAAGATTGAAATTAGAATAAGTTAGTTAGGGAACGATAGTGAACGTTAAGAACGTTACGATAAACAACTGAGACTAGGGTGGACGATATTGTAAATTTATAGAATAGAAGCTGGATTCGCTATCAATAAATTTAACGTATCCCTGGAAATTCGAATCTATTGGTAAATATTCGATACCTAGTAAATACTAATTTAGCTAGATTTGAATAGTCTAAGTCGAACCTTCAAGTAGCACCGGTAAGCAGAGCCGGCGGTTGCTATCCGGTTTATTTTTTGCTAGTGTTTTGTTGATCAGGCACACTCTAAAGTCAACGCTATGGGCATCATTATTTAAACCCTAACTTTAGTGTTAGTTTATAAATTATATTTAACCATTACTTAATTTTAAAGTCAGATTTATGTGAAGCAAGTAATTATTCGCGTCTAAACCCAATGTAGTGCCTACGGGTGGAACATTGGGGACGTCAAGTGTAACGGTCCTTACTCAAATTTTACGTATTATTGGATAACCTAAAATTACATAGTGAATAGAATGAGTTTTTATGTTTAGAATTATTGTGTGTATTTAACTAATAACAAATTAACCAAGTAAGAATAAGTATTTGGTTAGACTGCTTAGCGATGGAATTGTGTATATTGATTTCAAAATGAAATGTATATTGGTGAAATTTAGTATTAGTTAAAGTATGAAACTTTAGTATTTGAAATGGACAATAAAAGAATAATGAAAAAGCTGATATTTAATAGTTTTCTATGTTGGTTATGAACGACATTTCCAGATATTGGGATTTATAGATGTCATATAGTTTAATATCGAAAGCAGAGAAATTAGGAATAATGATAGCTTTGTTGGTAGATTAGATTTAAAGTATTCTAGGATTTCTTTATTTTAACAATACCTGTCCAGAGTGAGGTTAAGAAATGTCGTGTTTTTCGTATGTTCATATTTATATCGTCACTATTTTAGGTTAATAGAATTTAAGTTTAAGTTGAATTTTTATTTAAATTTATTTAAAAAGTAGATGCATAGACACATTTGTAAAAAATATCCAGCTACCTCAGTGATGGAATCATATTTAAGAGAGGGTTTGATTTCGAGAAATTATGTAACTTGACAAAAATTTAATACTAGTTTTTAAGATGTTTAGAGGAAGGTAACCTATAACATGACAAAGTTTAGGATAACGAGGCAACGAACATTTATGCGGAATAACCGTCTTCCGTGTAGGGATAATATCAAAAGAAATTGTTGTCACAGACGGTTTGGCGCCCTCAATTACAACAAGTAGGAAAAGTCTTTCAGAGTAAGTGATAATGTAACGTAAATTTTTTGTATTTCAGCTCTTTCTTACTTATTTTTATTTCATTATTTTCCTATTTTCTTTTATAATTTTTGCATAGGAACCCCGTCTTACACCACTACAGTTAGCCGACGCACCCTTTTATTGTTACGGGATCCCCGCCCCTTCAGGGTAATTTGAAATTTATTAACTTAAGGCTTATTTTACCCGTAACAGTTGTAACAAAATTTTTTGCTACATTAAATATCTCTAAAGAAAAACATTTCTAGCCGTTGTTATTTTACGAATTTGTCATTTAGCGTGAAATCGTTAAATAGTTTAATTTACTATAAGGAAGAACATCTCTTTCCTTTTTACATTATTTTCACCTATACGAAGTATTTAATAGTGACTCCTACGCTTTTGATATCTGCAAATACCCTGAACGTAACTTGAGTTGCATAAGCTACAGGCGTTCTGAAGTCCACTTGTGCAATTGTAGACACAACGCCTGCGCGTAAGGTGACGCGATAGCTAGGTGTTGACAAGGAAGCGAACGCAGCCATCTTGCAAGCAACTACGAGGAGGTACGCTTCGTTTGAAGATGCAGAACTTTTGCTGCAAGTTGGAGCTTAGAATTGCTCTATCATCGAAGAGAGGGTAGAGGTTGCCGTGCGGAGGCATTGCAAAAGAGCTCTTGCGATGCCGCCCAGACAACCAAGAGCAACAGTAACAACACGTGATGATAGAGGTCCGTTAGTGGTGAGATTTGTGTAATAAAACTGCTTTATATAAAACTAATAGATGCTTTAATTTCCCTAGCACATTTAGGTAGACACCTTTAAGTATGTTTGTATGAAGAACAGAATTTTAAGGAAACACGTTTGAGTATGGTAGAATTGAAAATGTAAATCGTTTACATTTCAAGCAGAATTCCAAGTAATGTGATTGGAACTTGGTTATGTATTGTGGGATCACTCGTTTTGAAGCTGTCCGAGGGGCTGCATTTAGTAAATGCCAATTTCGTACCTTTTTAAACTTCAATAAGATGAAGTATTATGTTGTTTTGGTTGGCCTAGCGCGTTTACCAGCATCACCGTCGAGCAGTTAAAACAAAACCATTCAGGTACTTATAAAACTATTTATTGAGAAAATTAATTTTACGTATTAATTACGTTCAAAGCTTTGATTTAACGTTTTCCAAATTAAAGGAAACTATTGTTAAAGAATGTTATTGTTGAATTTTTTGCAAGATAGGTTTATGCTTAAATCCCAAATAAAAATCAGTTTGAGAATTATATCCTAGAAATTTAATAGGTCAAATACCTTTTGTTCAGACTTAAATTTTTTCATAAGAGGAATTTTTGAACTTTTAGATTAATTAAATTAAAGTGTTATTCAAAGCACGTAAGTAATGCACATGTTAATTGAGGAAAATAAGTATAAAGTTCACTTCTGATTGAAAGATGTTTACTTACAATATGCTATGTGATTAGTAGAATATCAATACTGCTTCTAACATATGTTGAACTGACTTTCTTTAATTTCATATAATGTTTGAGCCGTATGAACTTTTTGTGTAATAAGTTCTGTAGAGAATTTTTGTAAGCCAGAACAGATCTGTTTTATGGATGTTTAAGAACCGACTGTATTAAATAATTTATAAATGTTAAGATCTCTCTATGTAGAGAAACAAATTCAGAGATAAAAAATAAAATTAAATAAAAACCCTTAACCACAAAAAATATTTGAATTACTAGATACGTATTTCGACCACTATGTGGTCATCATCAGTAGGGAAAAAAAAACAAGTTGAAAATGCAAGGCATTGTCGCAACGAACTTCCAAATGTAGACTTACTTTAAAACAATTTAAAGAAATTAAAATTATTATGTTGTAATAATTATAAGTATTCAGATAAAATACAAAAATTTATAAACAACAAAAGAGACATTTTAATATATTTTATTTTATTGAATAAATATTTTAAAAGCTATATATTAGTTCTCATCAATAAGATAAGATTTTTTTTTATATGAATCTAATTATTTTCGGCAATCAAAATTTAAGTTTAAACAATGTCTATAATATTGGAATAATTGGCATGAAATGCCATAAATTGTTCAAATATGTGTCGCATATTGATTTTAAACTTATTAAAATTTTAATTATCCCTGTAGATTTTCCCGCGGGCTCGGCGTCCCCGTGGCCCTGATTTTAACTGACATCAAAACTTAAGCTCTGGACACCGAGCTGAATCGATTGATGTATCAACATTGATGTCCGACCATTAGAAAGGCCTCGGACGGACAGACAGACGGACGACAAATCGATTTCATAAACGAACGAAGTTCGTTGAAATATATATATATATATATATATATATATATATATATATATATAGCTGTTGTTCTGGAACACTTCAGAGGATATTCTCCTCACCACTTAGGCTGAAGTGAACCTTCCCAACCTATAATTTACTATATTGTTGCTTTAAACACTATCGAGGATATTCTCCTCACCCGCAGGCTGGTGTTCTCAACAACAAACAAGTGAATTGTGACATTATAACTTAAATCTACTTAATTTATACTAATTCTAAATCTACTGAAGCGGAACCAGTTTAATCTTGCTTCTCATTGGTTGTTGACCAATAGGAAAGCAAAGCAGATGACTCTATTGGCCCTTTATCGGTGTTTAAGAGGGTCCTTTATGTTTAACAATTTTAATTGATTCATAGGCATTTAAAGAGGAAAACGTTGGTACCGCTTTTAACAATTTAACATTTTCTAGTTTAACGGGGTGGCTGGTTTCAAATATTTGTTTGGCGACCTGAGACCTTTCATATTTACCATATTTGAAGTGAGCAATGTGTTCTTTAAATCTTGTTGTTATATTCCTCTTGGTCTGACCAATATATTTTTGAAAACACCCTGGCCCTGCACAACTAATTTCATAAATCCCCGACTTTTGCAATTTTTCCCCCTTGTCTTTTGGATTACCTAGCAAATCTTTAATTTTATTAGTATTAGTGAAAGCAATTTTGAAATTACACTGTTTGAATATTTTATCAAGACCCTTTGTGGTTTTGTGAAACGGAAGTTTAACATATTTAACATTATCGTTAGAGTTGGTTGATTGCAAAGTCGTTGATTTACGGATGTTGATCCTATTTTTACACTTTCTAAAAATATTATCTATAATATCAGAAGAGAAACCATTGTAATTCGCTATTTGTTTAATAACAGCAAATTCCTTATTAAATCTGTTTTTATTTAAAGGAAATTCAATAATCTATTAATTAAAAGTTAAATGAAGCCAACTTATGTTGTATGCTATGATTAGAGGAAAACAAAATAAAGCGATTTACATTGGTTTCTTTTCTATATATGTCAAATTCTAATTTATTAATATTTCTAATTACTAATGTATCTAAAAAGGGTAATTGTCCATTATTCTCTAGTTCATACGTAAATTTTATGCTTTGAAATTTTGAATTCATTTCTTTAAGAAAATCATCAACATTTGATTTAGAAGTGTCAAAACTGCAAAAATATCATCCACGTACCTTAACCATATTCTTGGGAAGTATTTGAGTTTTCTTTTAACTCGGTTTCAAAACGAGACATAAATAAATTTGCTATGAAAGGTGATAAGCTATTTCATTGCTGTGCCTTCATGTTGTTCGTACAACTTGTTGTTGACTTGACAACAGTTCTGGGACATGCAATGCGAAACAAGCTTGATATAGTCCTCAACTTTATCATCATCAATATCACTATCTATAAGAACATCCTTTAAATATGTTAAAGTACGTGGTATTGGAACACTAGGGAATAATGAACTGACATCAAATGAAATTAAGATTTCGTTCTCTTCTAATGTGATATTTTTAATTTTATTAATGAACTCTAAAGAGTTTTGTACAGACAAACTATTAAACTTTAAATTCTTAAATTCATTTGACAGCCATCGTGATAAATAGTAAGTCGGTGAGTTGATACATGAAACTATTGGTCTCATCGATTTATTATTTTGTGAATCTTTGGTAAACAGTAAAGTTTTGGCATTTCAGGATTTGAAATTGTTAATTTTAATTTTAGTGTGGGCGAAATTAGGTTTGGACATTCTTTCAAAACAGACTCTGTTGATTTAATCATTTTATTTAAAGGAACTTCATTTTTACGTTTTTTGACTATTGGTCTGTAAGGACCCTCAGACAGCAAAGTCTCTATCAAACATAGTCTTGTTTATCCAGAATAACCAACCTATTCCCCTTATCAGCCTTTAAATAATAACAATTCTTTTGTCGTAAATCTTTAATAATCAGATGATCTTTCCTTGTTTGTTCTGAGACATTCCTTGCGCAAGTGCGTAAGTTGTTCGAAAGTTGAATTTTGCACGCGTTTCTAATAAAGTTTTTGAATTGTCATCTAATTTTGAAATGGATTTTCAATGCCAGCAATAATGTCTTCCAAAGGAGTTTTCAAATGATCTACTCCAAATTTTAGGCCTCGATCAAGGAAAGTCAACTCTTCATTATTAAAGATTTTCGACGATTCGTTAACAACTATTGACTCTAATTGAGGTGAAGTAATTTCCAGTTTTTAGGAGGTACATTGACATTGTGTTTCTTTAAAAGAAACTTCAACTTAGTGTTTTGACTTTAATTTTGTCTAACAATTTATGATTGTTGACTTCAAAAACAAATCTCTGAAATTATTCCATTCCTGAAAACCGGACTCGGATAAATTGCACGTTAGTGCTAGGTGGATTTATACGTTTCCAGTTCCAATCTACTAAGCTTACTGTACAGATATTTGATTTCCAAATTAAGCCATTTATCTTTTGCAAAATTGATTATTGCGTTACTATGTTTACAATTACTGCTGATTTTACGTTAATGAAATTTGGAAAAACTTTGTGGGCCCTTTTAGAAATCGAATATCTGCTTTTACAAAACTAATTTTTTGATACCTATTAAGTTCCGAAGACCGGGAAGTCATAGTTAATAACCTAACGATTTAAATAAAATTAAATAAAAATTAACCACAAAAATATTTGAATTAGTAGATACGTATTTCGACCACTATGTGGTCATCATCAGTAGGAAAAATATATATATATATATATATATATATATATATATATATATAGCTTTGTTCTGGAACACTTCAGAGGATATTCTCCTCACCACTTAGGCTGAAGTGAACCTTCCCAACCTATAATTTACTATATTGTTGCTTTAAACACTATCGAGGATATTCTCCTCACCCGCAGGCTGGTGTTCTCAACAACAAACAAGTGAATTGTGACATTATAACTTAAATCTACTTAATTTATACTAATTCTAAATCTACTGAAGCGGAACCAGTTTAATCTTTCTTCCTCATTGGTTGTTGACCAATAGGGAAAGCAAAGCAGATGACTCTATTGGCCCTTTATCGGTGTTTAAGACCAAGAGGAATATAACAACAAGATTTAAAGAACACATTGCTCACTTCAAATATGGTAAATATGAAAGGTCTCAGGTCGCCAAACATATATTTGAAACCAGCCACCCCGTTTAACTAGAAAATGTTAAATTGTTAAAAGCGGTACCAACGTTTTCCTCCTTAAATGCCTATGATTCAATTAAAATTGTTAAACATAAAGGACCCTCTTAAACACCGATAAAGGGCCAATAGAGTCATCTGCTTTGCTTTCCCTATTGGTCAACAACCAATGAGGAAGCAAGATTAAACTGGTTCCGCTTCAGTAGATTTAGAGTTAGTATAAATTAAGTAGATTTGTTATAATGTCACAATTCACTTGTTTGTTGTTGAGAACACCAGCCTGCGGGTGAGGAGAATATCCTCGATAGTGTTTAAAGCAACAATATAGTAAATTATAGGTTAGGAAGGTTCACTTCAGCCTAAGTGGTGAGGAGAATATCCTCTGAAGTGTTCCAGAACAACAGCTATATATATATATATATTTTTTTTTTTTCCTACTGATGATGACCACATAGTAGTCGAAATACGTATCTAGTAATTCAAATATTTTTTGTGGTTAAGGGTTTTTATTTAATTTTATTTAAATCGTGCCACAGTGTTCCTATAGGTTATTAAATTCAGAGATTTTTGAAACTTATTTTATATTGATTATCAAATTTTTTTATAAATAATTTTTGCAACAAAAGAGAATTACATTTAAATTATACTTTGATTTAAATCTTTCGTCTTTTTATTTCACTAATTGAAATTAATAATATCTAAATTAGATAAACAAAATTTTGAATGTGGAACTTGAAAAAAAGTTGATACAGTATTAGATAATAGAAACAGAGTAAATAATTTACAGTAGAGAATATTTTCATAAGTAAGGTGTTGTTGTTGAGATTTTGAATTCAAGACAGTCGATCTATAAAGACCGAAATATTTTGTTGTCGTAAGACACAAACAGTGTCTTATATTTTATTTTTTTGTGTGACATTTTCTTGCAGGTCTGACATCGCAGAAGCTGGAGCAGAGGTCCAAGAGGTTTCCAGAGGTATTGCTTATTTTAATTTGTATGCTTTTTGATAATCATTATATCCTATAGGTTTCTGCGTCTTCCTGTAGGATACTTTAGTTTTATTTATTGTCTATATAGATGCAGTGGCGCTCATTCCCCTTTTTTTTTGTTCCCGTTTCTAGTCGAGCCCACCCTATATCCACGCCCAAACTCATTGCTCACCCTTGGGGTAATTCCCAGACTAAGCCGCGAATATAGTAAAGCTCGTGGGTCCACCGAGGTTTTGTTCACTAATTGACTCACTCCATAATTAAATAATAAAGAAGAAAAATTATAAGTACACATAAAGTTTCACAGTTAGTGTAATAAATAATTAATTTTAGGGTACTATAGTCATATTTTTAAGATACTTGGACACAAAATTCACATAATACATTGCAAGTATAATTCTGTTTGTAAACTTCAACTATTAAATCTAAAAACTGTGTATGAACATCTCCAAATTGAACAGAAATACAACCTTAACTATTTAAGGAGTTTTCTAATTCATTGAAGTAGAGAGGATTATTTTTAAAATTTTAAATTTATATCTATTTTCACGGTTCATTTATACGTTTATAAAATATGTTACATAAAAACACCACCACGACCTATGTGTATGTTGGGGCATAGCCCATTTCTAATTTGGTAAAACCATTTGAATTTTTGGAAGATACATCCTATCACCCATGCATTTATAGGACAAAGCGGATGTCAAGAATTAGCCCTTCTACTAAAATTACTCATAAAATTTCACTTTAACGAATCTCTCACGAATCTTGCCAATCGATTGATTTCTTACCATTATCACAAAAATCCGAATGTTGGAATTTTACTAATTTTAGGTAAAAATTTTATCCGATTGCAGTTGACCGATTGACTTGTACCAAAAATTGTTTACATAGTTCATCCCTTGACCTACCATCGTGCAAAATTGTATTCGAATTCGTTAACTGATTTTGGAAGGTAGGTATTCAATAAAAAATCGATAACTTCGAGAATATTCGATATTTTTTAACCGTAAGAGCTTACTAACAGTATTTAAATATGCAAAACACATTTCGATTAATTTTACATGGTACTTCATTTTTATTCGGTAACAAGATGTCTTAATTTATCCAAATTATCCAATTTCGAAAATCGTGATATCTCTGGAACAAAGGATCAACTTTCAAAAATACTTTGGAGTTAGAAGAAGAGCAGTGCAGATTCTTCATCAATAAAAAAATCTGCAACTTAGGTAAGGACTCACTGACTGAACCAAGACTAATTTCTGAGCTCACGACAAGCAGAAAAAAGTAACTCTAGTTTATAAGACTGAACTAAAAGCGATACTTTAAAAATCTCTTAAAGAAAATGTTTTGTAATATAATTTATTTAACCAATAGATCAAAGAATTTTGCGCCTTCACACGAGAACGATATAACACAAAATTAAATAATTAAAATGATTATTAATATCGGAAATATGAGAAAATCAGCTCTATATAGAGGAACAATAAGGAAGCTTGACAGGCACACGTGTGAGCGCTTGATAACAGTTTTATTAGAAACTCAGTCGATTGGACATGGATAGTTGTTAGATTACGATCATGCGGTCAGCGGATGCGATCTTTCTTTCACAAATTTACCCCTATTCTATTTCCTAGATTATTTGTTTAAACCCGGTTTACTTACTGGCAAGTTTTGTTTATTTTGGCACGCCATGAGGTGAATTCAATTAATTTCTGCTCAACACCACTTCACTTGGACAGCTGCTTTATTATAGTTCGGGTTTCTGAAAGCTATGAAAACGGTCCCATCGTTGTTATTCTGTGTTTAGTTGGAGCTGTAATGAATTTTGGAGCTAGGGGTCTCTCTGTCTATCGATAATCAACAGGTACAGAATCAATATCCTAAAAGCTTTTTGTATAGTGAGCTCGATATAGTTATTGAATTTTCAAATTTGTTTAAGAAATTTATAAATACATGTGTGCTTAATTTCCACATACAGACTTTAGTTAAGAATCAAATAGCTTTTCTGCCGAATGCAGGAAATGTATACGTCTACCAACACAAAAACTTTCGCCGAATTTCGTAAGAAGCAACTAACTGTTTATACAACCTCTGTCACCCTTTAAAAGAACCTTTTATTTCAGCGAGGGAAGTCCCTCGTAGTCAAAGTTTATATCAAGTTTTGCTTATTACATATTTTTTACTACCATGTCTTTGTTATCGTCTCGTTTTCCAATCTTTCCATATATTTAAACCACCAACAACCTACACAAAAAGAGCAAACACTATAAACTTCGTGTTCCTGAATTGTGTATAAGTATCTCACTTTATTGTAACTAGATTATACAAATTTCACTCTCGCTGCATTTTACCCACTAGTATGTTAGTTTTATCTTTCTTATAACTGTTTTTGCTGTTAGTTTAAATCTATTTACCATTTTATACAGTTTATCTTTTGATTTTGGTTAATTTCGAATTACTACATACAAATGTTACGTTCCATTTCGTAGTTGGAATATTTTCTGCATTTTTACACTCTCTGTACCCTATTTTAATAACTGCTTGCTTTCGTGTTTAATAAATTACTCAAATATACAAGCCGCCTATAATATGTTGGTGTTCGATATTTATTGTAGCTAAATGACCAAGTTTAATTGTAATTTGATAAAGCAACTACATTATGTTCAAATGCTAAAAATATGTTCAAAGTTGTTGCTATTGTACAATGGATTTTCAGTAATTATTCTTCAGAAAACAATTTTATAAAACTTTAGTCGAGATAGTTCGCTGTATTTCGAGTAGTGGCTTGTGTGATTTCTTTGATGATAAATTTTATTAACCCAACCGGACAATTACAAAATCTTAATTGGTGAAAACTAGCTTTCACTTTATGTAACTGGTAGATAATTGAAGTGCAATGTTTCTTTAATAGAAATTTTAATGTTTTCAGTCCGGATATTTCAACCTACATTCTTAGCCTGGATTTTAACCCACATTCTTAGCTTGGATTCTAACCCACATTCTTAAGTTCTTTAAACCCATGCTTACTTGGCCTTGACACGGCAACCTCACGTAGTCGTTACAACACATTTTGCCTGGTTGAGGTTTGTACGCGCATTAAGTTATGATAAGATGGGTACACACTGCGGTTATCAATAACCCTTAAAAGCCTACATGAGGGAACACCATCTTAGTCGACAGATAGTGATAGTTTTAGTTATTTACGGTAAGTGGGTTTTTGCTAGCATTATATAAATATTTAGATGAGCAAACCATTTTGTTTGTTTAATGTTGTTATTATTAGAATAATGATATTAGTATAAGTTTTGTCTGATATTGCTTTTATATAGGTGGATAACCGAAAAAATTGGTTTGGAAATTATTTATAGACTTGATTAATTATCTATCAGCCGTGGTATTTTATTAGCTATGGATGTTGATTGTACTTAAAGGCGCTATTGAAAATACGTACTTTGTTTTTACGCTTAGTAGATTCTCTTGGAACGAGCTCGTAATAGCTACCATAGTAAATAAGTAGGTAAGATTCTTGTCATTTTATGTTTATATTTTTTATTAGTATGTATTACGGCGTGTAAATATAAATAAAAATATTGTAGTGAGCCCCATAATTATTCTGTTCATTTTTTTGTTATTAATTGAGTGTTATTCTGTTTTGTTCTTTAGACCCTCATGATCTCTAAATGTGTTAGTGTGACATTCATTTTTTTCTTTGATTTCGGGCGAGCATTCCCTTACTGATATCATTCTTTTCCTCCTTGCCCCCTACTTTTCCGTATAACATAAAAAAGATTTTTTTCCAATACAGAAAGAGCCTCAAACATGTCCTCAATGATGTGTTACTAAACGTTATAGAGTGTCAGTGACACGTGATCATTATGTGCTCTTTTAATTTAAATTTTCATTAAATGCGCTGAAGGATAACTATCTGTTTGTACAGTTTTACTACCTATCAAATCTTTATTTTAGTCTCTTTCAGTTTAGCCAGCGACGTTCGTAGGGTTCCTTGTGGTCTAACTGATGCCAATGCAACCTGTTTACAAGACGTTATGCAGCCTGATAGTGAAGCCTCGCGATGACGTGATTCCTTAGTAACGGTGCTAAAATGGACAATAAAAATCAGATTGATTGTAAGCCTAACCTATCGAAGTTCAACCACATTCAATTTCAGTTATTCACTAGCACACATTTAAAGTTTTTAAAACAATAGGATTCTTGTTTTACTGTTCAATTATGCCTTTTTCCATATCGTAAACTTGCATGTATGTCCAAAATTGTTGAAGATAAGACCACTAAAATTGTATTTCAAATTCATATACCTAGATCCTCCAAATCGCTTAATATTAATTTATCATTAAATGCCATTAAATTTTTATATACCTTTCACACTCATATGCCAATATCGTTCAAATCGCTTAAAATTTTATAATTCATTTACCATATGCTTGTATTCAAATTAAAACTTTATCTTGCCGTAATTCATCATTATTCGTTCATTTTAGTACCAGTTTAATTATCTACTTCAAAAATCTTACTTCCTCAGAGTAGCCATAACTTTAAAAATAGTCTATTTGTTACTTTATACTAACCATAACGTTTAAAACGAGTATTCAACATTGCCATTGACGTCTTTAACGAGTGTTAGATTTTCTTTTTTGAAATTAGCCTTTGGAGCAGTATATAACAACCTGTGATTAAAATTAACATTAATCCTTAACCACCTTGATTAACTTTGTTATATTAGTATCAAACCTTACTACGTCAGAAAATCTAGAAAGATCTGGGTTACTCTGGGCGTTGGTCCTACGTTCTGTTGGTTTAAATATAGAGGTTCGTCCGATTTCGAATCGTTTGTATGACGCAACTTCACACAATGTGATATTTTAGTGTTTGAGGCTACCGCTAATTAATACATTTATATGCGTTATCTGTTATGTTTAAGACTAATAGCTTTCATTTCCCTTATTTTTACATCCCTTATCTCTTGATTTATTACCTTCGTTAATTCTTGAATGAACGTTTAAATTCCTTATCATATATTATGGATAATGTCATTTACCTAGGATTTTTCTCAAAGGTTCTTAATGAAGCGCGCTTTTCAATTTAAAATACATTTTCCTCGTCAAAAACACGACTGTATGCTTTTAATGAAAATGAAATAAAATTAAGTATCCACACTCTTTTTGCAAACAGAGATTATTTTAGAACGCGTTTAAATAAATTTTTTATAATGATCCCTCGTCGAGTACTTCTTTTCAGAAACGCGTTTATACTTACGGAATATATTCTTTTTTTAATTTAAGGATTCAATTAAGTTACGTAATACGCATTAAGCCTGTTAAATCGCGGGGTTTATGCATTTGGAGTTTAATATACTAAGTATTCCAATAAATACAGAGTGCTTCGACAAATACACTATTATGAACATGAGTTCTTACAAGAAATTTTTTATTTTGCTCAGGTTTGGAGTGTTGTATGTTCACGGAATGATGCTAAATGACTTCCAATTACATCAATATATATATATATATATAAACAGACACACGCACGCACACGCATATACACACGCACACGCAAATGCACATGCACACGCGCGCACACACACACATATATATATATATATAGTAAATTGAAATTAAGTTTGTAGACACAAGTACTCGTGGATCCAAGAGCCCTTAGTCAAAAATTTTCTAGTAGTAAATACTTTCCAGCAACAGAAGTTGGATTATGAATTACAAGCACACAAGTTTGCCTTACTCCAAAAAAGTTTGTTGAACCTTGTACTCGAAACAAAAGTTGTAACTGATAGAATTTTAACTTTCTACCTGCTTCATATTCTCGACGTATTATTTACACATAATTGATTAGTTTCAGATTTTTATGTTGGTGCACACTTAGTAAAAGCGTAATGTACTAAAAGTAAGCATAACAATTGTATTCGTAGGACTTTACATTAACATCTAAATTTGTTGGATAGTTAAACTGGAATAACTTTAATATGTTTCTTTTCTTTTAAATATGTACAATTTGATTTATTTGTGCCGGTTGTGATTGTTAAAGTTTCATGTCTTGCTGTTTTTGTGCTTAGTTTAAATTAGTTCGAGAAAAGAGTTACACAGGGTTCAATTAACCTGTGGAGATAAGAAATAATTCTTCTGTCATCTTGTAAACCACCCATCGTCAAGCAAGATAAGACAAATTCCTAGTGGGTGGGCGCCCAGCATTTTTATTGAATCGGGAATTTAGAGATCTTTCCGGGTAGGTAAAAATGTTAAAATTTATATAATCTGAAAATCTTTACAGTAGGTTTCATAGAATTCATCCCTCACCACTGTAAGCTAGCTGGTGCATAAGTAAAGTTCAAAGATCATTATTGTCGATTTCTCACGAAATACACTTCGACTAGTATTATTGGAATAGGATATCTTAAATAAATCAACGAATAGATCAAATACTGTATCGTGATAAACAGCATAAATAAACTATTTACAAACGCCGTGAATGTTAATTTGTGGAAAACCCCTGAAGTATCTCTAAGTTATTAAATCGCCACTGAAAAGCAAATGTTAATTTTATTTGCTTTAACTGTTAGATATTACTTGCATACATGCACAAAAAGAACCTTTCAAAGGATTAGAAACCGTCGCTTCATCACAAATGTATATTACTTCTATCTAGAACTCATGGCGTATCAAATTAAGCACCTAACGATTACGACTGCAATGGGCTACTGAATACATCAATATTGAAAAAAGCAGAGTCTTTTCTAAATTGAATTTAAACGTGTACACGGAACGTTCCCATAAAGCTTTCACTTTATCTCTCGGAATTGTATCTTGCACCTATCTCTTTTCGCAAATAAAGTTTGTAGCGAACTTCAAAGCGACTTTTATTTCTGGATGCTGCTTAAAGCCCGTTCTTATTTACAAGGTATGGCATTGATATTGAAAGATTTATGTGGAAACTACGCATGTGTAATATATGTAGGTAGAGATCTGGAGCTTTTAGTACCAATTATTCACTAAGTTGGAAATACTTTTTTTGTATTAACTGTTCTGGCTTTGAGTATTGAAACATTTAATGAAATAAGATGAAGACGAGACAAGCTGACTAGCGCTTTGCGTCAGTTAGACACAGCTCGAAAAAATTAAAGTTGAACACGGCTCAAAGTTTAGCTCAAAATAAGTTGTGCTAGCTCGATTTGAATTCGAGCCAAACTTCGAACCTACTAGAATTCTGCTCGAATGTCAATATAATTGTTTTTAGAATACAGGGTGTCCAAAAAGTCACGCACCATAGGGATTTTACACTGTTATTTATTATTCAAACTATTATTGTTTTCTTATTGTTGCAGGACTAAAAAATGTTGAGCACTGAAGAGCGGATAGAGATTATTCTTCTCTGTGGAAGAGAAGGTCTCTCTAACAGAGGCGTTGCAGATGAATTTAATAGGAGACATCATCAACGAAAGCCAGTGTCGCACACAACGGTTGGCAGATTGCTAGCAAAGTTCAAAGCTACAGGTAGTGTAACTGATGCTCAAAGAAGCGGCCGTTCAAGCACGTTAGAAGAGGTTGTGGAAGGAGTTTTAGCAAAGGTTATTGCAAGTCCCAAAAATCAATCCGACGTACCAGCTTGGAAATAGGCGTTCGTCGAAGCACAGTATGGAGTATTTTGCAAAAGAACAACTTTCATCCGTATAAGTTACATGGGTTACACCACTTGTCAGAAGACGACCCTGATCGCCGTATGGAAATGTGCTTTTGCTTTCTGACAAAGTTGGAGGAAGACCCCCAGTTCTTGTCTAACGTTATGTTTTCGAACGAAGTCAACTTTTATATAAATGGAGAGGTCAACCGACATAATATGCGTGACTGGTCTGACAGTAACCCTCACTGGTATAGTGGCAGCAAGGAGCTGATCTCGTCATGGTTTGGTGTGGCTTGTGGAAAGACCGTATCATCGGCCCCTTCTTTTTTGACGGCACAGTTAACAGTCAAACTTACCTGACCATGCTCGGAGATGAACTGCTTCCTGATTTGGATTTCCAAGGTTTGGGAAAACCAGATTAGTTCATGCAGGACGGTGCACCGCCACACTTTGGTACACAAGTTCGGGTTTGGTTGGATGAAAATTTCCCCCAGTGGATTGGCCGGAGAGGACGAGTAGAATGGGCCCCACGATCACCAGACTTAAACCCGATGGATAGTGCAATGTGGGGTTACGTAAAATCCAAAGTGTACACAATTAGAATTAGAGACAAATACCATTTGAAGAAGCTCATCTCAACTGTGTGTCGTTCAATTACGCCTGGATTAGTGGCCAACATTCTCCGGAACGCTGGAGATCGCTTTCAAATATGTTTTGACTTACATGGAAGCCATATTAAACAAATTTTGTAAAATATATGTTTACCCTGTGGTGCGTGACTTTTCGGACACCCTGTATTCCAATAAGTGCGTGTACCAACGCTAGCTACGTCAAGCAGCTGCCTTCCACCATAAAGTGTAACCAATTTTATTATATCAATAATAATTTGTGCTGCAATTTTACCGGTATGTCAATAAATTTCATAATTTGTATTATTTACTAAAAGATAACTTATTATTGAGGGGAGGCTAGATTCAAGCTCCCCTTCCCTTAAAAAATATTTTATTAAATAATGACGACGAATTAAATGCCTGAATTTGTACTAACTTATTCCGCACAAATAGAAATTGCGGTATCTCTCTTAATGATATTCGTTTCGAGATTCCTATGGTAATTAGGGGAAAATAGATCATCATATTAATGATCAAAGTTAATATTAAACGTATTGCTTTGACCATAAAATAAAGCAAGAAGCATAAATTAATACATATTAAAGCAGAGCTTTGAAAACGCCATCATTATTTCTTAACAAGTCCGTGTTGTGGTGTCTACGGGGTTGAGAGTCGCCATCCCTACTGCTCCCAACGTGCTCCCACACGCGTGCGTGTGCGCGGAAAGCTAGCCTTATTCATACGTACTAACATGTGTTGTCAAAGTGGCAGCACTAATTAAGCGACGGCTGCATGGCTAAGTTGGTTCTCATATGACTACTAAGCCCAAAGTCTCGGGTTCGAATTCCGACATGGACGGCTTGAAAAATGTCAGGCGAGCATTTTACACCAAATACACACACGTTTGGATGAGAGGCAAATTGTAGTACCCGTGTGTAAGTGTTGTCACGTACATTAAAAAACCCTACCTTGCTTGGAATAGAAAGAAAATTCAAAATTTCTTGGTAAAAAAAAACTGCCTTCGAGTGAATCATCGGAAAATCAAATGTAGTACACTAATCGAGCACAAATTATTGATTCAAAGATATTGGTAAACTTTTGCTGAAATCACATCTAAAAGTCGACTTAATAAAACAGACGATACCAATATACTTAATATCAAACAGCTGTTTTCTTAATAATATCTTTCCGCTCTTTAACTTTATAAAGATATCTTGTTCCAGCCTTAATATTCAGGTTTGTCTTATAAAAAACAAAAAATACTGTCAGGTTCATAGTTCAGGTTCTCTTTAATTTTGTTAATACGTATTTTCAAATTCGGTGTCAACACAGTAAGCATTTTAACCATGCAGAAAACATGGTCCTAGTCTGATTAAGCCTGACGCAAGTTACATATCCCCCAAATCAAATATATGTATAATTAAATGGAATTGTTGAATCTTAAGTTAACTTGCAACATTGTATAATTCAAGGATAGATAATAAAAGGTTAATAGAAGTCAGACAGAAGACATGAGAACGGATGCGAATACATTGTATTCCAGACACAATGTGAAACTGCAGGTGCAGGTCACAGTAGGTTATAAAACCGCAATTATTAGAATTAAGATTGTTACTTTGTATTGTATAAATGAATAAAGAAATAAGCAGACATGAGCTCTGCAGATCCCACAAGCAATGTGAGGGACAGGAACAACATAAGTACCCTGGAGAGCCAAAGGAGGTCAGTCAGTCTTGAGCCTCACAACTTTAGCATTGTTGATTGTTCAGGCTACTTGCCCTAATTTAGTTCATTTAATAGTAATTTCAACTTATAATATTTTTAATACAGTGTTTGTAATTTAAATTTCAACTTGTAGTTTCTGTTAGAAGAGTTTTTGGAATAGGACTTTTTAAAAAAGCAGCCCCCAAAGGCCAAAACGTAGCTGGCGCCGCCGGTAGGATCCAGAAGGGCACTAGGAAATCCAAATTCGAAAAACTGGTGACCTGGAATATCAATTCTTAATCTGGAAAAACAAGCAACAAAATTTGGACAAGGTACAAAATCGACCAAGCCCAAAGAAACAAAACTTAGACAAAGTACAAGAACGAACAAGCCCAAAGAAAGAAAACAGATGAAATTGGCAATGAAAATTATGTAAGTTCATTTATCCTAACCATATTCTTTTTCAAACTATTGATATTAGCTAGTAAGAATTTTATGTACAATTTTATTATCGCAATTTATTGTTTGTGAAAGAATTTTTTCAGAAAACTTATTTTAACAAGGAATTATAAAGACGCATTTATGTGCACAATTTATTAAGATAAAACGAAACGACTTATTCAGCAATACTGAGGTTTAATGTATAAATAGAACGCAATTATTTTATTACAACAATTATTACTAAAACGATCCTATACTTATAACATTTTTAGAAATACTTTCAGCATAACAAATTAACAAAGTATATAACTATAAACGTTTATGCACTTTATTGTAACAAACCGAATTACTCATCACTGTAATGAAAGTCATTCAGAAAATTTGAAACTTTATAATTAGACATTTTCAAGGCAACGGAGGTGTGTAATTGTAAAGAAGCATTTCACGCATTTATTATTGCAACACATTAGTTAATCATCACAAATCTGAACAAAAGCGTATAATTCTAGCGCAGTTTTTGCGAGAAACCATTCAGAAAATAGAAACTCAACCCGCAACAATCTATAACCTCTGTAAAGTTAAAAATATACAATTCAATGCGACAGTAATTGAAAATACAATTACCAAGCAGAAATTCTTTAATATAATAATAGTACTTGATAACTGCATATACGTGATTCATTAAATAACTAGATACCAACTTTAATTTAATCGCAAAACAAACTCTACTGGAAAGTAATTATAAAATTAATTAATATTAAAAACACGAAACATGGAGAATATGCGGTTGTACCTCGAATCAGCTCCCGTATTCGACGGAAATCAAAAACTACTAGATATTTTAATTACTGCTTGTGAAATGTTTTTAAAACATTTTTATAAAAAAGAAGACATTGACCGTAATTTCATGATTTTACGCTTAATTTTCAGTAAACTAACAGGAAAAGCTTTAACATTAACCGCAAGTCGCGATGATCTTGAACAAAGGGAGGACTTAAAACGGTTACTTATAGCGTATTTCGGCGAACAGCGAAATATCAAATGTGTGGTCCGCAATTTAATAAACCTTCGAATAGAACCCAACCAATCACCCCACCAATTCGGTATGAGCTTGATTTTAACGAAACTAAAAATCAAAGCACTCGATTAAAATATCCGTTTATTAAAAACAAAAATGTACTACAAAATGGCATTACATAAACGCATTACCTGAACGGTTATCAGACAAAATAAGATTCCAACATCTCCAAAATCTTGGAGAGGCAATGAACATGATTATAGAAGAAGAAAAGGTTATGTATCATTGAAACAGACTATATAACCTTAACGCAAATAAAAACAACTTGCCTATGAAAACCATACAAGCCGCGAGACAAACACAACCGAAATTTATACCATTTATCGCGCAAGTTAATCAACCACGAACTAACAGCTAGAACTTTAATAACACAAATTTTAACAATCAATTTAGACAATTTCCGAGATTAACATTTAAGTCAAATTTTACAAAACCCACATTTCCACCAAGGTTTAACCAACACATATACCAGCCATAGTAAACATTCGGTGCGAACCCCAACAGAAACATACCGGTGACAAATAATGACTTTGTAATTTAAAGTATCCATTTACTTTTCCACAAAGGTTGTAAATTATTAGCTTACTCTACTTGTGCTTATGAAACTACTAAGTCTCAATAATTCAATAATTCACCACTGGCTGTCCATTGTAATAAAAGATTAAAAACCAAAGAGAAATATACTCCATTGGGTTTCTTCTTCAATTTTTTGGTAAGGAATATCTCGGATTTTGTAGCCGCTAAAAATTATCTTGCGTGACTACATCATGTATGAATCATCAATAAAATAATACAAGCAATTTTTAGTGACGGTTAGTAGACTAAACCAATCAACACGGCCCGTAAAAGATCCTCATAAGAAATACATCAGAAGGGCAAAAATTTTACTCTTAAAAAATACATTGAATTTTTTGCCATATATACTATATACTTATCGAATAAATAGATACATCGCGCACACATTTACTTGATTACCTGCTTCGGGGTAGTTTCAAGAGCATTCCGTATCCATTTTGCAAGTACATTTAATTATCTATCTCACACACATATGATCATTGCATTTCTTAATCCCTTTTTATCTATTTTGGCCTAGGTATCGTTGCAATAAAAAAGAACGTATTAAACAAAAGATGTGTGTGTGTGTGTGCTTTTCTCACGTTGCACATGAAATAGGGTTTTTGACGCGCATTTTTAAACCTCGTGGGAGTATATACAAGTAGCGACAGAAGAGAGTCACAAAGCCTGCATGTGAAGATTAAGATACACGGCGGTAATTTTGAACTATGCGCTTGACCGACAAATTGTAAACTGATAGGCGTTCTCTTTAAATACAACAAGATTTCGTAAATAAATCAGTTTGAATTAAAAGAAGGCATGGTTCACATCACCTGAAGTACAATATTTACTTAAAAGAATTACAAATGATTTTATAATTATTAAATTTTAATGTAGTGATAGAGCATAATTAATCAAGGTTTGTTGTTTAATCCTCAAAAACGTAAGTAATAAAAGGTTGCTTTTAATAGATTTTAAGATTTATATTAACAAAGGACTCTAAATAATTCCTGGATCCGACATGAATATCCAAACAATCTTTGGACCAACCTGGAAAAGTTATATAAGGATATGCAAACAATATCTAAACAATTTCTGGATACAACCCGGAGAAGTTAAATAAGTATAATTGGATCCAACCTGGAATATTTAAATGAATGGGATGGGGCTGAGACGACGAATAGTTAGAGCAGAAAGTGGTATAAATTGTGGAAACGAGACACACTAAAAATGGACAACAGGTTACCCAAGAGAAAAAATTCGAGATATAGAAGAATTTTTTCTAACAAAAAATTTCTACGATTGAAGCATCAAAATTACTCATATTAACCGTATAAACATCTAACAACTCACAACAAAACAGCACAATCTTTAACTATAACTAACGATGAGTTTAACCAAAAAAAATAAGAATCATTCACTAATTGATATGGGGGGGGAATATTAATGCATGGGAACGAGTGATCAGTAACTACGCGTACTACACGCCTATAAAGGGACAAATTCGGGGAGTCATAATCGGTATTTACTTCAATCAGTTAAGAATATTTAGGGGAATCTAACACTCACTAGATGCATGTTATCTATAGTTACAAACGCAACAACAATATCAAAGTCAAAAAATTTTACCAAAAGCAAAAAAAATATTTTACTATAAATCAGAACTGTAATAAACAAAATCTATAGTATGACAAAATTACTACTAAACAAAAATCTGTACAACGAATACTCTTCTCTACTTTACTATATCTGTCCTAAATATTTATGTACATGTATTTTCAAATGCTGATTATATTTAAACTAATTGATGAATTTAATAGGTAACAAAAACTGTTAGTTACAAAGTCCATTCACGAAACAAATCTCTAATACTCGAGAAGCAGACAAAGTATTAACAACACTTATCCATCAACAAGATACCTTTAATCTTTGAGTGAGCACCTCACAACATTTTCTGTAAGACCACTATGCTACAGACTCAACTATCTCTCTCAAAAATTCTACAACTTCAGTGATCCAACACTAAAGAACTCCAAAATCACTAATAAATCATAAGTTGAGCCTACTGGGAGACATCCACCAGCAACTCACCAAAAAAAACACTTCATGAACTATCTTAGCTCATGTACACTCTCAATAAGAATAAGCACATCAGGCCTAGTCTCACACTACTAATCCAAAACTCAAGCATTCCTTTAATGCTTAACATACTATCACTCTCTAACTATATAACTATATGTTTAACACTTTACTAAACACTCTCTACATTCTCAAACATATACTTCATTACTAAATACGTATTTCTCCATTGAATACATACTCATCACTATATACATGCAACATCTTTAAGCGCATGCTGCACTCTCAAACACCTCAATAAACGTATCATCAATCAAAATCCATAAACACATCCTTGTCGTCATCAAAAATATCATTTAACACATCCTTGTCGTCATCAAAAATATCATTTAACACATGCAATATCTAAATCAACAAACATATGAAGCTCTATTACTACTAAAACCAAAAATTACTTTAAGCAAATCAGAAAAATTTTACTGACTTTAATCTTGTCCTACTTAAGAATTTAAAACATGGACCAAAAAGAATTACGACTGACATCAACTATAATTGGAAGTACTTAAGGTTCAGAAACATTTTTAACATCTTCATCTTCATCTTCACCTATCGCAGAATTATCGATACTAAACATTTTCTTTGACTTAAATTTGAAGATACGGATAAATTGAAGGGAAAAAATTTGAATACGAAATTATTTTCTACTTTACTTCATGATAACTATTAATAACTGTTCTGGTACACTCTAACTCTACCCATAATCAAACTGTCGATATAAACTAACGTGCTTCACAACGCATAAATTTGCTAGAATGACAAGCTCCTCTATGAGCCTCACCTAGACTTATAAACAAAATTGCTAGAATGACAAACTCTTCTATGAGTCTCACCTAGACTGACAAACTAAATAAGCAAAACGACTTACATCATAACTGACTTCAAATAATCTCAAGTGACGATGCTAAAACTGCTAAAGCGACAAACTTACCACGATTCTCGTATAGACTGACATAACGCTGAGCGACCAACCCTTCCTGAGTTTCGTCTAGACTAACATAACGCTACGCGATGAACCACAACAAGTCTCGCTTAGATCTAACTTAACTCAACATACTACGTTGCAACGCGGATATACATAAAAATTGCTACTCAAAACAAATCAAATCAAACCAAAACGTGCTCATGCACAAGAGCAATCTTCAAACTATATTTCAACAGTAAAAACTTGTGTACCATTAATCGAACAACTAATATAACCAATAAGACTGAAAGATGAACCTACTATCGATGAAATACATCCAGAATCAAATAAACTTGTAATATCCATATCAAACAACTTTAACATTTTATCTAGAAACAGGAATTTCGCTACACAACTTCTGTTCCTTTACTCGTTGTGTTGGACACGACGGACAAGTGATACTAGTCACTCCTTTACGACCACAACCATAACAAAATAATCTCTTGAAAGATCTACAGACACTAAAAGTATGTCCATAACGTGAACAATTCCAACATATCAATTTATGTCTAATAAAAGAGTTACCTACTCCACTCGTTTCTGTCATTGGGGTAGCAGAATTAAGAACTTGAACTGGGGAATGCGAAGACGTAGGGGTATAAACACGACTTGAAGCATTCTGAAATGAACTAGGGGGTTTTGTTTCTAAAATGTGGATTAAAATAATTAATAGGCTGTTTGTGACTATATGATGCAGCTGAAACAGACTTATGTTTACTTAAAGAAGCTTCTTCTAACTTCTTACACAATTTAACTAACGTACTAATATTCTCTATCTCTGTAAGAGCAAGGTGCTGAATGAAATATGGTAATAAATTTTTCTTGACTATTCTAACTTTAGTGTGTTCTGCAGGAATAATAGGTAATCGGTTAAATAAACTTTCCATATTAGCAATGAACAAGACTACTGATTCACCGTTCTTCTGTAATCTATTTTTGATTTTCTCCCAAATATCGTCCTCAGGATGTGCTGGTAAGAAATCTTCCTTCAATCTACTAACCAACGAACTCCAATCTGTTAATGAACTACGAACGCAACGATACCATACCAAGGCATCACCAGTAAACAATTCAACTGCAGAATTAAACAATTCCACTTCAGATACCTTTCGGGACTGTGCAATGTCACTAATGTTTTCTAAAAATTGATATAAGAGATGGGTTTCCTGAATATTTTATCGACCAAGATCCAATAGGGACTGACTGTGTGACATATGTGACCGTTGGAATGGGAACATTAGATGCAACAATAGAATTTATGCTAATATCATTATGATTTGAACTTGAATCTTTATTTAATTTCTCATGAAGATCTGCTTCCACAACAAGAATAGTAGCCAAACTTTCATTTTTAAATAACACAACTTCCTCAAAATTTTCCTTAGGGAGCTTTAACCGTTGAATTCTACCTGTAAGATGTATTAATCTTGACCTTATCCTTTTAAAAATAGACTCTGCGGGATCATCGATAAATTCTAACAAAACATTTTTAACTGACTCTATACTAGACTCAATTTCTTCTTTCTCTACTTCGAAATCCACTTTATAGCTTGAAAGATCTATCAAACAACCGGGTTTATCTGTTTCTTTGGCCAACAACCTCGCTAAAATTTTCCTTTTATCTTAAACTGGTTTTGAATTTTCAATGCCTCTAATGTTCAATTCATATTCTAACTCATTTTTAAGTAAATGAACGATGCTATAAGTTTCTGCCATAATTAAATATCGAAATTTTTCTAACGTATCCCAACTATATAATTTTTGAAGATGAAATCACAAACAAACGGATGTCCTAACAATATAAAGAACCCACTATAAACTGTAACAAACTGTAACAAAAATGTAACTAAAAAAATGACATTACTAGAATCAAAGCAAACCTCAGTCGCTGAATATAAGTGTGATGAAAATAACTACAAAATGTTCCAGCCTCTAAGTGAAATTATTCCAGCCTCTACATGAAATTTTTCCGGCCTCTAAATGAAATTCGACCCACGTTGGGCGCCAGTGTAATATATATATACATTTTGTATATTTTATATTTCTTTATCCTCGTGACTATCAGCTATAAATCAAACCTCCCAATTTTCTAAACCTTAATCTGATATCACAAGGTCGAGAATTTCTTCTTTTTCTTTTAAGCCCAAGGTAATGTCGGATGGTAAATGGCTTGAGACAAAGAAAAACTCTTAAGATATAAACGGCTAGTCGAGTGTTAGCTCTGGGTAGATCATGAGCTTGGGTCATGGGTGAATAATAGACCAAAAATACCTTTAATGAGCGCCACCGTATTTTTAATACAATAACCAACAAAATTTCACTGTGCTCGTATAAGGGAATGCGGAAACCTTATCTTAACACCACTAACATAGCCATAAAACTTGAACTTCACTCTTTCGGACACACTTACCAAGACCTCAACCACCAGATGTCAAACAGATGTCTCAGCTTTACCTGTGAACAAACAAAGCACAACATGGACACCATTTGTGTCCTCAAAAACATTTGCCAAAAATAGAATAATAGAATTTAGGCATCTAAAATATACTAAGGGAATTCATTTTCATTACACACTCTTTTTACTTAAGGAGGATTTGCACTATTTTCTCTTTTATTAAATGTTGAATAATAAAACGTCTTTCAAAAAACAAAAGGAATTCTATTTGAATAAATGTCTGATTATATACAGGTGACTGCAATATTTAAGTTTGTATCATTGTCATATTTTTTCATAATAATTCTAGTGAAATTTAACATTCAAAATTAAGATCCATAAGTAGACCATTTCTATAAGATTTAATTAGATAAACATGTAATTTATTAACTGTTCATAACACATAAGATTACTTTAATCATAGAAGTACTTCCTTGATTATTACAACAAAAATTGATTATCAAAGAGCAGAGATTGTAAAATGCAAATATTCTAATTTAATTGTAATCTACTAAAAACACGCGAATTTCCTACACCAATGAAAGTGCTTTTACATGACCTGAAAGTCTTTAAACATAATGTAAAATTAACCAAGACAGCATATGGCGTCTAGATTAGAAAACAGAATCTATAATATTTTTTGTCTGACATAAGTTGTCATCCTAAATTTCTTAAAATACATTGTTTGAATGCGTGTGCAAACAAACTGACAAGCAAGATACTTATACGTTAATGTTACTAACTTCTTAAAAAAAACTACTTTATATTTTTGTTTCTCAAATAATCAAAGTTGGATAATTCATAATAATTTACACTCACGTGCATCCAGCAGGTGCTAGCCTTGACGACAGCTGTTGAACATTTCCAGCGTAATAACCGTGTGTTATTAGTCATCGGTACGTTTGAAATTTCTAGATTCCATGTAGGATGAACTTTTACTTTACTGCATGTTAAACTAAATAGAACGAAACCATAAATCTTTGCTTTAAATTACTACTACGAAAATTTGTTTTAGTTCATTATCGAAAATTGTTGTTGAAGATATGTCCTCAAGATATTGCACTATATGAAAAATATTAGAATAATTTATTGTATTAATATATACTAACTGTCTCAAATGATGTCCAAAGGGGTTCCATATTAATCAATTAATCTTCTTTCTAACTTTGTTAGAAGCCACGTGTTTCGACCGGGCCATTTTGACTTTAACTCGCCTGCAAAAGCGGCTTGCTCTATCGAAGGTTGAGAATAAAGTGTCGACTAACAACTTGTCAGCGCTTGGCAACAAACTTTAAAGTATAGATATACTAGAATCTATGTGTTATTACTAATATTATACATTAATTTTTATTGGATGATAATTCACAAATTAAATGCTTTAAAATATAGCTGTTTTATTTTTATTTTATTGAACTAACTGTAACCAGGAAAAAATATATATATATTACACTTGCGCTCACAACGTGGGGCTGGAATAGTTTCATTTAGAGGCTGGTAATAATTTCACTTAGAGGCTGGAACATTTTGTAGTTATTTTCATCACACTTATATTCAGCGACTGAGGTTTGCTTTGATTCTAGTAATGTCTTTTTTTAGTTTCATTTTTGTTACAGTTTGTTACAGTTTATAGTGAGTTCTTTATATAGTTAGGACATTCGTTTGTTTGTGATTTCATCTTCAAAAATTATATAGTTGGGATACCTTAGAGAAATTCAGATATTTAATTATGGCAGAAATATATAGCATCGTTCATTTAGAAGTTGAGTAGCGAAATTCCTGTTTCTAGATAAAGTGTTAAAGTTGTTTGATATGGATATTACAAGTTTATTTGATTCTGGATGTATTTCATCGATAGTAGGTTCATCTTTCAGTCTTATTAGTTATATTAGTTGTTCGATTAATGGTACACAAGTTTTTACTGTTGAAATATAGTTTGAAGATTGCTCTTGTGCATGAGCACGTTTTGGTTTGATTTGATTTGTTTTGAGTAGCAATTTTTATGTATATCCGCGTTGCAACGTAGTATGTGAGTTAAGTTAGATCTAAGCGAGACTTGTTGTGGTTCATCGCGTAGCGTTATGTCAGTCTAGACGAAACTCAGGAAGGGTTGGTCGCTCAGCGTTATGTCAGTCTATGCGAGGGTCGTGGTGAGTTTGTCGTTTTAGCAGTTTTGGCATCGTCACTTGAGATTATTTGAAGTCAGTAAAAAATTTTTGATTTGCTTAAACTTCTTAAGTACTTCCAATTATAGTTGATGTCAGTCGTAATTCTTTTTGGTCCATGTTTTAAATTCTTAAGTAGGACAAGATTAAAGTCAGTAAAATTTTTTTGATTTGCTTAAAGTAATTTTTGGTTTTAGTAGTAATAGAGCTTCATATGTTTGTTGATTTAGATATTGCATGTGTTAAATGATATTTTTGATGACGACAAGGATGTGTTTATGGATTTTGATTGATGATACGTTTATTGAGGTGTTTGAGAGTGCAGCATGCGCTTAAAGATGTTGCATGTATATAGTGAAGAGTATGTATTCAGTGGAGAAATACGTATTTAGTGATGAAGTATATGTTTGAGGATGTAGAGAATGTTTAGTAAAGTAGTAAGCATATAGTTATATAGTTAGAGTGTGATAGTATATTAAGCATTAAAGGAATGCTTGAGTTTTGGTTTGGTAGTTTGAGAGACTAGGCCTGATGTGCTTATTCTTATTGAGAGTGTACATGAGCTAAGATAGTTCATGAAGAGTTTTTGGTGAGTTGCTGGTGGATGTCTCCCAGTAGGCTCAAATTATAGTTTATTAGTGATTTTGGAGTTCTTTGGTGATGAATCACTGAAGTTGTAGAATTTTTGAGAGATATAGTTGGGTCTGTAGCATAGTGGTCTTACAGAAAATGTTGTGAGGTGCTCACTCAAAGATTAAAGGTATCTTGTTGATGGATAAGTGTTGTTAATACTTTGTCTGCTTCTCGAGTATTAGAGATTTGTTTCGTGAATGGACTTTGTAACTAACAGTTTTTGGTACCTATTAAATTCATCAATTAGTTTAAATATAATCAGCATTTGGGAATATATGTACATAAATATTTATGACAAGTATAATAAAGTAGAAAGAGTATTCGTTGTACAGATTTTTGTTTAGTAGTAATTTTGTCTTACTATAGATTTTGTTTATTACAGTTCTGATTTATAGTAAAATATTTTTTTTGCTTTTGGTAAAATTTTTGACTTTGATATGGTTGTTGCGTTTGTAACTATAGATAACATGCATCTACTGAGTGTTAGATTCCCCTAAATATTCTTAACTGATTGAAGTAAATACCGATTATGACTCCCCGAATTTGTCCCTTTATAGGCGTGTAGTACGCGTAGTTACTGATCACTCGTTCCCATGCATTACTATTCCCCCTATATCAATTAGTGAATGATTCTTATTTTTTTGGTTAAACTCATCGTTAGTTATAGTTAAAGATTGTGCTTTTTTGTTGTGAGTTGTTAGATGTTTATACGGTTAATATGAGTAATTTTGATGCTTCAATCGTAGAAATTTTTTTTAGAAAAAATTCTTCTATACCTCGAATTTTTTCTCTTGGGAAGAGGCTGTGTAACGTATTTTTTTTTCCTAGTTACATTCAGTTCAATAAAATAAAAATAAAACAGCTATATTTTAAAGCATTTAATTTGTGAATTATCATCCAATAAAAATTAATGTATAATATTTGTAATAACACATAGATTCTAGTATATCTATACTTTAAAGTTTGTTACCAAGCGCTGTCAAGATGTTAGTCGGCACTTTATTCCCAACGTCCAAGAGTGCAAGCCGCTTTTGTAGACGTGATAAAGTCAAAATGGCCCTGTTAAAACACGTGGCTTCTAATAAAGTCAAACAGAAGATTAATTGAGAATATGGAACCCCTTTGGACATCATTTGAGACAGTATATATTAATACAATAAATTATTCTAATATTTTTCATATAGTGCAATATCTTGAGGACATATATTCAACAACAATTTTCGATAATGAACTAAAACAAATTTTCGTAGCAGTAATTTAAAGCAAAGATTTATGGTTTCGTTCTATTTAGTTTAACATGCAGTAAAGTAAAAGTTCATCCTACATGGAATCTAGAAATTTCAAACTTACCGATGACTAATGACACACGGATATTACGCTGGAAATGTTCAACAGCTGTCGTCAAGGCTAGCACCTGCTGTACATTTTGATGCACGTGAGTGTTTATAACCTTTCATAGCTTTGAAACTATAGTAAATTATTATGAATTATCCAACGTTGATTATTTGAGAAACAAAAACATAAAGTAGTTTTTTTGAAGTTAGTATCACTAACGAATAAGTATCTAGTTTGTCAGTTTGTTTGCACACGCATTCAAACAATGTATTTTAAGAAATTTAGGATGACAACTTATGTCATACAAAAAATATTATAGATTCTGTTTTCTAATCTAGACGCCATATGCTGTCTTGGTTAATTTTACATTATGTTTAAAGACTTTCAGGTCATGTAAAAGCACTTTCATTGGTGTAGGAAATTCGCGTGTTTTTAGTAGATTACAATTAAATTAGAATATTTGCATTTTACAATCGCTGCTCTATGATAATCAATTTTTGTTGTAATAATCAAGGAAGTACTTCTATGATTAAAGTAATCTTATGTGTTATGAACAGTTAATAAATTACATGTTTATTTAATTAAATCTTATAAAAATGATCTACTTATAGATCTTAATTTTGAATGTTAAATTTCACTAGAATTATTATGAAAAAATATGACAATGATACAAACTTAAATATTGCAGTCACCTGTATATAATCAGACACTTATTCAAATAGAATTCCTTTTGTTTTTGAAAGGCGTTTTATTATTCAACATTTAATAAAAAAGAAAATAGTGCAAGTCCTCCTTAAGTAAAAAGAGTGTGTAATGAAAATGAATTCCCTTAGTATATTTTAGATGCCTAAATTATATTATTCTATTTTTGGCAAATGCTTTTGAGGACACAAATGGTGTCCATGTTGTGCTTTTGTTTGTTCACAGGTAAAGCCGAGACATCTGTTTGACATCTGGTGGTTGAGGTCTTGGTAAGTGTGTCCGAAAGAGTGAAATTCAAATTTTATGGCTATGTTAGTGGTGTTAAGATAAGGTTTCCGCATTCCCCTTATACAAGCACAGTTAAATTTTGTTGGTTACTGTATTAAAAAATACGGTGGCGCTCATTAAAGGTATTTTTGGTCTATTATTCACCCATGACCCAAGCTCATGATCTACCCAGAGCTAACACTCGACTAGCCGTTTATATCTTAAGAGTTTTCTTTGTCTCAAGCCATTTTCCATCCGACATTACCTTGGGCTTAAAAGAAAAAGAAGAAATTCTCGACCTTGTGATATCAGATTAAGGTTTAGAAAATTGGGAGGTTTGATTTATAGCTGATAGTCACGAGGATAAAGAAGTATAAAATTACAAAAATTTATACACTTACAAGAATTATAATCATTGAGAGAAATTATTTCAATTATTTAAAAGAGGTACTATTCAAAAACATTATTAAACGCTTTGTACATATTGAGAACATTATAGTAATTGTGGTTAATTGTGTTTTGCTTAAAAGGAATATTGTTGCAAGCTTCGTGCGTGGTTAAAACTGAGCTAGCCGAGGCATTAAAATTAAAAATTAAAATTGACAAAAAGAAATTTTTTTTACGTTTTTGTTCTCTGACGATATCATCTTGGCACTACATTACTGTTTTATAGACAAAACAAAAGTTCAATGATGACATTACCTCTAACCTTTAAAAAGTGTCATATGAATTTGACACCTTTGACTGTGGATCAAATGTGATGAAAAATAATTGTATCTTAGATTAAAATTTATAGAACCTTAAACTTATATTTCTTAAACGGAGTAACATAATTCTATTGGTGGACTTTGCTAATACAGAAACTATTAAATTGAAATGTGATTATAAGTATTTCTAAGCGAACGTCACAAGTGGGAAAGAAATTTGAAAGACTATTATGCAACAGAGCACAGAGAACAGGTAAGCGTGCATGCAATACAGTACGGGTTTTGGGAAGGGCGTTCAACAGAACATGCAATAAACGTCACGACAAATAGCCTAACAAAAGCACCCAAAAGTAAGTGGTATTTGTTATGGTAGACATCAAGGTGCTTTCAACAACCTATGGTGGCTTTTGCTATTTGTTCGCTTACAGCACCTAAGGTGTCATCAACTACTGTATCATGTTTTAGAAGCTACTACCAAGGCAAGTATACAACGTTACGGACTACCGGACCAAACATTAGCAGTATTTCCAAGAGAATAACCAAGGGTTACTGACAGGATTCAATGTGCCGCTCGCTCTTTTGGTATATTGTGGTCTTTAACTGCTAGAGATCCTGGAAGCCCCTTCATTTTATTTCTCATCCGAACGAGGGTGTATTTGTGTGAAAAATGCTCGCCATTTTTCAAGCGGACTGTGTCGGGATTCGAACCTGAGACCATGGGCATAGTAGTCTCGCGCATATCAACTACGCCACGGAGCCGCCGATCCTGGATACCGCGGAAGAGATGTCTGTCATAGTCTATGTGGACGAAATATTGTCGTGGTGAAAGAGGACTCCAGGAGAAATCTCGAAGACAAAGCGTCGAGTGCACAACTCAACTACAAAACTGGACTCCAAACAGTAAATTAACAATTGCACAGGCAAGTAATCAAAGGAACCTTTAATCGCAAACCCATGCATTTTGATAAACAACAAACCAATCGCACGAGTACGAACATGCAAATACATGGAAGTGACATTGGACGAAAAGCTCAATAACAATTACCACATTACCACATCATATAACAATGCGACAAAGAAAATGCAAACCATTGTCAGCTTTGCACAACCCGACTACAAAATACCACTACTCAACGTGCGCCTGTACCTTGGCAGTGTGCTGGAAAATATGGTGTTGTACGCTTCGAGTGTATGGGCATACCGAATGACAATACTAAAACAAAGACAAACAGTTAACAGAACGTAAAGGGGAACACCAATACGACTGACTGCCGCCAACAGGACGACCGCCACTGATGCCCTATCCGTGATTACCGGGAGAATGCCACTCTACCTGATAATAAGAGAGAAAGTGGCAATGTTCCACTTTCGTGAAAACCGACTAGAGAGAGTAGAAGACATACGAACACGAAGAGGGGAATAACGGAAGCGGTCTTTTTCGAATAGCAATAGCACGACTGGGAGACGAACACACGAATGAATACCGGACATGCCAAAAACTGGTAAGAAAAAATAAAAAAGGTATTTGAATTGTGCAACCCATGCATATAGCGATTTTCAGATTTAAGCAAGGTTCCCGATTTTTGAAGTATTTTAAAAAAGAGTCTCGTTTATCTCATATGGCAGAAGTAGTATTGTTTTGACAGATTTTACCGCAACAGGTAAGTAGTGCATGTTTGTTAAACATGGTCTGCGATTGAATCATATTCCAAGAAACACGTTTAAGTGCCTGGTCTTATAAACGAATAGAAACACATTACAATCGATAATGTTTCTAGAACTAGAACCTTCAATAACAAATAGGGTTGATAAACCTACTTACGATTAAACGGTAATAGTTGTGTAAGATGTGTTAAAAGAATTTACATTGTATACATTATGAGAACCTGAGCTTTAAAAACATAGTTGCTTTATTTTACATGTAACGTTATCCAAACATGCTTTTAATGAAAGCCTAAATATACACAACCTTCACTTCATAATTACTCGGTGGCTATAAATACATCAACAGACAAATTGATGCACTTGAAAAAATAAAAAGCATTAGCCCTGCACTCTACAATCGCTTGAGAGAAGGCGCAGGAATTTACTGTATATCGTCCATTCATGATATCCAATCATAAAAAAACAGAAAGTACATGGGTTTCTGAAGAATTTGAAGCGATTTATAATGCTTTATTATTAGCGAGATTATTAATCCGAAAGCTTTAAAGACGCCCACGGTAAGTTCGAAGCTTAAAACTCAAATTTTTCACTAGTGTTGAGTAATATGATATTGGCGATTGACCAGGAACTACTAAAACTGCGGCATAATTAATTATAACAGGCGCTGTAAGCAATTACAGTACATCAAATTAACAGCGGCTTGTGTCACAATTTTCCAAAATTATGATTCATAAACTCATCTACAATGGTGTTTATGTACACTAATTTTTGATTTATTGTAAGTCGACTTTAATATATTGTTCGCTACAGAATAAATTACGCTATATCAACTTTATGGGCTTGTACGGGTGCCGCATTTTAAGTCTATAATAAACTAGGAAAGAAAACTTTTTTTGGAAAATACTGCTTTATTATGTTTTCAAAATATTCGCTTTTAAGATCTATACACCTTTACATACGTTCAAACGAATATTCGACTAATTTTTACCACTTAAAAGCTGATATCTCAAAATTTCAGAAAAAACACAGCGCTACCGCATCTTTAAGCATGAATAAAAATTAATTTGACTGAGGGGAGATGCAGAAACCTTCTAACAATTAACCCAAGATCTATTGTTCTTTGGATAATGAAAATCGCTTTTCACTTATTTATTGTTTGACGTTCAGGTGACACAACGAAGTCGTTAGATGTTAAATCCAGTGAAACAGGAATGGAGGTTTTAATTCGATGTTCTTTATTTTCAAATGATTACTTGTTTAGCGTCTGTATTATAACGTATTTAATTCTCGCTGAAATTAATACGTCTAGATTTTACATTCTTCAAATATTATCCTTTTCTAAATAGTACTTAAATATAGTTGCCTTGTAGCATTTTGTGTTAGTTGGAGTCCAAGTCTGTCAAAGTCTCTATTGGTTGAAATTAAATGTCTCGTTAGATACGCGCGTAGAGATAACGCGTGCACACTGATCAAAAAAGCGACGTTATAACATTGTTACGTTTCTTTTTTAACATAAATTAAATACACTTTTTCTCCTGGTTAAATCATTACCCGCTCGAATAAATTCCACTTCTATTCTTAAATTCTCCAACAATACCCTATATAGTGTACCTGTTCAGAATAAGCCCGCTTTAACATAATTTTAACTCAAATCTATTTTGTTTTTAAAACGAAAATTTATTCGGTAAATTAAATAGTCAATACCTTGTTATAGGTATCCGTTAATTTGTTAAACATTCCGATAATGTATAATTGCTTTCTCTGGTGTTACCCATATAAAGACTTGACGAAATAATAGATCCTACTATTATTTGATAGCGTGTTTTCCAGTTTGCTAATCGCGCTTTGATAAAGCGAGGATTGCAGTTTAAACTCGTGTTATTTGAATCAATTTTTAATTTGATTCTGCAGCTTGTGCGTTGAAATATTTTCTACATTAGTCGTCCCAGTACTTCAAGAGCGGTGCACGTCTTTTTGTTCGACAAGTAGGAGGTATCTTGCGTGTATCGCTCTTAGCTGGAGGCCAAATTGGTTTTTTTTATGTAGGCCCAACTGTTCTTTGCCACAGATCAACTGCCGTTGCCTGTAGATCGTTAGTATTGTTATGGTAACAGGGTAAATAGATCCCAACGACCATGGCGATGTGGTGCTGATTCACTCCCGATGGCGTGCAAGCTAAGTATCCCGACACACAGGTATACAACTTGTTTTCTTTAGTGTATATCAAGGAATATTCCTTTTCAGTGTTTTGGTGTAATTACGTGATTAGAAACGTGACACGGTAGAACTATTGTTTGTTGCTGCGAATCGATATTATCGCTCTACAGGTGGGATGTACCATTGTTAAAAATGTTTCACAAAAGTTCCCACATACTTATGCTTTTCTACTGATTAGTTTATTTTACAAAAGGTATGATGTACAATTTAAAAGAATGTTCAACAAAAACTCTCACACGTTAATTCTTTTCTATTCTTTTCTTTCTATTTTACAAAAGGTATTATGTGCAATTTTTAAAACGCTTGACAAAAGCTCTCACATGTTTATTTTCTACTGATTAGTTTTATTTTGTGTAAAATTCGAGATGCGCACTTCGTATCTAAAGTAGTAAATTGTTCGTATCACATAATTGTTTGCTTTGAAATAGTAACGCTTAATTTATTTCTTTTGTGTGTTTGTACAGAATCTTTTATTTATTCTTATTGTTAATAGATAATCGTGGGCGACGTGCTTTTTTTTTGTTTTTTTTTTGGTATGTAGGTGAATCCCCCCACTCTTTGCGTTTGGTAGTTAGCCTGGTGTTTACGTTTCTTCCGGCTACGTCTAGGTACGTAGCAACATTATAAACAGAATCACGAAGTGTACTTGATTAACTAACTGTTAACTTGTAAATAAAAACTCCGACTTCATTTTTATAATGTTGAATTGGATTGATGTTTTATTTATATCCGAAAAGCATGTATGAAGTATTTTTGAGAAGTTTTTAACATTCCAAATGTTACATCCATATTATGTTTATATTATCATCTTATTAACTATTGTTGTACACAACAATGCATGCCGTAATAATTGATAATATGTACAATGTTGTGTAACCTCAAAATTTTTCCCTGTTTAGAATATTTACATTTACCAAATTTATGCTTTCCTGAAAGCCAGCAAAAATATTTTTAATTACTCTCAAGTATCTTCGAACGTTCTAAGATGCTTTCCTTGTTTTCATCTTTTCAAATGACCTTTTTGATGACTCTTACAAATACATAATGTATAGCAAATATTAAATTTGATAGAGACTTTAAATAATAAAATGTTTAAAAATCGCTATCCTGGAACGGTCACTGGAGTTGCCTCATAGTGTCTGTCATATGCATCCCTTCCTATGTCTGCTCTACTTATTGGCCAGAATTATCCATTTTTGATTTCTTGTATTTTTCCTTGAATTAACTTTGAGTACACTTTTGATCGCACTTTCAGACGTATTTTTAGATTTGTGTTAAGGCTTAGATCTCGACATGAACATCGACTTGCATATAAACTTAAATATCAGCTTAGTACATATGAAATCAATGAAACTGACATCAACGAAAGTAACATCAACAAAAGACGTCTCAACAAAAGCCCTATTTTGTTAAATATTAAAAATAAATTTAATTAATCGTTTAACTTACGTTTATTTGTAGATCGGCTTATTTTTGTCGCACAATTTTTGCACTTTCAAATTTTACTAATTCTGAATTTTAATGTTTCACTAATTAATTTCATCACGTAAATTTCTACTGCATTTGAGCATAGTTTGTGCTTGGTTGAATATAAACTGAACTCTTTATTCATTTCCTATTGTATTTATAAGCCCTTCCTACCAATCGTTTCCATAGGCGTGTTTATTGATCAAGGCTTGTACTTTGCCTTATCTCTGGCAGAACTCGGTATTTCTCAAAATCCCTGTCGAATTCTTGGTGACAATGCTTCATCAGTCACGTAAGCGTTCTGTATTATATGGTTATTTCTCAGGAATCCCAATTATTACCCACATTCAATCACGTAATTTTATGTTTGTAGTTATAAGTCTAAAACTTATCATATAATGAACCGCCTGGTGTTTATTTGTTTGTTACAGAATGTTAGTTTTCTGAACAAATTTATTTTTTTAGTCACGTATTTAGTGACGTATTAGAATGCGTTTTCTTATACATGCGTTGATATTTTCGACGTAATTATTAAATTTTGAAAGCCAATTTATATATGTGTCCCGATAATTTATTTTAATGCAATTAATTAGTTGCTTCTAAAACCTTATCTTTACTTGTAAATTATACTTAAACATATTATACGACGCACACTTACTATTCTAATCAAATGGTATCTGATTATTACTAAATGAGCTACTTTTTCATGCATTAGATCAAATATCCTTTATGTACAGTGTCCTCGCAATTGGCTTTTTGTAGAATAGTCGATTTACTTCTATAATTGATGGAATTATTTGATTTTCTTAAAGTTAAAGATATTTATATCTATCCTACGACCCTTATGACTTAATCTACACTTAAACTACCCTCTTATCATAGCATTATATATATATATATATATATATAAAAGAAAAGTAGGATTAATGAGTCTTAAATTAATATAAAGTAGAAATGAATTATTGGCAAGTGACTCAAATTCAGCCACGAGGGCATCCTGTCGCCGCGTTTCGCCCTAATTGGGGCTCGTCAGGACAGCAGTAGCAAAGTTGTAATATTTAATACAGACACCTTATGGGAAGTACAGCATCACCTAGCTCACAATTTGTGTCTTCGTGTCGTTTTACCTGACATCGCAGGTTGTACCAACAGTCGGCACAGAGGAGATCCGACTCAACTGCCTTTTTCCATAGCCAAAAGTTATAATTTAAAAGAAAAGTAGGATTAATGAGTCTTAAATAAATATAAAGTAGAAATGAATTATTGGCAAGTGACTCAAATTCAGCCACGAGGGCATCCTGTCGACGCGTTTCGCCTTAATTGGGGCTCATCAGGACAGGAGTAGCAAAGTTGTAATATTTAATACAGACACCTTATGGGAAGTACAGCATCAATAAGCTCACAATTTGTGTCTTCGGGTCGTTTTACCTGACATCGCAGGTTATACCAACAGTCGGCACGGAGGAGATCCGACTCAACTGGAATACCAAAACAGCAAAATTGTTGTTTCGTTTCCGGTTCATACGAATATATCCAAATTTCATCCCCCTATACAATATTGTATACGAATCTTATAGTTTTTCGGTTGAATGCTTTGAACATATATTTACAACTGTTAATACGGGACCTTTTTTGGGCTTTAGTCACATTATGCGAAATCCATTGCAAACAAATCTTTTTCACAACTATCATGCAAAAATCGATGGAACTGTAGTCGCCAATATACCAATGGTTGTTTCTATCTCACTTTAAGTCACATGCCGCTCTTATTCAATCATGTTGCACCATAGCATCATACTTTTTAGAATAATATCCAGTTATCCAATTTTTAAGAAATTCATCACTGACGAATATACAACTACCATGAAATTCTGCAAACCTATCAAAATATCTTTTCTGATTACCAAAGTTTAACGAAATGATTATATATATTGTTGTTAAGTTTTTACTAAAATCTTAAAAATCATGCAATGAAAACCTTCATGTGAAAGTTACATTTCTTCACAAGTGCTTTATTTAATTTTTAAGCTATCATTGTTTTTACACTAACAAACTTATTTACTATTTAGATCGAAATTAAGCAGTTTTTTCATATAAAGAGAAGGTTCAATTTCCTCACCTGTCAATAAGTAAATAGTTTAGAAATGAGGTAACTAACGATTTTTTTCATAAAAAACGCCTTAAAATTTTTATTTAAAGGTAAATGATTAAAGAAACTTAATTAAACAATGAAGCTACTAAAAATTAACTAGACAAAGGTTCTTTAAGTGAAAAGCTTTTTGAAGATGTACGTAAAAGTAAGGTTAGAATATAATTCGGACAAGTTTTTAATTAAATTTTTGTTTTTAGGATCAAGTTATTGAATTTTAGACAAAAGTTGCTAGCTTATAGAGCTTATTCTAAAGTTATAAAAAATTACTCACAACTTCTATAAATAAGAGACACAAATTAGGTTTTTAAAGCAATAAACGTTCTTTTATAAATAGGTTTAAAATTGAGAACAAAAACCACGATTTATCACCGTATTCATTGATTTTTTATTAATACAATACGTAATTTAATACACAAACGGAATAGAAAACAAAATTATAAAATTATGAATGTTTAATTAAAATGAACATGATGGTCAACATTTTAAGTTGGCATAAAAGTGAATTATTATGTTGATAATTTAGAAATACAAAAACATAATAATTCTTTTTTTATTAAAATATTTTAATATTTTAATATTCAAATCTGTTACGTTGAAAAGAGGGAGAACGTATATAAAAAAGCAGTAACTGGAATCTAGATAAACCGGACCAGCTACAAAAGCGGAGAGTGGGGTGAGTCAGGGTGTGCTAAGTTTTCTTATTTAAGTAAAGTGAGGCGGTATCCAGGTATAAATTTTATTTGCACAAAAGAAACATGTGGTATAAGCAAATAAAATAACGAAAATCAAAATGAGCTCGCGACGGAAATATTACATCATCCAAAGGTGCCTGTGACTAAGGACAGATCAAACTATGCCGAAGAGCTAAAGAAGAAAACCTCGCTAGTATGAATCAATACTCCAGGACTTCAATGCATTCAGTAAGATCTCCTTGTTCGTGAAACCGCAAACTGGGTGCATTGCTCCTGAAGACTGGAACGGTGTTAACCCTGTAGAGGCTGTGTATTTCACCGCCGAGAGCAGGATTGAAAATGAATGCAAATCCGAACCATAAAAAGATAAGCAATTCCCATATTTTATTAACGTGTGTTACCAAAACACATTCAAATGTTGTTAGACAACCAAACCGGCAAATTTGACTACAATTGCGCTTATTAAGTAGGTTTGAAGGAATCTTATGTTATTCAAACTCGTATTCCTGTTTATAAATAGAACGAATGCATTCTTTGGAAATCACCCATTGTAGATAATCCAATGTATGTGCTAGAATAATATGTTTGAGAGCCACGTTTTTGATAAATAAATTGTTGTTCTATTACAAGAGCAATGGTTATTTGCACAAGATAATAGTTGTACAAATTAAAACATACAGGATGTTGAATAAGCATTTATTTCCAGCATTTTTGAATGCGCTTTAAAGGAATAGATTGATAGGTTTAATTAGCAGGTAGTCAGGGACGTTTCTTATGACAGGCAGTTACGGAATATAGAAACGAAAGCGCGAAAGTAGTTATAAGGAACTTTAAAATAAACAAAAACCATTTGGCAGAATGTAATTGAACGTAATAAATTTACAAAGAACGAATCTGAGATAAAAATTGTTTTAGATTAACAATCAGTACGTTATAAATAAACCTACATTTTTTACACCAAATTATTGGTCGTTCATTAAACGGCAATATAGGTGAACGTACTTTAATTCCTAGCGTAGATATAAAGAGTGCATAACAATATTGCACAGATTTTTAATATAAAAAGCATACTAATCAGTAGCGTGAAATACCTAACCTTTATTTAATTTAAATAGCTTGGTTATGGCAAAGCCCACTACTCGATCCTTGTATTACGGAAATTGTTCTTCTAAACGTTGGTTCACTATCGGTTCACACCAACTTGTAAAACCCTTCTTCTATATCGCGCATTCTCGTTGGTTGAAGAGATGATGCACATCCTTCAAAGCGTGAGAAACTCTAATCTAACATTTGATTAACACGAAATGTATAATAAACATAATGAACTATTCCTAATAATCACTGACAGTGCACGGGAATTTAAAACCGCATTTCTATGCGTCACATGTTACATATCCCTCATATTAAAATGCATATAAAGTAAATGTAATTATTATGTCTTAGTAATAGTATGTTACATTATATTAAATAAAGGTTATAATTAAAGGTTAATCATAGTTCATGTCAAAAATAAGAAAGGAAACAACTACTTTGTATTCCAGGCGCAACCTGATACTGCAGGTGCAGAAACAATAAAGCAATAAAGCAGTCTTAATTAAATTTGCTTAGAATAAGACATTGGATGGTTATCAATAAACTGCAGACAGCAAGATCTGCACTTTCCAACAAGATAAAGTGAAACCAGAGGCTTCATATAAACTGTGAGAAGTCCCTAATCGCCAGTCAGTCTTCGAACTTCCTAACTTTAACACTGTTGGTTGTTCAAGCTACTCATTATAATTTTTAGTTAGTAATTTGTTAAAATAAGAATTCAGAATACTTTTGTCAACTTCAATTAAATCTCGTTTAATGAACATAAACGTTCAAGTTGTAAAAAGAAAATAAATCAATTTTTGTAATTATACAATTCAAAATAAATTTAATAAAAGTATTATTGGAAATAAAACTTTTTAAAAAGAAGCTTTCAACGACCCAAAATCTATCTCACAACATACTTAAACTAGTTAAATTACAATGAGAAATATACTTCCAACCTAGGATTGAAAATCCTCTATGTTTAATTATTGAAATAAGGCTTGTGGCGCTAATAAAAAAAGTGTAGTATAGCATTCATAAAAACGTTAGTATTATATCTAAAATAGAAGATGCTAGACACATGAGACTTTTAAAAGGACTACATTGTCTGCCTTTTGTTGACGAAGGTTGCAGATTCCTCAATATAATTGAATAGGTTCCAATTCATTTCTGTATTACAACATACTTAGATTACTCAAATCTATTGTATTATAACCTAGAACGTTTCTCAATTAGTGGCCCTATAGATCAATAAATAAAATTTAATCACTTATTAATCAAATTGTTTGCTGTAGAAGTAAAATCTTTCTGTAACAACTCTCGATGTTTGCAGCACGATTTCGAACAATGAATGAATAGTACAAGCCTCTGTGTCAATAAAACTATGTTCTCTAACAGCAGACGGCTGGTAAGTAAGAGATATATATGCTTGAAAGCGCTATTATTTACTTTGAAAGAAATATTGGAGGTTAACGCATAAGTTGATAATTAGAAAATTGAATTATTAAAGAATATATGCAAATGTGATCCTCATAATAGCTCACATTGGTAAATGTTACCGTTTTTCATATTGGTGCTGCATTTGCACAAATTAACACGTTATAAATAATTTTAAATTCACAAGCGGAAGCTAAAACTTTACTTAAAAATAAAGAATTACTAATAACAAATTTTCCAGTCAGAATTTTTTGCAAACAAGTTCTAATGCAACATAAATTTCTTTCAGGCATCTGAAATAACATAAACTAAAGAACTTCGGACAACAGGAAGGAACTACTAACTACTTGAAGAGCATCCATAAATTGTAGAAATAACTAAGTAGGCTTCTATATATTAACTAATAGACTGGAAATTTTCCAATCAAGTTCTCTGTCCAATATCTTAGGCCAAAAGTGGAACAATTCGATCACCCTTTATATGGCAGTGACATCAATGTTGTCGTTATTACTGAAGCAGCGATAATTGATTGTACAAACAACTGTAAATTTTTTCCTAATGACTATAATATTTTCAAACATGACATCAATACAATTTCACGCAATAGAAATGGGCGTAGAGGTGTCTGCTATCAGTTTAAATGCATCACATCTTGAATGTTTCTAGATGTTTATGAAAGCGCTAAATCCCAGTAACTAGAAATTGCAAGCTGTAAAAGAATTTTTGTCAAATATGTTTTATGATGTTGTCAGATCACGGACGGAGTTATGTTCTGAATTAGTGTCTAAAAAGTCGTGATTTCAACCAAAGTTACTTTTAGGCGAGCGGGCTCGGCCGTTTTATCAAGCCAAAGGATGTCTTTTCATCAAAGCCATTTTTGCTAATAATACCAGACGGCATACAACAACAAACCACACTTATCGCTAATAGACTTACTACAAATATACACTACAAACCCGACACTAATATAATTTGTAGAAACACTAATGAGGAACTAGAGCACCATACTAAATATAAAAACAAACACAAGCAATATAAAAGCAAAAGTAATAGAAGTAGAACGAAGTACATACCGGAGAAACTTTCAAGTTTCTGTTTTCTGGTTCTATAGCTTTTTTTATGTATAAAATTTATTTGGAAATGGATAGTTGGATTTCAGAAACTTGGAGGTTAGATGCCGAGACATTTTGACCCTTACACAAATTTCTGTACAGCGTCGTTGATCAACTACGGTGACACAAACAATAATAATAATAAAAAATATTTGAATTATTCAGAATATTTTTAATAAAAATCTTGTGATTTTGAAATGTTTAGGAGCTTGCATATAATTAACGAGGATTAAGTGAAGATTATTTTAATGCGTACATAGTCATTAGGTAATTTTTTTGTCTAAACTTTAGCTATAAATTGTATCGACGAGGGTAAGGTGAAAAGTTCTCGGCCTACAATGAAAGACTGCAATTTTCAGTAAAAAAAATGACTTTATGTTTCGACATAATCCCCTTAACTTCAACATACTTGGTCCAGCGTTTCTCCAACATCAGTATTCCTTCCCGGAAGTGAGAGTTTGGAAGGCTGTGAAAATATTCGTTTACGGCCCTCTCACCTTCTTCATTGGACATGAAGCGCTTCCCAGAAACAAATTTCTTCACGTTTAGTAACAAATAGAAGCTGAGGGCACCAAATCAGTTGAGTACGGGGTATGGCCGAGCAAGACGTACCCAAAATCCGTCAATTTTCCCATCGCCAACGCACCCTTGTGTGTAGGTGCGTTGTCTTGGTGAAAGATGATTTTTTCTTCTTCAAGCCAGGCCTCTTCTCGCGAATTTTGGCATCCAGCTGTTCAAGAAGATTTTATTTTTTTATTTATTTATTTGTTCCAACGTTTCAGTAGTCTGCTACTTGAAATTTAAGCAGACCTGACTTCCCCACAGAAAGTAACCATCATGTGTTATGTGTGTATGTGTGAGGGATGGTTGTGTGTATGTGTGTTGTGTGTGATGTTGGTCCGTGTTACGTTCCCCCTCTAGGACCAGGACCATCGGCAGCCGGATATCCCAGTCGTCAAGAAAGAACGCACAACGGACATTGCCTTGTCAGTCCGGACCATCGGCAGCCGGAAATCCAGATGTTGAAAGGCAATGGAAGTGTGTGTTTAGGTGTGTATGTGTGTTTGTGTGTGTGTGTGTGTGTGCGTGTGTGTGTGAGAGAGAGAAAGAGAGAGAGAGAGTTGTGTGTATGTGTGTTGTGTGTGATGTTGGTATTCGTGTTACGTTCCCCCTTTAGAACCAGGACCATCGGAAACCGGATATCCCAATCTTCAAAAAGGAACGCTCGACGGATGTTGCCTAATCAGTCTGGACCACCGGCAGCCGGAAATCCAGATGTTGAAAAGGCAATGTAAGTGTGTGAAAAGTGTTTTATGTTTGCACAGTACATAAGAGGTGTTTTGTGTGTTTGTGTGTGTGTGTGTGTGTTTGTGTGTGTGTGTGTGCGTGTGAAGTGTGTTTGAAATGTTAATTTGTGTTTATGTTTGACCAGGTTACTAAAAGGTTGGATTGAATTAGTATAATTTTGTACATGTTTGAACTTATACTATTACATAAATAAAAAATTAGGTTCTTTCAGAGGAAAGGATTTGTTTGCTGTATTGTTTGCCTCTAGTATATGAAAGTTCTTAAAATTTAGCGTTTGTTAAAAAGAAAAGAAATTCCCTATTCTACTACTTAAAATTAACTTATACTACTACTGTGGGTTATTATTTGTAAAAAGAAGAGTGGAGTAATATTGGCCTGTAATTGTTCTGCCTTTTTTCAAGGTAATCTATTAACAGGATCCCTTTCGCATCCCAAAACACGCTAGTCATCATCTTTCCGGCAGATGCGATCGACTTCGCTTTTTTTGGCGCTGAACAACCGGCTTCCACACACTGCTTCGATTGCTGTTTCGTTTCTGGCGTGTAATGGTGGACCCATGTCTCATCCATAATGACAAATCGTCGCACAAAATCGCTCGGATCCTTATTGAAGCGGGCCAAATATTGCTGCGAAACTCGTTTTCGCATTTGCTTTTGATCGGCATTCAGCAAATGCGGCACCCATCTTGCGCAGAGTTTTCGCATCCCTAACTCTTTGTGAAAGATGGTTCGCACCCTTTCGTCTGATATCCCTACAGCCTCAGCTATCTCTTTCACTTTCACTCGCCTAACGTATAACACGATATCGTGCATTTTTTCGATCGTTTCCGGTGTGGTTGCGGTTTTTGGTCGTCCTTCACGTGGGTTATCTTCGAGAAACGTGCGACCACGTTTACATTCTGCTGCCCACTTTTTAACGGTTGACGCAAAGTCTCCGTAAACTTTTGTCAACTTCGAATGAATTTCCTGAGGGGTTAATCCGTCCAAAACGAAGAATTTTATAACCGCACGATATTCAAGTTTATCCATCTTAAAGAAACAAAACACGCATAAGACGTCTGCTTGAAAAAATTCGTGTAAACAAACTACTTGAAATAGCAAGTTGAAACTTGTCATACGAACTAATGACATGTGCACGCAGGCGGGAAGCACACATTTTTGCTGATTGGGACGCCATCTCTGTGTCAGGCCGAGAACTTTTCACCTTACCCTCGTATAAGCGTTATTTATATCTGCGTATTCAAGAGATTATTGAGGTAATGCGTATAAAAGAAAGATGTATTTGAATGTATGGAAGATTGTTCATAAATGTTTCTTAAGATTTCTGTGTTTCATTTCATTCATTTTGAGCGTTAATTGTTGATGGAATTAATATACTTATAGGGGCGGACAATTACTGGGCAGTAGTGACAGGAAAAAATATTCGTCTTAACGAAGGTTTAGTAGCAGTGGACACGAAATTTGGTTATGCTTTGCATGGTCCCATACCAGTTGATGCTACAACAATAGGAGTAAATCTGCAGACAGTGTTACATGCGACAGTTATAAAGACAGAAGCCGAGATCGAAAGTATGTGAGATTTGGAAACAATAGGTATAACCAAAGAAGCAGACGACGATAAGAAATTTTTCGATAATTTTTTGAAAAATAACGTTCGTAAATGTGATGATCGATATTTAGTAGCGTTACCGTGGAAAAATGAGAATGCAGTGATTGAAGATGATAATTTAATTAGTGCGCGAGTTCGTGCTCATAGGCTAAAGTTTAAATTGACCAATATTAACAAAATATGTGAATATAACGCTGCTATCAAAGGAATGTCGGATAATAATTATGCCGAGTTAATGTCCCGCGGTGATGCTGAAACAACAAATGGCGATCGTGTTTTCTACATGCCGCACAGGTCTGTTTTTAGAGAAGATAAACGCACAACGCGTTTGCAAGTGGTTATTGATGCCTCTTCACATTCCCCGGGACAAAAATCGTTAAATGACTTATTAGAAAAAGGGCCTAATTTAAATCCAGATTTAATTAAGATTTTGCTTAATTTTCGTGTAGGCGAGATCCGAATTACGGCTGACATTGAGAAAGCATTTCTACAAATTTATTTACATTCCGACGATAAAGACGCACATCGATTCTTATGGTACAATAACGACAATGTTGTAGAACATTTAAAAGACTTTTCAAGTAAGCTTTTTCAAGGAGCCTCCAGGAATTTACGTAAATGGACGATTAACGATTTCGAAGTAAACAGCAAGGTTGAATCGCAAAATGCACAAATTCAAAAGGTGTTAGGAATTAACTGGTGCAACCAGAACGATAGAATTAAAATCGAAAAGGTAGTGTGTTGGACAGATTCTCTGATCGCGTTGCATTGGATTAAAGGTGATGCGTCAAAGTGGAAACCATTGTGGCTAACCGTGTTAAAGAAATTCAGACCTTATCGAAAAATATAACATGGAAACATTGTCCGGGTCGCGAGAACCCTGCGGACTTATTAATCCGCGGAATAAGTTCAAGTACTTTAATAAATTCCGAAACTTGGTTACACGGTCCTAGGTGGTTGCTAGAAAGTGAACAAACGTGGCCAGATAATACGATAGAGAAAGCTACGTCAACGATAGATATAGAATCGAAAATGTCTTTACTAATTAACGACACTACAAAAGGTAGCAATCAATTTATAGATTCCTCAGATACAGTGATTTTGATCGTTTAGTGCGGATAACGGCGTATCTTTTACGATTTATAGGAAATTTAAAAACCGGAAATAATAAAAAAATGAAGAGCTTAACCGTAAACGAATTTGAAAAAGCCGAAATATGTTTACTGAGACAGCGCAGCAGGAAGTTTATTATTCGGAGGTTAACAGTTTAAAAAAAGGTAAGGGCATTGAACGGAAATCGAGTATTTCAACTTTAACCCCTTTCTTAGATAAACATGAATTGCTGCGTTTGGGTGGACGTTTTCATAATTTAAGAGAAGATTTCGACCTCAAGCATCCCGTTATTGTATCGAAAAATGCACACTTAAGTAAATTATTAATAATGAAGTTTCATAAAACTCTTCATCATAGTGGTGTAAATGCAACACTTTATGAATTACGTAAACAATTTTGGATTGTACGAGGACGGCAATTAATAAAGTCCGTTTTAGCAAGATGTGTTATCTGTAAACGACTTCGTGGAAAATCAGGGTCGCATCCCTTCGCGCCGTTACCTAGAGATCGAATACAGCAAACAAAGCCCTTTGAAGTGACAGGTTTAGACTTCGCCGGACCGTTGTATTTTAAAGATAGTTATCACTCAAAGCCATGTTATGTGCTTTTATTTACCTGCGCTGTTATACGAGCACTTCATCTAGAGATTGTTTTGAAAATGGATGTTGCGTCAACAATCAGTGCATGTAAACGGTTCTTTGCCCGTAGAGGGATTTCTATGGTCATTTACTCAGATAACGCTAAAACATTTAAAAGAATATCACGTGAAATATCGACCGTAAACGAAGTGATGGCGAGTACAGAATTGATCGAGTTCGTGAACAGTCACCAAATTAAGTGGAAGTTTAAAGTAGAGCGAGCGGCTTGGCACGGAGGATTTTACGAGCGACTTGTAAAAGTGTAAAAGGTTGCTTACCCCCTTCATATACCGTTCATTTATATTTCAATGCTAACCAGAGGCTACTGTTAAAGAAATTCAGACCTTATCGAAAAATATAACATGGAAACATTGTCCGGGTCGCGAGAACCCTGCGGACTTATTAATCCGCGGAATAAGTTCAAGTACTTAAGAACTTCCATTTAACCTTTTATCCGAACGAGGGCGATTTTGCTGAAAATGCTCACCTGTCATTTTCAAGCAGTCGGCCGTGTCGGGATTTGAACCCAGGACCTTGGGATCCGTAGTCTTACGCTTACTACATTGATCCACGGCGACGTCCCCTTCATATACCACTGAATATCGGGGAAATAAGGTATAGAACTGTAAAACAATAAAAGGTGACCGAACTGCATCAAACAAGAAAGAACAGCAACTATGTCCAAAGACAACGAACATAGATATAAGAAGAAAACTGTTCAAAGCATAGTGTGGAGCACAGCACAGTACACCTATGAAATAGGGGCAGTAGGAACAGCACACAGAAAGAGATAGAAGCCTTTTGGAATGTTGTGCTTCAGATGTATGAAGATGGTAGCATGGACAGACAAAGTTAATAACAAATAAGTTGTAGAAATAGTAGAGGAATAAAGGTATCTGTGGAAAATGAAACAATATGAGAAATAGAAGAACAAGATACGATTTAAAGCATTTCTGGAGAATAGTACGGGATATACTACAAGCAGAGATAGGAAAAGAGAGGTATAGGTAGAACGAGATTAGACAAAAACATAGAAACAAAGAAAGGATTGCTGAAAACATATATGTGGAGCACAGCACTGTATGGCTGTGAAACGTGGACAGTGACAGAACAGAACAGGAAAAAGGTATTAATCTTTGAAATGTCGTGCTACAGGCGTATGATGAAGAAAGATATCATGGATAGACAAAGTTGCGAACAAAGAGGTTTTCAAAATGATAGTGGAAGAAAGAAATACGTGGATAACAGTAAAAAAGTAGGAGAGATAGGATGATAGAACAATAGAAAATAGTGCTTAAAATATTAGAAGCAGAGAAAGGAAAAAAGAAAGGTAGAATAAGACCTACATTAGACTATTTCACACAGATAGTGATAGATGCAGACTGTGCAAATTTCAGGGAAATGTGTAGGTTGGTTCAGACTAGGAAACAATGAGGGTAAGGGTACGCGTCCAATCAGTTCTTGGACTGAAAACCTATTGATGATGATGAAAATTTATTTGGAAATGGATACTTAGATTTCAGCATATTTGAGGTTAAAGGTCGAGGTATTTTAACCCTTACAAAAATTTCTGTACAGCGTCGTTGATCAACTACGGTGACACAAACAATAATAATAATAATAAATACTGGAATTATCCAGAATATTTTTACTAAAAATCTTGTGATTCTGAAATGTTTAGGAGTTTGCATATAATTAACGAGGATTAAGTGAAGATTATTTTAATGCATATATAGTGATTATGTAAATTTTTGTCTAAACATTAGCTGTAAATTGTATCTATAAGCGTTATTGATATCTGCGTATGCAAGAGATTATTGAGATAATGTGTATAAAAGAGAGATGTATTTGAATGTATAGAAGATTGTTCATAGATGTTTCTTAAGATTTCTGTGTTTCATTGCATTCTCATAAAATCCACAGCATATTTTCCGCAGAGCTAGCCAGGCAAAAAAAAGAACACGGTAAGGTCAAAGTTCATATTTTTTATTGCATTCTTATGTTAATCACTTTTTCAGGGCAAATTGGGTTGTGTTCTTTTGTTTCGTACCTTAGAACTTCAATCTCCAACTGTGTTAACGTAAGCATTCTTTTTTTACGTCAAGTGAGCTTCCTAATACTGATTTTGTTCTTTTCTTCCTAGTCCGTTCGGTTTACGGGTAACACATTCTTCAAAAAATGGCATTTTCGGGTAGTTATTTAAAGCATGCAGATCAATAAAATCTTGAGATGAAATTTGTAGATAATAATAACCATTTCTATTCTAAACGGATCTGCACCTTGAAGAAGTTCTAAACTACTAGAACAGGTAGAATGGCTTGTGTGTTTCAGTGAGCTAAAGAGCCGAACTATAGGTTTAACCAAATTAGTGGTGTCTTTAGTGAGAAACTAGACTAAGGCAAGTCCTCGAAAGATGGCAGCAGCTCTTTCGGTACTTAGAGTGGCAGAGATCTTGGAGGTCGGTATGACACTCTATGACACAGTACTGCCATGTGGAAGGCAACGGGAAACCATCACATTACCTCCGCAGCGTGCTCAAAATGTTTAAAAATAATGGCATTCTCTGGGGTAAAATATTCCGGAGTTAAAATAGTCTCGGGCGGGGCGCTACTAAAGTTTAAAAGTAGATCAGAAAACATTTTCTGGGTAGGAGCGTGAATGTCAGAAGCCTGAAGCAAGTAGATAAGCAAGAGAATCTGAAAATTGAAATGGATAGGTTAGCATTAGACACACTGGGAATTAGCGAAGTTCGATGGCCAGAAGGGGGAATTTTTGGAGCGGATACTTTAGGGTAATTCATACAGGATCAGGGGAAGGAAATTAAGGTTTGGAGCGGAGACTTTAGGGTAATTCATGCAGGATCAGGGGAAGGAAATTCAGGTGTGGGGATGGATAGTCATGCAGAAAAAGATAGGACACGGTCTAGAAAACTACTTCCAAAAGAACGAAAGAGTGCTCATGGTTAGATTAAACTCTAAACTGGTAAATACAATAATAATATAAGCATACATGCTCACCTCTAGCTACAGTGATGAGAAGGTAGAAACAATCTACAGAGATATCGAAGACACTAAGATTTGTAAAAGGACATGAAAATTTATTAATTACGGGAGATTTTAATTCAGTGGTAGGCCAGGGTAGGAAAGGAGTAGGTTTATTTGGTTGAGGCAGGAGGAACAAAAGGGGAAATAGGCTGGTAGACTTTTGCGACAAAAACGATTTAACCATCACGAACACATTATTGCTAAAAGGTGATACATGGTGTAGAAATCAAGTAAAAGACTGTACAAGCTACCCAGAAGTAGATATCGACACTGATCATAGTAATTCCGAAAGCCATGTTTAAATTTAAAATTTTGAAAAAAGGAACGGAATAAGGCACTTTGAGTTTGAGAAACTAAAAGATAAAAATATTCACAAACGATTTAAGGGAAAGTCAAACGAATTGCTGAACGATATCGGGAATATTTCTGAACCTATGGAAGTAGAAACAGAATGGAATAACATTAAATCCAGCTTATATATGGCGGCCACAGATATTCCGAGGTGTAAACAAAAAGAAAATAAAAAACATGGATATAGTAGGAACCACGAAAGAAGTCCTCTACGTCATAAGCGTCTAACTCAATTCAAAACATACGTTTAAGTTTATTTAAAAGCTTAACTAATATATATGATAACGATAGTAATACGATTTGTATGTGTTTTAAATAAAGACATACGTGAAGGCGTTTATCTGGGAAAACGACAGAGAAGATTATGTGTCCGTATGTTTTGAATTTTATACTTAGCAGGCTAACTTTAGTTAACGAGTCTCTGCTAACGAGCACGATTATACTAGGGCGGCGATCTATAATTGTTATATTTATTTTGTTGTACACATCCTCATTGGTTTGTTTTGATTACTTACTCCAGCTTTTACCACTTTTATATTTACGTATTTTTTTTATTGTTTTTTCATTGAAATTGACGAATATTAATTACAACAGTTCTTATTGGAACTTATAGCGGTATCATGTCGGCAAAAGAAAACATTGGGTTCACAAGCTCAACAATTCGTTCTAAATTTATTGGAATACTTCCAGCAAGAACAAAGTAATAGTGGACCCCTAATTTCTTTAAATTGAACATAACCTCAATATGCACAAAAAAGGTTTCATGAAGCTTTTCTGTTTACAACTCATAATGTTATATAAGAAAGCAAAGATAATATTAAATTAATTAAGATATAGGTAAGTAAAAGTGTGATTATATTTTACACGCATTATTTTTCTAGATATTTGAGATTTAAAATGTAGCACATGCACACTGTTCCGTCACAAAAATAAATAAGATAAACTCGTACCTGTATTCAAGATATATGAAAGAAACGTATACTTAAGCTTTGAGCTTACAACTTGTTCAGAACTATAGGATCTTCTTACGGTTTGTTGAGACGAAACACCATCGTTAATTATTTTGGTTAACCTCAAACTTTTAATTTGTAAGAGCCAATCCTTGTTTGTTCCACAGCCATATGTTTCATCAACGGACATTTATTTTATTTTAGAAGGTACATAAAACGTCAACATAATATTCTTGTACGATAAAAGATAATATTTGTAGGTAGTTATATTAATACATAGGCTTAGATAGCCTAGCATAGTTAATTAAATTCTCCATCAGAGAATATTTTACAGGAGAATATACCACTTGAAGATACTTCAGCAAGGAATATGCCACGGGAAGATATGCCATCAGAGGATATGCTACGGGAGGACCCTAGAAAATAAACGCGTTACAAAAACGAAATATTGTAATACGTCACGAGGAACAGTCTAAAAATCTATCTGTAATGAGCTTACCATTCATAAGCATTTTACTATTATTCTAAAACGATATTTATGTAGGTTAAGAAGAACAAAAGGAAAGACACCTTTTACATACCAGGTACGACATCTGGCCTTAGAAAGGACATCTTTATCACGAAACGGCATGTGCACAAAAGACCGTTAAATATGAAGACAAACGAAAATTTGTTCTGGAATAAAGATAACCACACATTTTGAGAGAGGAACAAAACAAGAAAACTATCCTAAATGACAGATTCATATATACACCAGTTGTGTATTTATGGACATTATTCAAAGGTTTACCAATTAAAAAATTACATCTGATAATAATTATTTATATTATTTATACAAAGGAAAGAATATTAAATTAAAACTAAAGATGGATGTATATAGTGTATTATTTAATAATACTAAAGAGAAATGTTACACAAACTAACTTGTGATTGTAAATGGTATTAATATAAAATTAAGACGAATAATACTTTTATATTGAAGGAAGTGGGACCACAATGTACCCTAGCAATGAAACAGTGAATTGACATGTTACAACTGTTGGCATTGGCTAAGTCACATAACAAAAACAAGCACTATCAGATAGATCAGTTGCTACAATCCCATTGGCATGACGTTTTGCGATTACCACTTTACCATTGCGAATTTAATGCGATTGAGATCGTGTGGGGTGGGCAAATGCTATGAAATATTATAACAAAAATATTGGTCGAAATAGCTTTGGTGATGACAAAGTAGTTGCAGTATGGAAAGAATGGCAAATCAGTGTACCGGAAATGTTTGGCAAGACTGTATCCAACACACAGATGCAATTATAAATAAGTGGTATGAAAGAGGAAAGATACTCGATATAACTGTCGACAACCTTATAATACATGCGTTTGCTACGTACCTAGACGTAGCCAGAAGAACGTAAATACCAAGCTAACTACCAGACGCGGAGAGTGGGGGGACTCACCTACATACCAAAAACAAAACAAAAAAAACACGTCGCTCACGATTATCTATTTACAATAAAAATAAATAAAAAATTATGTACAAAACAAGCAAAAGAAATAAATTAAGCGTTACTATTTGAAAGCAAACAATTATGTGATACGAACAATTTAGTACTTTAGATACGAAGTGCGCATCTCGTATTTTACACAAAATAAAATTAATCAGTAGAAAATAAACATGTGAGAACTTTAGTAAAGCGCTTTTTTTTAAATTGCACATAATATTTTTTTGTAAAATAAACTAATCAGTAGAAAGGAATTAATGGATGAAAGCTTTTGTCAAACGCTCTTTTAAATTGTACATAATACCGTTTGTAAAATAAACTAATCGGTAGAAAAGAATAAACGTGTGGGAACTTTTGTCAAACATTTTTAACAATGGTACATCACACCTGTAGAACGATAATATCAATTCGCGGCAACAAATAATAGTCCTACAGTGTCACGTTTCTTATCACGTAACTACACCCAACGCTGATAAGGAATATGCCCTTGATATACACAAAAGAAAACAAGTTGTATACCTGTATGTGTCGAAATACTTAGTTTGCACGCCCTCGGGAGTGAATCAGCCCCGCATCGCCACGGTTGTCGGGATCTATTTACCCTGTTACCATAACGGCACTAGCAATCTGCAGGCAACGGCAGTTAATCTATGGCAAAGAATAGTTGAATCTACATAAGAAAGAACCAATTTGGCCTCCAACTAAGAGCTAAAAAGAGAATCTGATTAAGATGGGTAAACGCGGAAAAACTCACCGATACACGCAAGATACCTCCTACTTGTCGAACAAAAAAAACGTGCATCGCTCTTGAAGTATTGGGACGACTAATGTAGAAAATATTTCAACGCACAAGCTGCAGAATCAAATTCAAAATTGGTTCAAATAACACGAGTTCGAACTGCAATCCTCGCGTTATCAAAGCGCGATTAGCAAACTGGAAAACACGCTATCAAATAATAGTAGGATCTATTATTTCGACAAGTCTTTAGATAGGAAACACAAGCGAAAGCAATTATACGTTATCGAAATATTTAACAAATTAACGGATATCTAAAACAAGGTATTGACTATTTAATTTATCGAATAAATTTTCGTTTTAAAAGCAAAATGGATTTGAGTTAAAATTATGTTAAAGCGGGCTTATTCTGTACAGGTACACTATATAGGGTATTTAATTTATGTTGAAAAATAAACGTAACACGTTGATGATGACCCGCAATCAAATTCTGAAAGTGGTGAAGATTAAATACAATTATATTTACTATTATTTACTCGTTTTACTTTGAAAATTCTTTCTCATTTGGATTGATGTAATTGTATTATTTTTACAACAAATTTGCAATTAAATATATACGAACTATTCCTCTTTTGCTTTTTAATTCTAGGATAGCCAATATTGATTTCATGGGATGCATTCTAAAAACCACACAACACAACCTTACTTTTGGTATAAAATTATGTTTTTCTTTAAAATAGGATACCTTTCTTAGTTTTTTGTAAATGGAATATACTTTTTAAAGTTTCAAAAGAAATTAATAAAAATTAAGTGTTTAATGTGAAGATGTTATTAGTCATTTTATTATAATGTCAACAAGATAAAATGTTAATTTTTCCATAAAGTACGATTGCCAAAGTTATCGTACCGAGAGAGATTTCAATGCAACTGCCGTAAATAGTTTATATTGCAGTTATGTACGTTCCTATTCAAATCAATATATGTAACTCAATTTATGAAAATGCGTTTTATTTTAACTGAATTCACTAAACTTGTAAAACAAGAGGACGCCAATTTAAAAATAGTTAGAACAACTACTTCTATGAAAATAGAATATTATTGGCGACTATGCTTCATTGCGGTTTGCAGATGCGCGAAGCTTGATGGAAACGTCAGAATCGGAATATTTATTGGGTATGTATGAACTAGATGCTGCAGTGACTTAAAATTTTCAACTTAATTCGTACGAATACAAGTGATGACGCAGACGACTTCTTTCATGGTTTCGGCTATAACAAAGAATATCCAGATTTTACTAGAAGAAAGACTAAATAGAAAAACAGAGCAAAGGAAGGAGGAAAACAGAGAAATAAAGCCATAAAATAAGTACTTATTCGCAAATGCAGGAAAGCTAAAGAACAATGGATTGATGAAAAGTGTAAAGAGGTACAAACTAAGGTGGAAATAGGAAAGACAGACGAAGCATACAAAGTAATTAGAATGAATTTTAGGGATGTAAAACCGTATAGCAAAAATATAAAGGCGCGGAGGAGACATCATTATAGAAGATGAAGAGAAAGTGGTTAGATATGAAGAATATATTGGGAATTTATATGCAGGACAGGCACTAGAAGCACTAGAACAGGAATCAGACATTGAAAAGAACGACATAGAGATGAGTTTGAATTAGCATTAAAGAGTCTGAAACTCTAAAAACCGCTGGACAACCAGTAGCAGAACCTCTTCCAACTTGTAGGTATATGTATGAGACAGGCGATTTACCCAAAGATTTCAAACGTAACACCATAGTCACTATGCCAAAAAAGAAAGGTGCGGATAGATGTGAAAAATTTCGAACAATAAATTTAACAGCACACGTATCAAAAATATTAACTAGAATTGTACAAAGGCGGATGGAAAAAGGACTGAAGAAATACTAGGAGAAAATTTAGGCGAAGCAGAGGAGGCCATTTTAATTTTAAAGGTGTTATTGGAGAAAATAATAGAAAAAAGAGAAAGTGTGTATGTAGGGTTTATAGATTTAGAAAAATCATTCGCCAATGTAAAAAAATTTTTTTTACAATATTATTCTCTATATACAAGATACATACATGATATATTTTACACTTGTTTGTTATACATATTATGTAATAAAAATTTTATTGTTATAAAATACTGAGATCAATGCACCTAAGAACCATGCGTTCCTGTATGTGCAATTGACTGTAAATTTAAGATCATTTATTATTTTTATAAAGAGGTTTGTCATGTTGTAAATTGCATTATTCTATTGAAGTACGATGGACAGGTTGTAATGAAACATTTATGTTTGTCCCTCTGTTCACAATATGCATGTATTAATCACGTCCAATTATTAGTATTGCTAGAGTTAACCTTCATTATTATGCTTCAATTGTTTCTTCTAAAAATGTTTGTTGAATAAGGAACGTTATTATTTTTTTTTACATATGTTAAAATGTTAATGTTTTTTATTTGAAATGGTAATGAATTGTATAATTTAAGACCATAATAAGTTATAAAATTTTGTTTTTTTGTGGTATGAATTGTCGGAATAGTATATATACCTTTTGTCATTCCTCGTGTGTTGTGAGGGTGGTTTGTAGCCATTCTAAGTGTTGGGTTTTTATATAAGAGGCAGTATACTGCTTTTATATATTTTAATTTGATATTAAAAATATCTGTTTCTGCATATAATAATTTTGTAGAATATAGGTAGGTTTTTTGCATTATTTTTAGTATTAATTTATGAACTATTTCGATAGGTTTCAATACGTTTTCATACGCTCCTCCCCAGCATATTATTGCATAATTAATTATTGAATCTACTAGAGCATAGTATTATACCTTTATCATTTTGTTACTTAAAAAATATCTGGCACATCTAAAAATGGGGATAAATTTCCGTATTCTTTTTAGTAATTTTTCAGCGTGCGTATTCCGTCGAAGACATTCATCCATTTTTACACCAAGATAGGTTATCTCAGAGGTTTTATTAATTATATTCTGACAGTCACAGTTTGCAAGCGTGTTACTGTTAATATTTTGTATCTTAAGTTTTGTAAATGAGGGTTGAGATCGCTTATTTAATGTATATGTCATAAATTTTGTTTTTGTTATATTTAAAGTAAGCAGATTACAATCTAAATAATTTTTTATAATTTTTATATTTTGATTATATTTAGTTATAGTATCATCCCAGCTTTCATCCTCGAATGTTATAACTGTATCATCTGCATATGAGATTATTTTACAGGCAAGCTTCAAATCTTGTAATTCATAAACATAAATTAAAAACAATGGCGGACCAAGTACTGTGCCTTGTAGCACACCACAAACAACTAAATCTGATATACTCTGCACTTTGTTTATTGCGACTGATTGAGTTCTGTTAGTTATATAATCTTTGAGGAGTAGTACAGGCGTTCCTCTAATACCTACTAATTGAAGTTTATTTAACAGTATTTTATGATGCACTGTATCAAAAGCTTTTGCTAGGTCTAGATAAATTGCTAATTTTGTGTTGTTGTTGTCCATGGCTTCTACTATGTCATTAGTTAGTGAAAATATCGCATCATCAGTGGATACACGTTCTCTGAATCCATACTGTAAATCTGAAAGTATATTGTATTTATTTAAAAAGTTTGTAATTCTGTTTTTATAGCTTTTTCACTTACTTTAGAGATATTATTTGTTATTGAGATTGGTCGATAGTTTTCAACATTATGTATATTTCCAGATTTATATATTGGGACAATTTTGGCTTGTTTTAAACTGTTTGGAAATATACTTTGTTCAAATGTTAAATTTATTATGTGTTGAAACGGTACTGTTATTATGTTTTGAATTGTTTTTATCGCTTTTATGATTATAGTGTCTGGAGCAGACGATGTACTGTTATTTAGTGAATTTATTAATTTAATTATTTCATCTTTGGTTGTTGGATCTAAAAAGATAAAAATTTTTAATGTACGCTTTTGCGCATATTTAGTCCATATAGGGTCAACTTTTTGAACTTTTTGAGCCATTCGTTTACCAACTGCTGCATAATGTTTGTTAAAATGCTCTGCAATATTTTGTGGTTCATTTATATTGTCCCCATCTGCAGCAGTTACACAATTCAAAAAACGTACCTTTGGTTTAATACTATTTGTACCTCCACGTATCAAATTCCAGATTTTTTGGGTACTTATATGCCTCATTCACTAGTGGAGTATAATAATCATGTTTACATTTTTTCACCAGTTTTGTTACACAGTTTCTATATTTCCTGTAGTGCACAAGACAATGTTCATCATTGGGTTATTTAATAGTAATTTGTATTAGTGAATCTCTATATTTAATTGAATTGCATAAGCCTATCGTAATCCAAGGTTTTCTTTTTCGTATGAATGTATTGTTAGTTGTTGTTGTTGATTCTTCTATGTTATGTTTAATTATGTTAATGAATGCATCTGCAGCAACATTAGCATCCTGTGCATTAAGTACAGTATTCCAGTTTTCCTGGGTGCTTAAATTTTTAAAATTATTATAATTTATATATTGATAGTTCTGTCTGTTTTATTCTGTCCTTATTGAACCATGTATATTTTGTCTATCTATATGCAGAAATATTAAGTAGTGATCAGTAATGGTATTTTGCATTATATATCTACAACTTTTTAAACTTTCATTACTAGATGTACTTTTAGGTTTAATAAAAATGTGATGAATACATGAACTCGTATCTGAAGTTACTCTTGTTGGTTTACTAATTTTTGGTTTAAATTTATATTCTTCTAATATATTAAGGTAAAGAATTGTATTATTGTCCACGCTATTTAACAGGTCTATGTTTATATCACCGATAAGTAATTCAATTTGTTCTGAATTGATTTGTCCTAGATATTTGTGCAGGTTGACCAGAAATAGGTCTATGCTAGTTGAAGGTGGTCTATATATACCTGTGACTCCATAAGAAGTGTTTCCTTTTTGAATGACTAGCCTGGAAAAGGTTACTTCACTATATTTGAATGTTATATTATTAACAGTGATTATTCCTAACATACATGATTACTCCATCATTTTGGTTAAAATTCGCAGTATTGTAGTAAGTATTGTAGTTTGAAATATGAAGATTATCTATATTTGTTTGCCAGATTTCAGTTAGTATTACTATGTCAATTTGCACCCCACCTTTTTCAAGTAACTCTAGCAATACCAATATTTCATCAAAATTTTTTTGTATGGGAGAAAATGTTTGAAATACTCAAAAGATTGGAATGGAATTATAGAAATAGACGAATAGCACATAGCTTATACAAGATCAAACAGCGATAATCGAATTAGAGCAGTAGCATAAATAGCACTAAATATTTGGAAAGGGGCGAGACGCGGATGTACCGTATCCTCATTAATTTTTAACTTATATATCGAAGAGGCAATGAATACTGTCAATTGCAGAAAGACATTTGGAATTACTATGCAGGGACAAACGATTGATATGCTTGGATTTGCAAATTATATAGCGATATTAGCATCTAGCAACGAAGAGTTAGAAAGGCAGCTCTTAATGAAATAAAACAGTTCTAACAGAGAGATACGGTGTGAAAATTAATAAAAATAAAACTTAAGTATTAGTGTGTAAAAGAGGGATAGATAAGTCAAAAACCAGGAATACAAATAGGAAACGATAACTTACAAGATTTCTGCTACCTAAGAAGTCAAATAACACAATATGGGAAGAGTATAAATGATATAAAACAAAGATTAGCGCAAGGCCGTACTGCATTTAACAAGAAGAAGCAACTACTATATTCAAAGACAAAAACATAGAAACAAGGAAAGGTTTGCTGAACACATATGTGTGGAACACAGCACTGTATGGCTGTGAAACGTGAACAGTGAGAGAAGGGAACGAAAAAGGTAGTAACCTTTGAAATGTGGTGCTACAGACGTATGATGAAGAAATCATGGACAGACAAAGTTACGAACAAAGAGGTTTTCAAAATGATAGAGGAAGAAAAAAATACGTGGATAACAGTAAAATAGGAGAGATAGGATGATAGGACAATAGAAAATAATGCTTAAAATATTAGAAGAAGAGAAGAATAAAGAAAGGTAGAATTAGACCTATGTTAGACTATTTCACACAGCTAGAGAAAGATGTAGGCTGCGGGAATTTCAGGGAAATGTGTAAGTTAGCTCAGAATAGGAGGTACGCGTCCAACCAGTTCTAGGACTGAAGACCTATTAATGATGATGAACAACCATTTTCTTCCACAAAGTATACGAAAAATCAAAATAGGGTTCACGGAGATTGTGACAAACAAACATAGCTTTGTTAACTCTTAGACGTTCTGAATTTTCTACGTTTTCCACTTTTTGCAGTAATAACAAGAACAGTTGATTCTGTAAAAAAAACTATTAAGAATTCTTAATTGTATGTCCTAATAATATTAGAGGTACCTTAAACGGTAGTTCATTAATTATCATTAAATGATGACTTGTATTTAAGTGCCGGCTCAAATAGCTTTTCACAATTATACTTATCAAGCTTTGATCTTAATTAATCTGAATATACTTTATAATAATTCAATCTATATCTACAATATGTACACGTAAACCATCGCACAGTACACTAATAATTATATCCTAATCGATTTTAAAATTATAGGTGGAAAATAATGACCCTTCGTAAATTGACCGTTTTCAACCATATATATACGTACTAACTTGTCTCAATTTTTTCTACCTGAAAACTTCAGCACATAAATAAGGAATTGTTCATTTAGATTCAAGGGAAATCTCATAATTCAGTGTTAATAAATTAACACAGTAATTCACGTCCAGTCTCCAATTTACGTTTCTAAATTAAACGGCAGCAGTGGAACTGCACTGTTTAACTTAATCAACGATCAAGGGAGGAGAAAAATAGTACAGTTTATTTAACTGGCGAGACATTGTAAATGTAAATTTGCATTGATAAGAACGTTTTCGAGTTGTGATTTATCGTTAGCTTCTGGCATTAAATTTTATACCGTACTTGAAAGGTGTTATGATTCAGTTTTGTCATTTTCAATTATTAATTTTTAAATAAAAATGCTGTAGAAGCTTTTCTTCAAATAATCGATGTAGATAGTATCTTAGACTGATTTATTGTACTAGATGCAATACATAAATTAGTTAAAGATTCCTGAAAACATGTCACCTGAAGTAATAGAAAAACATTCGGAACTGTAAATACATTATCCATACGCGAAAATAACAAAACAAAATATAGGCATAGGAAACACTGGGACATATCAACATAAGGGGTGAATAGGCATAAAAGGTAGTTTGCAAACGCTGATTAGTAGAATTCCGGCGCAACAAATGATGCACTCTTATCTAAATTGGAATGTACACGTCATTCTACTCTCAGTACGTTTGCTAGTGTAGCAAAAAGTGTATAACATTTCTCCGGAAATACTAAAAGCAAGTTTTAATTTCTATCTTAGGGGAATAACAATTTCTATTTATATAATCAATAAACGAAACATAAAATCAAAATTTACACCTTAATATGAGAAACAAATCTATTAACATACCCCTTTCTTAAATGCCGTACCACATTTTATAATTGCTCAGTTACCAGTGCATAATAAATCATAAAATCTTTGATTTTTAATTAACCTTCATTAAAATGTCACCCTCAAAATGTAAAAGTATCCTTATTAGAACAAATAGTATATTTTGTTATCCTTAAACGTATTTTAAAAAATAAACAAATTGTTAAAGCAATTATTAATTTAAAACATCCAGTTTTTTCCACTAAATTATCCAAAATATTCTCTAACATAAATTCATTGTTACATCAAGTAATTTAAAACATCAACTTCTCCACTAAGTTATTGACAAAAGTTTCCAAACATAAATAAATTTTTGCAACACATCACTATTATAATATCAGTCACGCCATCAAATTCGTTCAAATGTTTTTCCAAAATAAAATAAATTGTTACAGGAAATATAATAATTATTTAATAATAGATTTCCATAATCCAAATTCCTAAAAATGCTTATCTGATTATATCTGGTCTGCATCATGTATCAGTCTACGTTATATTCTGAAATTTCAATACTAACATCCATTTCCGCTTCTTCTTTATTTGTAACATTATTTTGTAATGTTAACTAATAAACAAATTAATTAATTAATTAAAATTCAGTAACTTGCATAAAGTATAGACAAAAATTCCACAATAAATTACTTCATATTTTAGTTAGCATCCCTCATAAAAGACCAGGTTTACAAATAGCTTCAGGCTAAACTATTAGAAATTCCAGCGGCAGGTCATCATAATTTAAAGCTCTACCCTTGTAAATCAAATACAATAAACCTTTTAAAGGTTAGGTCGGTTACAGATTGACGAATCTGATAAAATTAAAATGGAATAGTACCTTTTAACGTAAATAAAGAAAAGCAATTTTCTGTTTGAAAAGCTTAATTTTCTTAATAATTTCTTTGATTGACAAGGGTTATAGAAAACGAAACATTATAAATAGCAAAAACTATTTCCAATATGATTTGTTCAAAGATTGCAAGTAATTTTAAATAGTCTGGAGACATCCATTGTATTTAAAATCCATTTCGGCTCAAGTGGGTTAACCGGTCTTTTGTTAATGGCAGACCACTGTCGCCAACGGATATGGTCCACATTTCAATAATTAAGAAATTCTTAGAAGATACAATATATTTAAACCCTTAGAAAAACAATTGCTTCCGTGACCCTCATCTAAAAAGGGGTTGGATTTGGTTTCTAAAATCTTGTTTTTGTGGGAGGTTCTGTTCAGTCATTGGATAACAGAAAATGACGTAAAAAATGGAATTAATCTATATAACTTAAGGCTTTAGCTAAAAGACACAGAAAGTTTTTCCAATGGGGCTGTCCGTGGTCAAGAAGTAGGAAGAAACGTAGTTCGCGGGTAGCGTTCTCCGGCATCACAGATATAATATTTCACTTAGTATCACGATAGTAAAATTTGGAAATGAGTAATTAACTCTTCCAGTTCGCAAGGGTTACGCCCGTATGTTCGCGGATTTATAGTGATACAAGGAAAATAATAAAAAGTTTGTAGGCGTGTGACGCACAAGTTAAGTGATATTGTCAATAAGATCCTGCCGGGTTCGTGTGCCATTCAACTATTTAAAAATTACAAGCAACAAGAGCAATAAGCGAGATTCTCTCGCCCAATTTAAGATCTGTTCTACGTTGGAAGGCAAGCCATCAAACACTGGACAATTTTTAGTAAGTAAGTTTTTATAGTTAAGAAGCATGACCGATTTTTAGTTAGTTTATTTGTTAGGACGTTTTGGCCATAAACCGTAGGATTAATTTAGTGTAAGATTTATAATATAAGTTTTCGTTCATATACAAGTGTTTGGGAATTACTTATGTACGCGAAATTTTCATAATTCCATATTCACCTATTCAATTAAATTTCTAAATTAAAATCAATGAATGTAAGAGGTTCACGTTTATTGTTCTGTTAATTAAATAGTTTTGTTTGCCGTTGATTAAGTCAATAGTTTTTTTATTATTTTTTTATCATGGAAGTTGCATAAGTAGTAAAAAAGTGAGGAATTTAAAAGGAACAATTGTCCTCCGTGGGATGACAAGCCTCTCAAGGTTTTGCACGAACATTTGGACATTCTCGACTTGTCTGGCGCCCTTGGTAATTGTCATTAAGCCACAATATTTATGAAAGGTAAGTGCCAAATTTTGTTGTAGTATCTTATAAATTAATTTAACCCTTTCTGCAAAATTTTAACCCTCTATATGATCCACGACCTTCCGCTAGCTAGTGCCGGTGACCTCCCTTTAATTTTTGTTTTACAGGCCGCCCCCATTTATAATTTTACTGGAAAATACATACTTAGTAGCTTTTCCGCCTGTAACATATTCTCTTGAGACCCCTGTTTAATTTCAATATTTTTCTCAACTGCGGTGGTACAAGTAATGTAATTTTATAACATAATACTGTTTACTTATTTTTACAGGGTTTCATACCTTAAAATTATATATTTTAAACAATTATGGGAAGAAGCAAACCGTTATTCAAAAAAACGTCAACTTTTATATTTTGAAAACGTATTGACGTCGCATCCACAAGTCACACCCCCAGTTCAACCAAAAACCATCTACTACCACTACCACTCCAACAAACGCTGCCACGTCCAATTTGAATCGTTTATCTTCATAATCACCAGAATACACGCTCAAGATTTGCTCATAACACTTTATCAGCTCGAATTTCTATACTTGCCAAGTGTTTGAACTACTTAAATAAAAATCCGTTTACATAATATAAGTTGTTTACGATTTCAAACCACCTGCATCCCTATTAATTTGAATTTTTAAATTCTTACCTTTCAAAAACACCCAAATCCCAATTCACTTGACATCTTATGTCCCTATCTAAGGAATAATCCAAAATACCCAGCAAATCTACACAACTGAGAAATTATTTTCTTTCTTTCAACACGTACACCTGTCTTGACTTATAGTTTTGGGAAAGTTGATAACCGGTTTATCTGCACCTTTAGGTTACAAAATAAAATTTCCAAGTTTATAATTATAATTCAAGAATACAATATCCAACCTGATTGCTTCCCAATCTATAACTTCCAACGAAAATTACTGTCCAACTGAAAATATTTACAAATGATGTTTTATATAAACCTAAGAATTTTATTTTATAAACGAATTAAAATACCTAACAAGTTATTTTCCAATGCAGAATGTTATAAAATAGTAGTTTTTTAATGAAGTTATTTTATGACTGTATGCAGTTATGAGTCATCAACTGTATAGCAATTATATATATATATATATATATATATATATATATATATACTGTGTGGTTTTGTTCTGGAATCTCGAGCCCCACAAATAGGGTGCCAAAAGAAATGCTGTGTAATTACGCTCAAATCTTTCCTCGGCTGCTCCTGAATCGTCCTCTTAATTCGATTCTTCCTATATATTACATACACCTACCTGTTACATCTAAAAAATTTCCTCTCATTGTCATCATAGAAACCTAAATAAAAATCCACATCAATCATGCATTAAAAAATAACTCAATTAACCAAAATATCACACTCTATTTATCTGAAATCCAAATTACATTTTTTTCAAATTTAAAATACCATCGCTTTATATACATTCATGTGTTCACTAAATTTTATAACAATCATTTTGCATATTGATAACCCTTTCAACACATAACTTTTTATTAAAGTAAGAGGGCATTCCTCATACTTTACGTTACCCTTTGTCTTAGCATGAGCTCATCTTAAAACTTTATAGATGTGCATATAAATTCTCTGCACGACCAAATATCAAAAAGCTCTCTATACCTTTGTACAACTCTTGGTTATCTGAAAATTAATAAATAATGCTCAAAAATCAATTTCGTTTTAACACTCCTATAAATGTCTGTTCAAATAAATATCAAATAATAATAAAACACATCAAAACACCACAAACACTATGAAAATATTCATCATGAAATGTCTTATTCTATCTCCCACCTTGTAGGTGTCTTCGTACTGCGGTCCACCAACTAGCCCCTTTTAGATTTTGCCGTCTGGTAGGTCCTCCGTCTATCCATTAATATCATGGTCGAATCCACATGTGTACCATACATGCCTCTACTCCAAAAACTCTTCTTTTATAAATTCCAATCAAAACATCCAATCTCCAAATACCGTTCTTTTTATTGTATATAAATTCTACTATCCAAACATAGCTTTTATCCTCATCCAAACAATTTTCAAATTCCACTACTTCTCGTGCATCTAAACAAAAATCTTTGTACTTACATCTCAACTTCACTATTCAATAATAATGCTTTATCAGCTTTTACATAAACTTTATTTAATTAGACAGTACTAATTCACTTGGAAGTAAACTAACTATATCACAGATGAAATAAAAGAAAGCGAGACCCCTCTCTGTTACTGATTATATAATGCAAACTGCCCCCCCCCTGTTTACAAAATAGCACGTGTACTTGTTTAACCGATACTTTATTTTACCCAAAAATCACCAACGACCGTCGATTTCTCGTACTTTTTAATAACACAACACAACAGTACGTGGTAATCTACTGTCGTTTCAAATTCTCTTGATTAGCCTCTACTCCTCCCTTGATACACGCCTTCAACTTTAAGCAAACATCATTTAGCTTCCTTGTACATATCGCCTTATCGCACACATATGCCTCTACCACATGAATTTTTATCCCTTCTTGTTTAATTTTGGGCGACGCATGCTTGCTTACAACTATCTTTGAAATTATCGATTTTTGATTCCCTTCTTTTGGATATACTTTATGTTTCTCTCTTGTACTCATAGAATTTTATTCAATCTTGGTCTTTTCATTGCTCCTTCCGACTCTATATCTAAGATTAAAAATCAATCTTTTAACTAACGTATACTGTGTTTACACCAATTTTGTGTGATTTTGTTTACGTCTTTGGCTGCTTTAATTCCAACGGCTGTTGTTTCCAATAAGCTATTAAGTTTGTTTGTAGCAACTTTACTAAGAAATATATCTCTCTTCTTGTTATTTGAAACGTGTTGGATTTTACGTTTGAAACTTATAAATCGGTTTTTTTAACATGCTCAACGCTTTTATAACTGTTCCAAAGTACTTCATTATCAATCTAATATGCTACAATTTTACCCCAAATTATTATTTCTTATTCTCTTTATTTACATACGTGCTATAATACACCTACCCTAACTAAATCTAATTAAGATAAATTATTTCTACATTAATCACGAGTTAAACTAAATTGATATTCCTCTATTATCCACTATTTAAGATAGAAAATAATTGTTGAAAATCTTTTAAATAAATTAATTTATTTTACTGTATCCAATTGCTCTCAACCCTATGAGTTCATTTATGTCCTTATGTATTCTATTGACCCTTTTAATTACACGATATTATATATATATATATATATATATATATATATATATATTGTTATGTATAGGGAGCTACCAAGAGTTCTAAGGGTTGTTTAGTACAAGGTAGTATATGCCATGCAAAATAATACACATATTTGATCACATAAACTTAAAATGTATGTTTGCCATATTTTTCATATACTAAAACACCATTCAAAATGGTAGTTGAAATTAAGTGCCAAAAGGTAATATTGAAATGACTAAATGACGTAGTAAGATGTACAGTGCTCAAGGGTTTGTGCCGAGTTTGAATTTTAAAGGCCTTTGAAAGTACATTTGCCGTCCAAAACCGGATGCGTCTATGGACGTTTACTATCAACCACGCATCCAGGTTCAAGTGTAATTTATTTTGGTTTTGCATTTTAAATAGAATCAACTTTTGGACAATATTTGTAAACTCAAAATCATTAGTTATAACAATGTCAAATATGATTGGTGAACTGTAAATATTTAGGACAAATACTAGAATTTTATGTAATTAAGGAAAGTGTAAAAGGACATGAACTATGGTATGTGCGACACAAACGAAATGTTAGGATGTTATTGGACGATTTAGTTATGTACTTTAAAGTGTAGTAGGCAAGAAAGTTAAAATGGTCGCCTTGGAAAGCAAACAACGGGAGATCATTTCGAAATTCTTTTGTAAAAAGACGTGTTTTTCAAACTGTGCTAATTTGTATACGATTTAAAAGAAGTTAATAAAAGTATTTGATTTTAAAGAGTTTGATTTAGTAAAGAAGGATAAAGAAGTAACAGCGACGAAAGTAATAAGTGTAAAGAGTAGTGATAGTGCGACGGTGAAACGACGAAAAGTATATAGATTTGGAACGGCATTGGGAAAGGTAGCAGGCAATTGAGTGGTTATACAAGGGAAAGAAGTTGGATTTGGACAGCGATTATAGATTTGTAGCAGGACACCGAGAGGAAATATTTATAGGAAAGAAGTTGGATTTGGATAGCGATATTAGGTAGCAGGACATCGAGAGGAATTATATAAGAAAGAAGGGAGATTTGGATAGCGATATTAGGTAGCAGGACATCGAGAGGAAATATTTATAGGAAAGAAGTGAGATTTGGATAGCGATTTATAGAAAGGTAGCAGGACATCGAGAGGAATTATATAAAGGAAAGAAGTTGGATTTGGATAGCGATTTATAGATTTGTAGCGGGGCATAGAGCAATTTGAATTAGGACGACGAGTAGAATTGGATTAGATACGAAGAAGCGGACGAATTATTTGAAGACACGAGGAGCGGAATTTTGGAGAGCAGCAATTGGTAGTGGAGAATTAAAGCAGAAATTAGCACAGGGGAAGTTACAGCACAGGGTATTCAAAATTCTAAATTCGGGTTAATTATTTCAGGTATTGGGAGCAGCTAAATTTAAGAACAACACCTGGAGGCGGTATCGACCATTCAACCAGATAGGACATCAGTGTAAAGACCCATACGGCGATAAGGATTTTGAGCCAGCAGTTAGAGCGGCCACGATACGAAGTATAAACCAGGTGAGTGCTGAGATATCTTAAAACGTCAGAAATAGTCATATAATTTGGTAGTAATTTAATTTGGCACAAAGCGACTTTGATCGTAGTAAAATTTTGGCATACACAAAAGTAGAGTAAAATTTTGTACTAAAACAAAAGAGTGTGCACGTTGGTTGGACTTTGCACATCTACTTATAACAGAACTCACTATAAGTAGTTTGAACACCCTGAGATTTAAGAGCTTAAATAGTCGAGGCATTGAAATAAATAGTTAATTAAAGAACCAACCAAACGTTGCAAGTACGGGGCGTGCATTAGGTGTGCACATTTCATAAAAAGGCGCGACAAAAAGGGGCAAAATAAAATAAAAATTTATAGATTAAAGAGTGAGTGAATACATAGTAAAGTAGTAAAGTAAAGTAAATAAAAGATTTAATAGGTGGCAAACCCAACGTGGGGCTGAAAAAAAGGCTAGATCAAGTGAAATTAGACATAAATAGTAAGATACGGGATCCTGAGATTAGGTGGGGCCCGTAGTTTAGATATTTTCAGGCAAAGGAATTCAAAAATAGGCTGCAGAGATGACGGACCCAGAAATGAAACGGATTACGAGATCGGGACGGATATACGAAATTGAAGCAGAAGTCACTACACTAAACGATGAAATTAGGACACAAGACATAGAGCTAGACGCAGGGGGAGACATCCAGGAGATGGAGGTGAGGCAGACAGACCCGGAGGTGTTAGACATAGGCACGGACCAGGCGACGGCACCGGAGGTTAGGGTAGAAGAAACTGCGGGGAACCAGGACATAATGCGGTTCCTGATGAGCTTGCAAACAAATTTAACGAACCAAATGGCAGATTTACGTACGGAACAAAAAGAGTCGCGGACGGTTTTTTGAAACTTCACACACGGAACTACAAACGAACTTAACGAACAAAATTACAGATTCACACACAGAATTAAAGACCGAGTTAACAAACAAAATTACCGATTCACACACCGAACTGAGGAACGAGTTTAGGACGGCACACGCGGAACTGACGGCCAAACTAAATTATACACAGGACTATCTACTCACGCAAATGCAGAACGTAAAGGACGACGTAAGAACTGAGGTACACGAAAAGATAGACAGAATAGATGACAAATTAGAAAATACACGGGTACAGATTCAGGGAGACTTGAACGCGACAAAAACGGACCTACGGACGGAAATTAAGACACGCGTAGAGACAGTAGAGGAGACGATGGTTAGTGGTTTTACGACATTGACTTCAGAAATACAAACATGCGACAAAAGACATATGACGAACTACAGAAATTTAGGACAAACTTTAGAGACGATACAGACCGAAAATGTGCACGGTAGAACGCAACTAGACGAAAAATTTGACGACAAAGTCACGGTATTAGAAAACCGGGTAGGACATGACGTAAGACAGATACAGGAAAAATTGGACGACCTAGAACGAAGGCGCATTGGACTGGACTACGGACAGCACATTAAATTCAACCGGGACGCGTTACCTAAATTTGAGGGACGGAGGACGGAACAGCCAATGGGATTTTTAGACAGACTGGACGAAATCGTCGAAACGGAAAACGAAAGGACTAAATTACAGATAGTAGGGGCGACATTGACAGGGAACGCGGAAAAGTGGCACAACATCATACGCCGACAGTACGACACATACGCGGAATTTCGATGATTATTTATGGAACAGTTCTGGAGCAACACGCACCAGACGGACATACGGACAAACTTAATTACGGGACACTACAGTAGAACACACGGGACTCGCGAAGAATACGCAATCGACAAATTCAACCAGGCACAGCACTTGACACCAAACTTGGGCGAGGACGACATAGTTTTACTACTTGCGGGCCACATGGAACCGGAAGTGACGAAGATGGTCGTGGTACATAATGTAAAAACACTGAGGGAATTTTTAGGCGTCATGAGAAACTTCGATTTGGCAACGGCACTGGAAGCAAAAACACGGACAAGTTATTGGGATCAAAACCGGGGTTATAGGGAAGACAACAGACGACATGCATACCACGAACAGCGACCCAACCACAGACAGGACAATTTCAATCACGAACATCGACCCAGCTACCGACAGGACTATTTTAACCAAGGACACCGAAATCACTGGGGACACGACGGAAACAGACGACCATACTACAATAGGGAACACCGGGGGAATGACTTACAAGGACAAAACAGGCACCCGCACGACGACAACGCGGATGACGGCCGGACGACGGGGGGCGGAACACAGCACGGATATAGCCGGACGGACAGGGACGCTAACGTCCACCACATGACAACTAGCGCAAGGACTCAGGACACGGATAAAATTGAAGTGGTGCAGATACACGAGGCACCCTCAGGAGAAAAAAACGCCAATTTTGGAAGAATGAATGTTTAGGATTAAAGATCGACGTAGGTTATAGTTTAAAAGACTTATTGTTAAATAATTATACTTTGAATAAAAGGAACCTTTTGTTTATTAATATTAGTTTAAGGGATTGTTTATATGTTGCTTTAGTTGATAGTGGTTCACAGTTGTCGCTGGTAGACGAGAAGGTGGTGATAAAACATGCTGATTCTTTAAAAGGAAGAATAGAAGAGATTGATGGGGTTAATTTATGGTCGGCACTGGATAAAAAGCTAACGACGATTTACAGGGTCATCCGTGTACCAATATTTGTAGGGATAAAAAGGCAGGAGAGGCAGAGTTTTTAATTACAAAGGGGTTGCAGCTAGATTTCATATTAGGAATGGATTTTATAGAGGATTTTGGATTGAATATAGATGGTAAGGATAGGTCGATTCGAATATTTGATAAAGATAAGTTATGGATGGTGTCTACGGTTAATGAGGAATATAGGAATGGAAATAATATAGATAAGTCGGGATTAGGAATGGATAGGACAAGTGATTATAGACAGGTTAAAGTACGATTATGTAATATGTTTGCGAGATTAATTAATGATGAACAGATTGGAGAAGTGAGTATTGAAATAAAGGCAAAGCTAGGAGAATTATTTAATAAATATATAGGGTTATTTAATGAAGAGCCAAGATTTGCGAGGCGATATATGCATAAGTTAGAAGTCACGGAAGACAACGGGTTTAATACAAAGGTGTATCCAATTCCGTTTGCTATTAGAAATAGGGTTAAAGCCGAGATTAACAAGATGTTACGAGAAGGAATCATAGAACCAGCGAAAACTCCATATGTGAACCCGGTAGTTATTGTACGTAAACCCAACAAAAGGGATATTAGGATTTGTTTGCATGCGACGGAAAGTTTAGTTTTGTTTTTGTTTTGATTTAGTTTATAGTGTAGGTTAGTATATAGCGTAGTTAGACAGGCATGTTGAGAAAGACAAATAGGGGTTGAATAATTACAATATGTAGAAATACGAGAGGGGGTTTTTGTAGAAATACGAGAGGGGGTTTGATTTTAAATAAAATTAGAAATTATGCACACCAGGAAAGGGTAAAACCGACGGAATTTCAAATTTCATTCAAAATCAGTGGGGCCAATGTTATGTATAGGGAGCTACCAAGAGTTCTAAGGGTTGTTTAGTACAAGGTAGTATATGCCATGCAAAATAATACACATATTTGATCACATAAACTTAAAAATGTATGTTTGCCATATTTTTCATATACTAAAACACCATTCAAAATGGTAGTTGAAATTAAGTGCCAAAAGGTAATATTGAAATGACTAAATGACGTAGTAAGATGTACAGTGCTCAAGGGTTTGTGCCGAGTTTGAATTTTAAAGGCCTTTGAAAGTACATTTGCCGTCCAAAAACCGGATGCGTCTATGGACGTTTACTATCAACCACGCATCCAGGTTCAAGTGTAATTTATTTTGGTTTTGCATTTTAAATAGAATCAACTTTGGACAATATTTGTAAACTCAAAATTATTAGTTATAACAATGTCAAATATGATTGGTGAACTGTAAATATTTAGGACAAATACTAGAATTTTATGTAATTAAGGAAAGTGTAAAAGGACATGAACTATGGTATGTGCGACACAAACGAAATGTTAGGATGTTATTGGACGATTTAGTTATGTACTTTAAAGTGTAGTAGGCAAGAAAGTTAAAATGGTCGCCTTGGAAAGCAAACAACGGGAGATCATTTCGAAATTCTTTTGTAAAAAGACGTGTTTTTCAAACTGTGCTAATTTGTATACGATTTAAAAGAAGTTAATAAAAGTATTTGATTTTAAAGAGTTTGATTTAGTAAAGAAGGATAAAGAAGTAACAGCGACGAAAGTAATAAGTGTAAAGAGTAGTGATAGTGCGACGGTGAAACGACGAAAAGTATATAGATTTGGAACGGCATTGGGAAAGGTAGCAGGCAATTGAGTGGTTATACAAGGGAAAGAAGTTGGATTTGGACAGCGATTATAGATTTGTAGCAGGACACCGAGAGGAAATATTTATAGGAAAGAAGTTGGATTTGGATAGCGATATTAGGTAGCAGGACATCGAGAAGAATTATATAAGAAAGAAGGGAGATTTGGATAGCGATATTAGGTAGCAGGACATCGAGAGGAAATATTTATAGGAAAGAAGTGAGATTTGGATAGCGATTTATAGAAAGGTAGCAGGACATCGAGAGGAATTATATAAAGGAAAGAAGTTGGATTTGGATAGCGATTTATAGATTTGTAGCGGGGCATAGAGCAATTTGAATTAGGACGACGAGTAGAATTGGATTAGATACGAAGAAGCGGACGAATTATTTGAAGACACGAGGAGCGGAATTTTGGAGAGCAGCAATTGGTAGTGGAGAATTAAAGCAGAAATTAGCACAGGGGGAAGTTACAGCACAGGGTATTCAAAATTCTAAATTCGGGTTAATTATTTCAGGTATTGGGGAGCAGCTAAATTTAAGAACAACACCTGGAGGCGGTATCGACCATTCAACCAGATAGGACATCAGTGTAAAGACCCATACGGCGATAAGGATTTTGAGCCAGCAGTTAGAGCGGCCACGATACGAAGTATAAACCAGGTGAGTGCTGAGATATCTTAAAACGTCAGAAATAGTCATATAATTTGGTAGTAATTTAATTTGGCACAAAGCGACTTTGATCGTAGTAAAATTTTGGCATACACAAAAGTAGAGTAAAATTTTGTACTAAAACAAAAGAGTGTGCACGTTGGTTGGACTTTGCACATCTACTTATAACAGAACTCACTATAAGTAGTTTGAACACCCTGAGATTTAAGAGCTTAAATAGTCGAGGCATTGAAATAAATAGTTAATTAAAGAACCAACCAAACGTTGCAAGTACGGGGCGTGCATTAGGTGTGCACATTTCATAAAAAGGCGCGACAAAAAGGGGCAAAATAAAATAAAAATTTATAGATTAAAGAGTGAGTGAATACATAGTAAAGTAGTAAAGTAAAGTAAATAAAAGATTTAATAGGTGGCAAACCCAACGTGGGGCTGAAAAAAAGGCTAGATCAAGTGAAATTAGACATAAATAGTAAGATACGGGATCCTGAGATTAGGTGGGGCCCGTAGTTTAGATATTTTCAGGCAAAGGAGTTCAAAAATAGGCTGCAGAGATGACGGACCCAGAAATGAAACGGATTACGAGATCGGGACGGATATACGGAATTGAAGCAGAAGTCACTACACTAAACGATGAAATTAGGACACAAGACATAGAGCTAGACGCAGGGGGAGACATCCAGGAGATGGAGGTGAGGCAGACAGACCCGGAGGTGTTAGACATGGGCACGGACCAGGCGACGGCACCGGAGGTTAAGGTAGAAGAAACTGCGGGGAACCAGGACATAATGCGGTTCCTGATGAGCTTGCAAACAAATTTAACGAACCAAATGGCAGATTTACGTACGGAACAAAAAGAGTCGCGGACGGTTTTTGAAACTTCACACACGGAACTACAAACGAACTTAACGAACAAAATTACAGATTCACACACAGAATTAAAGACCGAGTTAACAAACAAAATTACCGATTCACACACCGAACTGAGGAACGAGTTTAAGACGGCACACGCGGAACTGACGGCCAAACTAAATTATACACAGGACTATCTACTCACGCAAATGCAGAACGTAAAGGACGACGTAAGAACTGAGGTACACGAAAAGATAGACAGAATAGATGACAAATTAGAAAATACACGGGTACAGATTCAGGGAGACTTGAACGCGACAAAAACGGACCTACGGACGGAAATTAAGACACGCGTAGAGACAGTAGAGGAGACGATGGTTAGTGGTTTTACGACATTGACTTCAGAAATACAAACATGCGACAAAAGACATATGACGAACTACAGAAATTTAGGACAAACTTTAGAGACGATACAGACCGAAAATGTGCACGGTAGAACGCAACTAGACGAAAATTTGACGACAAAGTCACGGTATTAGAAAACCGGGTAGGACATGACGTAAGACAGATACAGGAAAAATTGGACGACCTAGAACGAAGGCGCATTGGACTGGACTACGGACAGCACATTAAATTCAACCGGGACGCGTTACCTAAATTTGAGGGACGGAGGACGGAACAGCCAATGGGATTTTTAGACAGACTGGACGAAATCGTCGAAACGGAAAACGAAAGGACTAAATTACAGATAGTAGGGGCGACATTGACAGGGAACGCGGAAAAGTGGCACAACATCATACGCCGACAGTACGACACATACGCGGAATTTCGATGATTATTTATGGAACAGTTCTGGAGCAACACGCACCAGACGGACATACGGACAAACTTAATTACGGGACACTACAGTAGAACACACGGGACTCGCGAAGAATACGCAATCGACAAATTCAACCAGGCACAGCACTTGACACCAAACTTGGGCGAGGACGACATAGTTTTACTACTTGCGGGCCACATGGAACCGGAAGTGACGAAGATGGTCGTGGTACATAATGTAAAAACACTGAGGGAATTTTTAGGCGTCATGAGAAACTTCGATTTGGCAACGGCACTGGAAGCAAAAACACGGACAAGTTATTGGGATCAAAACCGGGGTTATAGGGAAGACAACAGACGACATGCATACCACGAACAGCGACCCAACCACAGACAGGACAATTTCAATCACGAACATCGACCCAGCTACCGACAGGACTATTTTAACCAAGGACACCGAAATCACTGGGGACACGACGGAAACAGACGACCATACTACAATAGGGAACACCGGGGGAATGACTTACAAGGACAAAACAGGCACCCGCACGACGACAACGCGGATGACGGCCGGACGACGGGGGCGGAACACAGCACGGATATAGCCGGACGGACAGGGACGCTAACGTCCACCACATGACAACTAGCGCAAGGACTCAGGACACGGATAAAATTGAAGTGGTGCAGATACACGAGGCACCCTCAGGAGAAAAAAAAACGCCAATTTTTGGAAGAATGAATGTTTAGGATTAAAGATCGACGTAGGTTATAGTTTAAAAGACTTATTGTTAAATAATTATACTTTGAATAAAAGGAACCTTTTGTTTATTAATATTAGTTTAAGGGATTGTTTATATGTTGCTTTAGTTGATAGTGGTTCACAGTTGTCGCTGGTAGACGAGAAGGTGGTGATAAAACATGCTGATTCTTTAAAAGGAAGAATAGAAGAGATTGATGGGGTTAATTTATGGTCGGCACTGGATAAAAAGCTAACGACGATTTACAGGGTCATCCGTGTACCAATATTTGTAGGGGATAAAAAGGCAGGAGAGGCAGAGTTTTTAATTACAAAGGGGTTGCAGCTAGATTTCATATTAGGAATGGATTTTATAGAGGATTTTGGATTGAATATAGATGGTAAGGATAGGTCGATTCGAATATTTGATAAAGATAAGTTATGGATGGTGTCTACGGTTAATGAGGAATATAGGAATGGAAATAATATAGATAAGTCGGGATTAGGAATGGATAGGACAAGTGATTATAGACAGGTTAAAGTACGATTATGTAATATGTTTGCGAGATTAATTAATGATGAACAGATTGGAGAAGTGAGTATTGAAATAAAGGCGAAGCTAGGAGAATTATTTAATAAATATATAGGGTTATTTAATGAAGAGCCAAGATTTGCGAGGCGATATATGCATAAGTTAGAAGTCACGGAAGACAACGGGTTTAATACAAAGGTGTATCCAATTCCGTTTGCTATTAGAAATAGGGTTAAAGCCGAGATTAACAAGATGTTACGAGAAGGAATCATAGAACCAGCGAAAACTCCATATGTGAACCCGGTAGTTATTGTACGTAAACCCAACAAAAGGGATATTAGGATTTGTTTGCATGCGACGGAAAGTTTAGTTTTTGTTTTTTGTTTTGATTTAGTTTATAGTGTAGGTTAGTATATAGCGTAGTTAGACAGGCATGTTGAGAAAGACAAATAGGGGTTGAATAATTACAATATGTAGAAATACGAGAGGGGGTTTTTGTAGAAATACGAGAGGGGGTTTGATTTTAAATAAAATTAGAAATTATGCACACCAGGAAAGGGTAAAACCGACGGAATTTCAAATTTCATTCAAAATCAGTGGGGCCAATGTTATGTATAGGGAGCTACCAAGAGTTCTAAGGGTTGTTTAGTACAAGGTAGTATATGCCATGCAAAATAATACACATATTTGATCACATAAACTTAAAAATGTATGTTTGCCATATTTTTCATATACTAAAACACCATTCAAAATGGTAGTTGAAATTAAGTGCCAAAAGGTAATATTGAAATGACTAAATGACGTAGTAAGATGTACAGTGCTCAAGGGTTTGTGCCGAGTTTGAATTTTAAAGGCCTTTGAAAGTACATTTGCCGTCCAAAAACCGGATGCGTCTATGGACGTTTACTATCAACCACGCATCCAGGTTCAAGTGTAATTTATTTTGGTTTTGCATTTTAAATAGAATCAACTTTTGGACAATATTTGTAAACTCAAAATTATTAGTTATAACAATGTCAAATATGATTGGTGAACTGTAAATATTTAGGACAAATACTAGAATTTTATGTAATTAAGGAAAGTGTAAAAGGACATGAACTATGGTATGTGCGACACAAACGAAATGTTAGGATGTTATTGGACGATTTAGTTATGTACTTTAAAGTGTAGTAGGCAAGAAAGTTAAAATGGTCGCCTTGGAAAGCAAACAACGGGAGATCATTTCGAAATTCTTTTGTAAAAAAGACGTGTTTTTCAAACTGTGCTAATTTGTATACGATTTAAAAGAAGTTAATAAAAGTATTTGATTTTAAAGAGTTTGATTTAGTAAAGAAGGATAAAGAAGTAACAGCGACGAAAGTAATAAGTGTAAAGAGTAGTGATAGTGCGACGGTGAAACGACGAAAAGTATATAGATTTGGAACGGCATTGGGAAAGGTAGCAGGCAATTGAGTGGTTATACAAGGAAAGAAGTTGGATTTGGACAGCGATTATAGATTTGTAGCAGGACACCGAGAGGAAATATTTATAGGAAAGAAGTTGGATTTGGATAGCGATATTAGGTAGCAGGACATCGAGAAGAATTATATAAGAAAGAAGGGAGATTTGGATAGCGATATTAGGTAGCAGGACATCGAGAGGAAATATTTATAGGAAAGAAGTGAGATTTGGATAGCGATTTATAGAAAGGTAGCAGGACATCGAGAGGAATTATATAAAGGAAAGAAGTTGGATTTGGATAGCGATTTATAGATTTGTAGCGGGGCATAGAGCAATTTGAATTAGGACGACGAGTAGAATTGGATTAGATACGAAGAAGCGGACGAATTATTTGAAGACACGAGGAGCGGAATTTTGGAGAGCAGCAATTGGTAGTGGAGAATTAAAGCAGAAATTAGCACAGGGGAAGTTACAGCACAGGGTATTCAAAATTCTAAATTCGGGTTAATTATTTCAGGTATTGGGGAGCAGCTAAATTTAAGAACAACACCTGGAGGCGGTATCGACCATTCAACCAGATAGGACATCAGTGTAAAGACGCATACGGCGATAAGGATTTTGAGCCAGCAGTTAGAGCGGCCACGATACGAAGTATAAACCAGGTGAGTGCTGAGATATCTTAAAACGTCAGAAATAGTCATATAATTTGGTAGTAATTTAATTTGGCACAAAGCGACTTTGATCGTAGTAAAATTTTGGCATACACAAAAGTAGAGTAAAATTTTGTACTAAAACAAAAGAGTGTGCACGTTGGTTGGACTTTGCACATCTACTTATAACAGAACTCACTATAAGTAGTTTGAACACCCTGAGATTTAAGAGCTTAAATAGTCGAGGCATTGAAATAAATAGTTAATTAAAGAACCAACCAAACGTTGCAAGTACGGGGCGTGCATTAGGTGTGCACATTTCATAAAAAGGCGCGACAAAAAGGGGCAAAATAAAATAAAAATTTATAGATTAAAGAGTGAGTGAATACATAGTAAAGTAGTAAAGTAAAGTAAATAAAAGATTTAATAGGTGGCAAACCCAACGTGGGGCTGAAAAAAAGGCTAGATCAAGTGAAATTAGACATAAATAGTAAGATACGGGATCCTGAGATTAGGTGGGGCCCGTAGTTTAGATATATTCAGGCAAAGGAGTTCAAAATAGGCTGCAGAGATGACGGACCCAGAAATGAAACGGATTACGAGATCGGGACGGATATACGGAATTGAAGCAGAAGTCACTACACTAAACGATGAAATTAGGACACAAGACATAGAGCTAGACGCAGGGGGAGACATCCAGGAGATGGAGGTGAGGCAGACAGACCCGGAGGTGTTAGACATGGGCACGGACCAGGCGACGGCACCGGAGGTTAGGGTAGAAGAAACTGCGGGGAACCAGGACATAATGCGGTTCCTGATGAGCTTGCAAACAAATTTAACGAACCAAATGGCAGATTTACGTACGGAACAAAAAGAGTCGCGGACGGTTTTTGAAACTTCACACACGGAACTACAAACGAACTTAACGAACAAAATTACAGATTCACACACAGAATTAAAGACCGAGTTAACAAACAAAATTACCGATTCACACACCGAACTGAGGAACGAGTTTAGGACGGCACACGCGGAACTGACGGCCAAACTAAATTATACACAGGACTATCTACTCACGCAAATGCAGAACGTAAAGGACGACGTAAGAACTGAGGTACACGAAAAGATAGACAGAATAGATGACAAATTAGAAAATACACGGGTACAGATTCAGGGAGACTTGAACGCGACAAAAACGGACCTACGGACGGAAATTAAGACACGCGTAGAGACAGTAGAGGAGACGATGGTTAGTGGTTTTACGACATTGACTTCAGAAATACAAACATGCGACAAAAGACATATGACGAACTACAGAAATTTAGGACAAACTTTAGAGACGATACAGACCGAAAATGTGCACGGTAGAACGCAACTAGACGAAAATTTGACGACAAAGTCACGGTATTAGAAAACCGGGTAGGACATGACGTAAGACAGATACAGGAAAAATTGGACGACCTAGAACGAAGGCGCATTGGACTGGACTACGGACAGCACATTAAATTCAACCGGGACGCGTTACCTAAATTTGAGGGACGGAGGACGGAACAGCCAATGGGATTTTTAGACAGACTGGACGAAATCGTCAAAACGGAAAACGAAAGGACTAAATTACAGATAGTAGGGGCGACATTGACAGGGAACGCGGAAAAGTGGCACAACATCATACGCCGACAGTACGACACATACGCGGAATTTCGATGATTATTTATGGAACAGTTCTGGAGCAACACGCACCAGACGGACATACGGACAAACTTAATTACGGGACACTACAGTAGAACACACGGGACTCGCGAAGAATACGCAATCGACAAATTCAACCAGGCACAGCACTTGACACCAAACTTGGGCAAGGACGACATAGTTTTACTACTTGCGGGCCACATGGAACCGGAAGTGACGAAGATGGTCGTGGTACATAATGTAAAAACACTGAGGGAATTTTTAGGCGTCATGAGAAACTTCGATTTGGCAACGGCACTGGAAGCAAAAACACGGACAAGTTATTGGGATCAAAACCGGGGTTATAGGGAAGACAACAGACGACATGCATACCACGAACAGCGACCCAACCACAGACAGGACAATTTCAATCACGAACATCGACCCAGCTACCGACAGGACTATTTTAACCAAGGACACCGAAATCACTGGGGACACGACGGAAACAGACGACCATACTACAATAGGGAACACCGGGGGAATGACTTACAAGGACAAAACAGGCACCCGCACGACGACAACGCGGATGACGGCCGGACGACGGGGGGCGGAACACAGCACGGATATAGCCGGACGGACAGGGACGCTAACGTCCACCACATGACAACTAGCGCAAGGACTCAGGACACGGATAAAATTGAAGTGGTGCAGATACACGAGGCACCCTCAGGAGAAAAAAAAACGCCAATTTTTGGAAGAATGAATGTTTAGGATTAAAGATCGACGTAGGTTATAGTTTAAAAGACTTATTGTTAAATAATTATACTTTGAATAAAAGGAACCTTTTGTTTATTAATATTAGTTTAAGAGATTGTTTATATGTTGCTTTAGTTGATAGTGGTTCACAGTTGTCGCTGGTAGACGAGAAGGTGGTGATAAAACATGCTGATTTTTTAAAAGGAAGAATAGAAGAGATTGATGGGGTTAATTTATGGTCGGCACTGGATAAAAAGCTAACGACGATTTACAGGGTCATCCGTGTACCAATATTTGTAGGGGATAAAAAGGCAGGAGAGGCAGAGTTTTTAATTACAAAGGGGTTGCAGCTAGATTTCATATTAGGAATGGATTTTATAGAGGATTTTGGATTGAATATAGATGGTAAGGATAGGTCGATTCGAATATTTGATAAAGATAAGTTATGGATGGTGTCTACGGTTAATGAGGAATATAGGAATGGAAATAATATAGATAAGTCGGGATTAGGAATGGATAGGACAAGTGATTATAGACAGGTTAAAGTACGATTATGTAATATGTTTGCGAGATTAATTAATGATGAACAGATTGGAGAAGTGAGTATTGAAATAAAGGCGAAGCTAGGAGAATTATTTAATAAATATATAGGGTTATTTAATGAAGAGCCAAGATTTGCGAGGCGATATATGCATAAGTTAGAAGTCACGGAAGACAACGGGTTTAATACAAAGGTGTATCCAATTCCGTTTGCTATTAGAAATAGGGTTAAAGCCGAGATTAACAAGATGTTACGAGAAGGAATCATAGAACCAGCGAAAACTCCATATGTGAACCCGGTAGTTATTGTACGTAAACCCAACAAAAGGGATATTAGGATTTGTTTGCATGCGACGGAAAGTTTAGTTTTTGTTTTTTGTTTTGATTTAGTTTATAGTGTAGGTTAGTATATAGCGTAGTTAGACAGGCATGTTGAGAAAGACAAATAGGGGTTGAATAATTACAATATGTAGAAATACGAGAGGGGGTTTTTGTAGAAATACGAGAGGGGGTTTGATTTTAAATAAAATTAGAAATTATGCACACCAGGAAAGGGTAAAACCGACGGAATTTCAAATTTCATTCAAAATCAGTGGGGCCAATGTTATGTATAGGAGCTACCAAGAGTTCTAAGGGTTGTTTAGTACAAGGTAGTATATGCCATGCAAAATAATCACATATTTGATCACATAAACTTAAAATGTATGTTTGCCATATTTTCATATACTAAAACACCATTCAAAATGGTAGTTGAAATTAAGTGCCAAAAGGTAATATTGAAATGACTAAATGACGTAGTAAGATGTACAGTGCTCAAGGGTTTGTGCCGAGTTTGAATTTTAAAGGCCTTTGAAAGTACATTTGCCGTCCAAAAACCGGATGCGTCTATGGACGTTTACTATCAACCACGCATCCAGGTTCAAGTGTAATTTATTTTGGTTTTGCATTTTAAATAGAATCAACTTTTGGACAATATTTGTAAACTCAAAATTATTAGTTATAACAATGTCAAATATGATTGGTGAACTGTAAATATTTAGGACAAATACTAGAATTTTATGTAATTAAGGAAAGTGTAAAAGGACATGAACTATGGTATGTGCGACACAAACGAAATGTTAGGATGTTATTGGACGATTTAGTTATGTACTTTAAAGTGTAGTAGGCAAGAAAGTTAAAATGGTCGCCTTGGAAAGCAAACAACGGGAGATCATTTCGAAATTCTTTGTAAAAGACGTGTTTTTCAAACTGTGCTAATTTGTATACGATTTAAAAGAAGTTAATAAAAGTATTTGATTTTAAAGAGTTTGATTTAGTAAAGAAGGATAAAGAAGTAACAGCGACGAAAGTAATAAGTGTAAAGAGTAGTGATAGTGCGACGGTGAAACGACGAAAAGTATATAGATTTGGAACGGCATTGGGAAAGGTAGCAGGCAATTGAGTGGTTATACAAGGAAAGAAGTTGGATTTGGACAGCGATTATAGATTTGTAGCAGGACACCGAGAGGAAATATTTATAGGAAAGAAGTTGGATTTGGATAGCGATATTAGGTAGCAGGACATCGAGAGGAATTATATAAGAAAGAAGGGAGATTTGGATAGCGATATTATGTAGCAGGACATCGAGAGGAAATATTTATAGGAAAGAAGTGAGATTTGGATAGCGATTTATAGAAAGGTAGCAGGACATCGAGAGGAATTATATAAAGGAAAGAAGTTGGATTTGGATAGCGATTTATAGATTTGTAGCGGGGCATAGAGCAATTTGAATTAGGACGACGAGTAGAATTGGATTAGATACGAAGAAGCGGACGAATTATTTGAAGACACGAGAAGCGGAATTTTGAGAGCAGCAATTGGTAGTGGAGAATTAAAGCAGAAATTAGCACAGGGAAGTTACAGCACAGGGTATTCAAAATTCTAAATTCGGGTTAATTATTTCAGGTATTGGGAGCAGCTAAATTTAAGAACAACACCTTGAGGCGGTATCGACCATTCAACCAGATAGGACATCAGTGTAAAGACGCATACGGCGATAAGGATTTTGAGCCAGCAGTTAGAGCGGCCACGATACGAAGTATAAACCAGGTGAGTGCTGAGATATCTTAAAACGTCAGAAATAGTCATATAATTTGGTAGTAATTTAATTTGGCACAAAGCGACTTTGATCGTAGTAAAATTTTGGCATACACAAAAGTAGAGTAAAATTTTGTACTAAAACAAAAGAGTGTGCACGTTGGTTGGACTTTGCACATCTACTTATAACAGAACTCACTATAAGTAGTTTGAACACCCTGAGATTTAAGAGCTTAAATAGTCGAGGCATTGAAATAAATAGTTAATTAAAGAACCAACCAAACGTTGCAAGTACGGGGCGTGCATTAGGTGTGCACATTTCATAAAAAAGCGCGACAAAAAGGGGCAAAATAAAATAAAAATTTATAGATTAAAGAGTGAGTGAATACATAGTAAAGTAGTAAAGTAAAGTAAATAAAAGATTTAATAGGTTCCTATATTCTGAACTAACCGTAGATATTTTATTACCTCCCGTATATATCGTTCGCATGGATTCGCTTTCGGATGCCGTATACTGCTAAATGACACCTTAATGTGCGCTCGATTTAATCCGTTCCTAAATCTTTGGTTGTTAAAATAAGTTGCGTTATCTACCAAAATTCTTTCCATTCTCCCTACCTGGCTTCCAAATTCTTTAATCGACTGTAACGCATGCACCGTGTTACTTCGCCTTGCCGGAAATAATTTAACAAATTTTGAAAAAACGTCCACCATTACTAATATGTGCCGATATCCCTGTACACTCGTAATCAGGTTGCTTAAGTAATCGATAGCTACCAATTCCAACGGTCCGCTCACGTTCACACTCATTGGTACATTCTGCAACACCACGTTCTTGTCTTTCCCTAAGATACAAATTTTACAATGATTAATCCTTTCTTTAACCACCGTGATATCGTTCCGTGCATAAAACGCCTCCCTGAATACCAAAAATGTTTTTCTTATTCCTATATGTCCAAAATTTAAATGAATTTCATCTATAATTTCCACAGCCGCTTCTCTGGATACCACTACCAGCTCTGCATCACCTATCCTTTTGACCACAAACTGCCCTACGATGGTAAATCCACGGTACCTCCACATTTTCGCTTGTTAATTTCTCGCGGAACGAGCTCACCTCACTATGCCTCTGCGTCTCCATAAGCTTGGCATTTGTCCACCGACCAACATCCCTGAACTCCTGCACAGCTATTAAACCATCCTTCATGTCTTTATTCGCTTCCACCTGCGGTCTGCTTAGAAAATCCGCCGTCACATTCTCTTTTCCTGGTTTGTGCTTGATTTCGAAATCGTATTCCTGTAATACTAACGCCCATCTGTACAACCTGCTGTTTAGAAACTCCTTTTCTTCATAAATGTTACCACCGTGTTGTCGGATTCTATTAAAAATTTGTTACCTAGCAGATAAAAACGCAACTTTTTCACTGCATATACTATCGCCAACATTTCCTTCTCTGCCGTCGCATATCTGGTTTCGCAGTCTTTTAATACCCTCGAAATGAATACGATTGGTACCTCAGCTCCATCCTGTATCTGCACCAACTCAGCCCCTATCGCATATTTCGACGCATCCGTTCTTAAAATAAATTCGTCTTTGAAATTGGGATATTTTAATGACAATTCTTTATAAAACGCACTCTTTAAAGCCTGGAACGCCTTCTCTCGATCAGCAGTCCATTTCCATCTTTCATTTTTCTTCAATAAACTCACCAACGGTACACACAACTCGGAATATCGCGGTATAAACCGTTTATAATAATTTAGAACCCCTAAAAATCCTCGCAATCCTCTCACATTCTTTGGTTGAGCAATATTTTTCAACTCGTCCAACCTTTTATTGCAAATTTCATCCCATGTTCACTGATTTCAAACCCTAAATACGTAACTTTGTTCTTAAACAACTCACATTTTTCCACGTTCAACTTCAAACCCCCTTCGTCCAGCCTCTGGATCACCTTTTCTAAATGCTCCAGGTGTTCTTGCTCGTTCCTTGAAAAAATCAACAAATCATCTACATAGTGCGAACAAAAACATTCATACTCGTTAAACAGCTTCTGCATGGCCCTTACAAGTGCTGCTGAAGAACTACTTAACCCAAACGGAACTACAGAAAACATGTAAATCTCCCCTTCAATACTAAACCCTGTAAACTTCTTACTGCCTTCATGCAACGGAATTAACCAAAATGAATTTTTTAAATCTAATTTACTGAAAATCTTCATCTCGTACACTGTGTACAACAAATTATCCAACCCTTGTGGTTGTTCATACTGCGGTTTCGTAATCGAATTTAACTTCCTCGCATCCAAATCTCAGGATCCCGTATCTTACTATTTATGTCTAATTTCACTTGATCTAGCCTTTTTTTCGAGCCCCACGTTGGGCGTCACCTATTAAATCTTTTATTTACTTTACTTTACTACTTTACTATGTATTCACTCACTCTTTAATCTATAAATTTTTATTTTATTTTGCCCCTTTTTGTCGCGCCTTTTTATGAAATGTGCACACCTAATGCACGCCCCGTACTTGCAACGTTTGGTTGGTTCTTTAATTAACTATTTATTTCAATGCCTCGACTATTTAAGCTCTTAAATCTCAGGGTGTTCAAACTACTTATAGTGAGTTCTGTTATAAGTAGATGTGCAAAGTCCAACCAACGTGCACACTCTTTTGTTTTAGTACAAAATTTTACTCTACTTTTGTGTATGCCAAAATTTTACTACGATCAAAGTCGCTTTGTGCCAAATTAAATTACTACCAAATTATATGACTATTTCTGACGTTTTAAGATATCTCAGCACTCACCTGGTTTATACTTCGTATCGTGGCCGCTCTAACTGCTGGCTCAAAATCCTTATCGCCGTATGGGTCTTTACACTGATGTCCTATCTGGTTGAATGGTCGATACCGCCTCCAGGTGTTGTTCTTAAATTTAGCTGCTCCCCAATACCTGAAATAATTAACCCGAATTTAGAATTTTGAATACCCTGTGCTGTAACTTCCCCTGTGCTAATTTCTGCTTTAATTCTCCACTACCAATTGCTGCTCTCCAAAATTCCGCTCCTCGTGTCTTCAAATAATTCGTCCGCTTCTTCGTATCTAATCCAATTCTACTCGTCGTCCTAATTCAAATTGCTCTATGCCCCGCTACAAATCTATAAATCGCTATCCAAATCCAACTTCTTTCCTTTATATAATTCCTCTCGATGTCCTGCTACCTTTCTATAAATCGCTATCCAAATCTCACTTCTTTCCTATAAATATTTCCTCTCGATGTCCTGCTACCTAATATCGCTATCCAAATCTCCCTTCTTTCTTATATAATTCTTCTCGATGTCCTGCTACCTAATATCGCTATCCAAATCCAACTTCTTTCCTATAAATATTTCCTCTCGGTGTCCTGCTACAAATCTATAATCGCTGTCCAAATCCAACTTCTTTCCCTTGTATAACCACTCAATTGCCTGCTACCTTTCCCAATGCCGTTCCAAATCTATATACTTTTCGTCGTTTCACCGTCGCACTATCACTACTCTTTACACTTATTACTTTCGTCGCTGTTACTTCTTTATCCTTCTTTACTAAATCAAACTCTTTAAAATCAAATACTTTTATTAACTTCTTTAAATCGTATACAAATTAGCACAGTTTGAAAAACACGTCTTTTTACAAAAGAATTTCGAAATGATCTCCCGTTGTTTGCTTTCCAAGGCGACCATTTTAACTTTCTTGCCTACTACACTTTAAAGTACATAACTAAATCGTCCAATAACATCCTAACATTTCGTTTGTGTCGCACATACCATAGTTCATGTCCTTTTACACTTTCCTTAATTACATAAAATTCTAGTATTTGTCCTAAATATTTACAGTTCACCAATCATATTTGACATTGTTATAACTAATAATTTTGAGTTTACAAATATTGTCCAAAAGTTGATTCTATTTAAAATGCAAAACCAAAATAAATTACACTTGAACCTGGATGCGTGGTTGATAGTAAACGTCCATAGACGCATCCGGTTTTTGGACGGCAAATGTACTTTCAAAGGCCTTTAAAATTCAAACTCGGCACAAACCCTTGAGCACTGTACATCTTACTACGTCATTTAGTCATTTCAATATTACCTTTTGGCACTTAATTTCAACTACAATTTTGAATGGTGTTTTAGTATATGAAAATATGGCAAACATACATTTTAAGTTTATGTGATCAAATATGTATTATTTTGCATGGCATATACTACCTTGTACTAAACAACCCTTAGAACTCTTGGTAGCTCCTATACATAACAATATATATATATATATATATATATATATATATAAGATAAATATTGGGGATACAGTCAGATTGGGCATGAATTTAATATAAACTTCTTATAACCATTTCAAGCTTTCGAAAAGACCACACACTTACACCCCGACAGTCAGGAGTAGTCTACAGTATACCCTGTCATAACTGTAATGGTAGGTATGTTGGACATACATCAAATTGGTTATCTACAAGATTAACTTCACACAAAAGTGATTGCAATCTGAACAAAGAAACATGCGGGCTAGCTTCCCATGTAATTGATACAGGTCACACTATGATGCCACCAGAATTATATTCAGAGAAACTAGCTATAAAAAACGCTTATTTCTTGAAATGATCGCGATTGCTCTCGAAGAAAATCCTATAAATAAAAAAACAGACACAAAATTTAAACAATATTTATTCATATCTTATAACAATAATAAAGAATAAAAATAATTCCAAACTTATATAAAACTATCACACTATACAAATTTATAACACCTTTGCTACAATACGATTAGCTTTAATTTTTAAAAACTAGTATAACACTATTTAGTTTCTATTTTTATTTTTATCAACAAGACCTATAATAACTATGTTACTTTATTTTATTTAATATCTTTGCTACATTAACTTTAACTTTAATTTTGCATATACTTATAAGAAACTTTTAAATGTCCACGTATAAACAAAAACCTGTCCATGTCATATAGATGTCATTTTATGTTTATATAATTGTAAACTTTATAATCGTAAGTAACCTATATAATTTTGTTATATAAATGTTAAATTATAGACTTTTAGTATCCTGATGAAGAAAATAAACATTTTCGAAAGCTTGAAATGGTTATAAGAAGTTTATATTAAATTCATGCCCGATCTGACTGTATCCCCAATATTTATCTTATTTATACATTATAAGAACAGTCAATATTACTAATTTTATATATATAATATATATATATATATATATATATATATATTGTTGTGGATTTAGAGGTTAAATAGGTCAAGGCAATAAAATTTTGGCAACCGTGTGTATAGAAACATGAGCGAATTATTTACGCGCCAAATTATAGTTAATTTATTAAGTGAAAACGTACGGTTATTAAGGTATTTTTCTATTTAAATTGGAATGTTAAAATTGCATACGGGAAGAAGCTTTTGAGTACATAAAAGCTCAAGGATACGCATAAGTATTTATAATAATTTTTAATCAAACGCATGGAAGCAAAAAGAGAGCTTGCATGCATAAGAAATCAATAATTTTAAACGCAATTGTTTCCATTTTAAAAGCCAACGTTCATTTATACAAATACTAAGAGAGGAAGATACCGATAATTGTTATTTTAAACGGTCGGTTGTTTCAAGAAACACCTGTTGATTAAATGTTACGTTCAAGGAACTTAAATAAACGTTAAGACAGAATTCCTATGAAATTGTTTGCAACGGTCGATTTGACCAACTGCTTTAAATATTAAATGCCTTAAAGAGTGAGTGGAATAAACGATCGATAATGTAAGACAGACAGAGAAGCAGGTAAAGAAAGCGTTGGGTACAAGTCACGCACGAAATACGCGGGTATATGTGAAGGACGACTACGATATCGATTTTCTGTAACTTAAGAGGGGTTCTAAAGGAGACAACAAACATGCGTGGAACAGAGATAGATAGCGGATAGGTGGAGCGCTGTGACGAGAGAAAATTCTATAACTGGTCGATAGCTAGCAGTTTTCAAGAAGAGAGCGTCCGTTAAGATGGTAAACAAAATTCTATGTAACAGCACGACAAAAGTGAGATTTTTGAGAAGTCAGTGTTTGTTACGTTCAAAATTTTAAGAAGCAGCTAAGAAAATAAGCTTTTCAAGTGAAATAGGTTCCACACGGACGGTTTTTAAAATGATATAAATACACGGAGAAAAATAGTAAAGGTCTCTTTTCCATTTAGATCTGAGACCGGGCTTAGATCTACAACGTAATAGTAGTAAATGTTCTTACGGTTATTAATTATTGTGTGTTGAGTAAAGTTGCATATAACATCCTGTTTACAAATTATGAAAGCTGTAGTGACGAACCGCAAAATGTTGTAAAAGTGATATTGCACGAGTTGGTGCTCTTGTTTAGATAAAAGGTGCCGTTACTAGTACGACTCGATTAAATGCAAGGATGATATTTGGGGTAAGCGAAGCCTGAACCGTAATTTGTATGCATGTCATATATTTGGTATGGAATGTTACGTTTGAGACAAAGTTAATATCTGGGGAGAAGAACAGTAGTAGTAGCGGAGATTTGGATGGTGGGGATCTGTGGATCCAGGCATCATCGTAGTAGAGGGACACATCGACGAGGGTTTCTGGTAACCATCTTCAGTGGTGACGCGTAACGAAGGCGACTCCAGGTAACGAAACTTAAATTCCTGTTTCTGTATAAACATTTGTGTTGATATTTTTGGTGTGCAAAACAATTAATTTTCATTCTTAAAAAAGAGTTTATTCATGATATATAAAGGTTTATTCCTGCTATAAAATGTTGTTGTAAGGAGTAAACGGGTCTTTAAATTTGTTTTTAATAAAATGCAAGGTTTAAAAAGCATTTACAGAAACTGGGTTATAATGAGCTCAAAATAAACCATAATACAGTCAAACTAGGGTTGTATATAGAATTTGTTAAAAGATATTAAAAACCAAGGACTTTAAAGTGTATAATAATTAAGCTGGTAACAATTGTAACAAACCGTCTGTACCAAGGTGTAAATATTTTATTTGTTAATATCTGTAAATAAAAAAGTTGTATGGTTGTTGTATTATTTGATTTAATTTGACTGTGTGTGTGTGTGTGAGAGAGAGAAAGGTATGTACTTAAAATGGTAGGTATTCAAGAAGAGGCCGATTGCTGAGCTAGCCAGGGTGAGCAGAGAAATAGGAAGGCGCCCAAAAGGTAGGGTAAGAAATTTTTTTATTTTTTTTTTTTAATTTTATGTTGGCGTAATGCTGGGCTTGATGTTAAAAGCTTAATCCCCGATTCCACGGCAATATATATAATATTAGCTCGATTTGTATAAATATTTCTTATTTCATTTGGTTATACACAAATTCATAGTTACCTATAAATAACGACATTTTGCATTTTCCCACAAGAACGATGTGATACCAGAGGCTTCATGTTAAATTTAAGAATCTCTTCTAGTGAGTTTTCCTTCGATTCTCATAACTTTCACATTCTTAGAGTTCAAGCTACTCACAATTAATTATTGGTTATTCAAAATGGTAACATGTAAAATTTCAATCTTAATTTAACTTGTACTTAAAAAATATGTGTTCAAGTTGTTTGTGAACAAAACAAGTCTATTGGTAAAGGATGTAATCAAATTAATTTTTATAGTTGTAGTTGCATCCCAAGAAACTATCACAATTAATTATATATTTTGCTGTGACACGGCCGCACGCCAGAGCGTCGCTAAAAGAGGGCTGTGGCACCTTCTCTTTTAGAGTGGGAGCTAAAAAGTGCTGTGACAAGGGTACAGCAATGGGAAATTTAAAATTATTTTCTTATCTTCCTGTTCTTTTCTTTGCCTGGCTAGCGCAACGGAAATTTTTACTATGGACGTTACCAAATGAAATAAAACCCAGCAATCTCAAGAAACATCTATACACTCAAAAACATTTTTCTTTCATACAAAAGAATTTATAAAACGGTTTACCGCTTAATTTCATACAGAATATAATTCCTACGAGTTTACTTAATTATTAAAATATTCCTTATCTAATCTTTGTTAAAAAGAACACAATCCTCTTTAATTAATAGCTGGTTAATTTGTTTATCGCTTATTACCACGCTTGTAAGTATGTTTGGCTAAAAAAGCTTCAGAGATAGTTCATAAAAGTCAAAAGACATTGAACTTCAACCTCAAAATTCTCTGCAAATCATCCACTTCACAATTAGACAAAAATGTGAACCTGTTCTAATTTAAAATACAATCTCTATACGTCACCGTTCTAGATTCTTCATGATTATTTGGAAAATAACATACCCTGGTGATGCAACGTTTTCGCGAATTCCACGCTTTTAATGGTTACTTAGTGTCAAATTTATGATTAATGGTTTATCTTAAAACTCGCATTTTATCCTTGTCTAAAGCCCAAATTTGTCGGCTAACCGCTTCTTCGTATAGGGTAGTTTAACTGGCGTTATCTTCTCTCGGTTCCATTTTACAACTCTTTAATGGTCGCGGGTTTTTTCGTATCGGCATATACTAATGATTAATTGGCTTTTTAAATATTTCTTAGTAATCGTGACGAATTCGTTTCTGAATAAAGAAGGTTCTAGTTTAATATTTAAAAACTCATAAAGTGTTATTTTGAACAAAATAAATGTAATTTTGTTTTAAATAAAATTGCGTTACACCAACACTATTCTATACCATTTACGGCGAATGAAGCAAATATATCTTTATGGTAATAAAATTAATGGCTTTATACATGCAATTAGATTCCCTTTACGACGATTAAAAAGTCTTCTAATGTATCTTTATGCACAGAAAATTTAATACATAAATAATTCAAGCTTGCAACTGCTTCGCATTCTATACATTTCAGTATAATTACCTAAATAATAGCGGCTTTGTGCTTTAATTGCAAAGAAGTATGCTTATTTTATACAGTGTAGAACAATGAATATTCAGAAATTTTAAGTGTATTCGTTTTCCTTTTATTTGGATGAGTTTTATTTATAGAATGTGAGTTTCTATGACATCTCGTGGCCTCTTCATCACATCAATGTATATATATATATATATATATATATATATATATAAAAGTTTTGATAATTCTTGAGCGTAGTTAAATTAGAAAAGTCGCTCATAAATTAAACACAAAACATTAAATGTGTATCATTTGTATTAAATCGTACGTTTCGGTGATAATTTACACCTTAATCATCGATCTACATGAAAAAGTATATAAATAGGTAATTCATATAACAGGTAATATATGTTTAACTTACTTATTACTTGATAAAATTATTTTATGTATTCACCCATAATAAAAGTAACAGAAGGAAGCTTGTCATATTACTGATTAAGAATTAAAATTAATTTTGAATGAAATGTCAGTTCACTTATTTGACAAAATGTAGGATCAAGGATGACATCAAACAACAAATTATGACACTATTTGATTATATTTTTTATTTAAATAGTAGTATGTGGTTTATTTGTAAAAAATTTTTTTTTTTTGTATGGTGGGTTGCATAAAATAGTTAGATTTTAAAATCATATATTTTTACAGGTGTAGTAAACAGGTTGACTTTGGACTTAAATTAAATAGAATTCTGTGTGTAAGCAATATCATTATAGTTAGTATATTTTTTTGAATTAAAAGTGTATAGGTATGAGTAAACTGTATGTAAATTATTGATGTCTTCTTTGTGATTGATGGAATTTTGTTCTTGGTTTATATGAAATGATTCTAAGAAAAGTCTTTTTGTAATTGCTTTCTATATCTAAAATTTTACATTATCATAATTGACTTTGTGTTTTGTATTGTATAAATGTATAGAAAGAGCACAAGAAGTTTTCCTAATTTTGCATCACTTTTGTGTTGTGTCATGCGATTTCGGAGCCACTGTTTGGTTTGGCCTACGTAGGAAGCTTTGCATTCACATTGAATTTTATACACTAAATTGCTACATAAAGCTTTATTTGTTTTTCTTTTAGTTTAGTAAAAAGTTTCCAATGGACTTAGTATTTGAATTTATTATAGTTACAAAGGTTGTTTTAGTAATTTTTTATTAGTGGTGAAAGATTAGAAATATATAAAAGTTTTTGTAAATGATATCAGTATGTTTATTTTGAGGTGGAAATATGATTGTGTTAGTATGTAGTAGTTTTGATAAAAGTGGTTTAGGGTAACCGTTGTTGATTAAGATTGATATTAGTTCTTTCAGATTTTTTCCTTAAATTTGGGTTCACAGATAGAGACCATACGATGTTTCAGTCCTAATATGGTGTTAATTTTTGTTTCATGCTATGATTGGAATGGTAATTTAAATATCTTTCTGAATTTGTAGGTTTTGTAAATATCAAAATTGATCTTGTTGTCATTATTACGGATAACTAGTGTATCAAGAAATGGTATTGATTGGTGAGATTCTAGTTCATAAGAGAATTTCAAATGTTCGTTAAAATTGTTAAAATGTTGAATGGTGGTTAGTAAAAAATGTTCAGGAAGTGAGCAGAGAATGTCATCAACGTATTTGACTAGAAATACCATTTTGAAAGGTAAGTTAGGTAAAACACTTTCTACCAGTTTGTCCATTACTATTTGTGCAATAATAGGGGATAATGGTGAACCCATAGGAGTACCAAAAATCTGTAAGTAAAATTTTGAGTTAAAACTAAAATATGTGTTGTTGAAGATAAGGTTTATTGATTAATTCTCCAACATATGCATTTTCTTCTTTCTTATCTACCATATTACAAAAATCTTTCCCAATTACAGGCCACAACATAGTAGATACCTTCCAATTCGTAAACCAATACCGTAACTTTCAACTACCTCAAGATCACATTCTCGTTTCTCTCGACGTTAACTCTTTATTTACAAACATACCAGTCAACTTAGTCATTCAAATTATTACAGAAAAATGGGATTCCATAGAACCACATTGCCATATATCATTACAATTATTTATCACTTCAATAAACCTTATCTTCAACAACACATATTTTAGTTTTAACTCAAAATTTTACTTACAGATTTTTGGTACTCCTATGGGTTCACCATTATCCCTATTATTGCACAAATAGTAATGGACAAACTGGTAGAAAGTGTTTTACCTAACTTACCTTTCAAAATGGTATTTCTAGTCAAATACGTTGATGACATTCTCTGCTCACTTCCTGAACATTTTTACTAACCACCATTCAACATTTTAACAATTTTAACGAACATTTGAAATTCTCTTATGAACTAGAATCTCACCAATCAATACCATTTCTTGATACACTAGTTATCCGTAATAATGACAACAAGATCAATTTTGATATTTACAAAAACCTACAAATTCAGAAAGATATTTAAATTACCATTCCAATCATAGCATGAAACAAAAATTAACACCATATTAGGACTGAAACATCGTATGGTCTCTATCTGTGAACCCAAATTTAAGGAAAAATCTGAAAGAACTAATATCAATCTTAATCAACAACGGTTACCCTAAACCACTTTTATCAAAACTACTACATACTAACACAATCATATTTCCACCTCAAAATAAACATACTGATATCATTTACAAAAACTTTTATATATTACTAATCTTTCACCACTAATAAAAAATTACTAAAACAACCTTTTGTAACTATAATAAATTCAAATACTAAGTCCATTGGAAACTTTTTACTAAACTAAAAGAAAAACAAATAAAGCTTTATGTAGCAATTTAGTGTATAAAATTCAATGTGAATGCAAAGCTTCCTACGTAGGCCAAACCAAACAGTGGCTCCGAAATCGCATGACACAACACAAAAGTGATGCAAAATTAGGAAAAACTTCTTGTGCTCTTTCTATACATTTATACAATACAAAACACAAAGTCAATTATGATAATGTAAAAATTTTAGATATAGAAAGCAATTACAAAAAGACTTTTCTTAGAATCATTTCATATAAACCAAGAACAAAATTCCATCAATCACAAAGAAGACATCAATAATTTACATACAGTTTACTCATACCTATACACTTTTAATTCAAAAAATATATTAACTATAATGATATTGCTTACACACAGAATTCTATTTAATTTAAGTCCAAAGTCAACCTGTTTACTACACCTGTAAAAATATATGATTTTAAAATCTAACTATTTTATGCAACCCACCATACAAAAAAAAAAATTTTTTACAAATAAACCACATACTACTATTTAAATAAAAAAATATAATCAAATAGTGTCATAATTTGTTGTTTGATGTCATCCTTGATCCTACATTTTTGTCAAATAAGTGAACTGACATTTCATTCAAAATTAATTTTAATTCTTAATCAGTAATATGACAAGCTTCCTTCTGTTACTTTTATTATGGGTGAATACATAAAATAATTTTATCAAGTAATAAGTAAGTTAAACATATATTACCTGTTATATGAATTACCTATTTATATACTTTTTCATGTAGATCGATGATTAAGGTGTAAATTATCACCGAAACGTACGATTTAATACAAATGATACACATTTAATGTTTTGTGTTTAATTTATGAGCGACTTTATCCCAAGAACCAAAAAACAAAATCTTTTCTAATTTAACTACGCTCAAGAATTATCAAGAACCTTTTATATTAAAAATATTGGATTTTATCAATACATCCGTATAGAACATGGAGAAGTAATGGTCACAAATTTAAAATATTGGGCCAAAATTACAAAAAACTTGCCCACTTCAATAACAGGAAGACCTTCTTAGAAAGATGTCGAAGAGAAGAATTGAAACCTAAACATATACTTGATTCAACCATTTTTATGTCTCGTCTAATAGGTACTCGAAGTGAAAAGATTAATAAACAAGTTACTAACCTAAATCACAGGTTAGAAAAATCTTTATTAAATTTAGAAATTGAATACACTCATGCAGAAATACAATTTTGGCATAATCAACTTTTCAAAACTAAAGAAACCATCAAAGATTCTATACCTATAGATTTATATATTAATTTCAAGAACAAACAAGCCCAATCATATAACAGACAATTTATATATATAAAAATTACTAATTAAGAAATTTAATACTTTAAAATCACATCAAATCCAAAGTAAACAACTCTTTGTCAACAATAGCAAATGGATTTGTAACTTAAGTAATGTAGACATCCCTGATGACATCAATAGTTTTTATCTTTAGGCCCTAAGTTTATTTTAAACTCATGTATTTCTGACATCAATATGGGACACTTATTAGCAGATATTGAAATATTACTTGACTCCATGGATATTACTTCACAACAAAAAATGAATAAAAGATGTCAGGTTACAAATCTAATAACCAATTTTTAAAAATCCTAATAATAAATTTAATTCAGATTCTGTAATCTTTAATAAATTAAAGAAATTCCTAAAGGACCATCCTGATATTTTTGTCACTAAAGCAGACAAAGGAGCCGTAACAGTTATACTTAATAAATCAACATATATAGATAAATCCAACACCTTATTAGATGATGAACTTACATATAAAAAACTAAAAAAGGACCCCACTTTCACCATACAGAACACCATAAACAATCACATTAAATTATTATTCAAAAAAGACATGATTACAAATGAACAAAATCACTACTTATCACCAATAATTCTGTTCCAAGCAAATATTATGGACTCCCAAAATCCATAAACCAGATATTCCTTTAAGACCTATTATCTCTTCAATTAATTCTCCAACATATGCATTTTCTTCTTTCTTATCTACCATATTACAAAAATCTTTCCCAATTACAGGCCACAACATAGTAGATACCTTCCAATTCGTAAACCAATACCGTAACTTTCAACTACCTCAAGATCACATTCTCGTTTCTCTCGACGTTAACTCTTTATTTACAAACATACCAGTCAACTTAGTCATTCAAATTATTACAGAAAATGGGATTCCATAGAACCACATTGCCATATATCATTACAATTATTTATCACTTCAATAAACCTTATCTTCAACAACACATATTTTAGTTTTAACTCAAAATTTTACTTACAGATTTTTGGTACTCCTATGGGTTCACCATTATCCCTATTATTGCACAAATAGTAATGGACAAACTGGTAGAAAGTGTTTTACCTAACTTACCTTTCAAAATGGTATTTTTAGTCAAATACGTTGATGACATTCTCTGCTCACTTCCTGAACATTTTTTACTAACCACCATTCAACATTTTAACAATTTTAACGAACATTTGAAATTCTCTTATGAACTAGAATCTCACCAATCAATACCATTTCTTGATACACTAGTTATCCGTAATAATGACAACAAGATCAATTTTGATATTTACAAAAAACCTACAAATTCAGAAAGATATTTAAATTACCATTCCAATCATAGCATGAAACAAAAAAAAAAAAAAAAAATTAACACCATATTAGGACTGAAACATCGTATGGTCTCTATCTGTGAACCCAAATTTAAGGAAAAAAATCTGAAAGAACTAATATCAATCTTAATCAACAACGGTTACCCTAAACCACTTTTATCAAAACTACTACATACTAACACAATCATATTTCCACCTCAAAATAAACATACTGATATCATTTACAAAAAACTTTTATATATTACTAATCTTTCACCACTAATAAAAAAATTACTAAAACAACCTTTTGTAACTATAATAAATTCAAATACTAAGTCCATTGGAAACTTTTTTACTAAACTAAAAGAAAAAACAAATAAAGCTTTATGTAGCAATTTAGTGTATAAAATTCAATGTGAATGCAAAGCTTCCTACGTAGGCCAAACCAAACAGTGGCTCCGAAATCGCATGACACAACACAAAAGTGATGCAAAATTAGGAAAAACTTCTTGTGCTCTTTCTATACATTTATACAATACAAAACACAAAGTCAATTATGATAATGTAAAAATTTTAGATATAGAAAGCAATTACAAAAAAAGACTTTTCTTAGAATCATTTCATATAAACCAAGAACAAAATTCCATCAATCACAAAGAAGACATCAATAATTTACATACAGTTTACTCATACCTATACACTTTTAATTCAAAAAAAAATATACTAACTATAATGATATTGCTTACACACAGAATTCTATTTAATTTAAGTCCAAAGTCAACCTGTTTACTACACCTGTAAAAATATATGATTTTAAAATCTAACTATTTTTATGCAACCCACCATACAAAAAAAAAATTTTTTTTACAAATAAACCACATACTACTATTTAAATAAAAAAATATAATCAAATAGTGTCATAATTTGTTGTTTGATGTCATCCTTGATCCTACATTTTTGTCAAATAAGTGAACTGACATTTCATTCAAAATTAATTTTAATTCTTAATCAGTAATATGACAAGCTTCCTTCTGTTACTTTTATTATGGGTGAATACATAAAATAATTTTATCAAGTAATAAGTAAGTTAAACATATATTACCTGTTATATGAATTACCTATTTATATACTTTTTCATGTAGATCGATGATTAAGGTGTAAATTATCACCGAAACGTACGATTTAATACAAATGATACACATTTAATGTTTTGTGTTTAATTTATGAGCGACTTTATCCCAAGAACCAAAAAACAAAATCTTTTCTATATATATATATATATATATATATATATATATATATATATATATCTTCATATTCATTTAGCCAGTTATTTGCATATAGAACATTGAGAACATATTTTTGAAATGTACTGTAATATAAATTATAGCACATTCTAATCAATTGACCGCATAGCTCAGTTGGTTAGAGCGTTGAACCGGTATTTCAATAGACGCAGGTTCTAATCTTGTTGTGACTGTTCTTTTAGCGGTTTTCAATTATTATCTTACCATCTTATTAGTGTTAATATATATATATATATATATATATATATACATATATATATATATATATACTTTATTTATTGTATGTATATCGATACAATTTTACTCCAAGTGTATATAAGCTTATTGATGATAAACTGTAAAATTGTAAATTGAATATCAATATATATTGGTTTATTTCTTATAGTACAGTATTGCCCGAAATAAACAGTACTGAAACTAAGTTGGCGGTGTTTTTATGCGTGCGCTGTCACACTCAAGTTAGCTTGTATAGACCTGTCAAGTAAACCTCAAACAAGTAATTAGTAGGGCCTAATTGTTAAAAATGGTGTTAAGTACAGAGGAGAAAGTGTTTCTGGTAGAGCATTATTTTCGTTCATACGGAATCGGCCGACGTAATGGTGCAAGTTTGCTATACGTGTCTGATCAATTCACACAAAGGTTTAATAAACGTTCTCCAAGTAATGCTGTAATTTTGAAGGTTATTGAAAAGTTTAGAAATACAGGTAGTGTATTGTGCCAACGAAAAGGAAACTCGGGCGTCCCAGGACAGTTAACAACAACAATAACCATGAACGTGTTTTTGAGCAAATCTTAGAAAATCCGAAAGTCAGCCAGGCAAGGACAGCGTTACAACTTGATTTAAAAAGAACTTCCTTTCAAAGAATCCTGAAGGAGCTGGGTACATTTTCGTATGTGATTCAGGTACATCAACAACTACATCCTCGGGATTATCGCAGTAGAGTGGAATATTGCGCCAGAATTCTCGCGTTACAGTATGAAAATCCTGAATTTTTGAAAAATGTTTGGTTTTCAGACGAAGCACATTTTCACTTGTCGGGCTATGTGAATCGTCGCACAAATCGATTTCTGGGATTTGCCAGACCCGATGAGGTTCAAGAGGTTCCTTTACATAGTGAAAAAGTGAGTGTCTGGTGTGCTGTTTCCGGACACGGAATCATTGGTCCGTACTTTATCGAAGAGAATGGTAGGCAAGTCACACTTTGTCAACAGAGGTACAGACAAATTTTAACACGATTTATCCCTGATCTACGTCAATTCTGTCGTGCACGTAACTTGGCATTTCGAAACCAATTTTTTCAGCAGGACGGGGCAACTTGCCATACTGCTGCCGCAATTCGTCAATTTCTTCAAGAACATTTTCCAAGCAAATTCATATCACGATTTACTGACTTCCTTATCCTTCACATTCTCCAGACCTCACACCTCCAGACGCATACATTTGGGGCATGGCTAAAAATGCCGTTTTCAAACGGGCACCACAAACCATCGATGAATTAAAGGATGCCGTTAGAGTCTTCTTCGCAGCCCTGAGACAACCTTTATTCAATAACATGACCAGAAACTTAGAACATCGTTATGAAGTCTGTCTCGAACGAGGAGGTGCACATTTAGAACATATAATAAAGTGTCAATAATATGTATTTTTTAAATATACAAAACAATTACAATTTCAGTACTGTTTATTTCGGGCAATACTGTATTATGATACACATTTATACTCGTGTTTATACGTAAAGATGCGTATGTATACGTATACTCACACATCGGCAGCAGGATAAAAACTTTCTAGTTACATTGAAACTGATACACTCTATATATACCAATATTCACCAATATTTCTATACTTTAACTTAGCAAGTAAGCCCATATGAAACCTTTTAACAAATAAAAGAAATTTATGTAAATTTTAAACGTCTCTGATTAATATATTTTCCAATGCTGCATCGTATGTGCTTTGGAAGCATATGTTTATTTTTCTGGTAATAAACTTACATGGCTTTCTATCAAGTGTTGCTTAATAGTAATGGTTTTCAAAATTCTATAAGAACAAATATTTGTCCTACAAACCATCCTTAATAACATGCAATATACAACGAATTACAAATTTGTGGCGTTCAAATTTATAATTACTTAAGGTAAACTTGTACTTACAATTTTTCGGTGTCAGCAGGCATATTCCTTGGAACCTGAGTCAATCCTCGATGACTGCAATCGACAATGGTTCCCGAGCATGAACAGCCTTTTGGACACTTTCCTGTATATGAATCTGAAAACCCCACGTTATTTCCACTTGCAGCCGTTCCCCATTCGCACAAAAAAATAAACATTCCGAAAAAACAGATGGCGTACGCTACTGAAGCCCGCATCGCGGCCTAGTCAATATTTTCACAAGGAAATGGGAAATGTTTATTTTGACACGGATTTAAAGGGTCCACTAAGACTTGCACTTTATGTTAATTGAAATTCAATCTCGACGTGTTTTCACAGAACTTTGGTGGTACTGAAAGATGAGTTTTGCTGCTACATCAATGTATTCAAAACCTATAATGAAAGAAAATTAATTAGCACTTTCCACTACGGAAAATAAAAAGAAATGGTTGAGATAAAAAACATAATTATATCTTCTTTTAAATGGTTCTCTTCGTCATTTAAGCTTTAAGCTTCAAGCTTTAAGTTTTAAGCTTCAAACTTTAAGCAAGCGAAAACCTTGCTCCTTTTAAAATATGTAAAATATTTATATAAGAGTAAGTTTGACCATACTTTCAAATAGTTCACAAGAAATATAAATTTTCTTATTAGTTTGGAAATTAATTAGATTTGTTGATATATCTACGAAATATTATATAAAATCTAAAATTTAAAAACAAATTAGAAACAGAAAGAACAGATAAGCTTTGGGATATGAGATCAAAACCACTAATTTTTGTATGAGTTTTTTCAAAAGTCCAAAAGGGATTTTTGGAAGATACTAAGATTGTTCACCATATTCATTGTCCCATCACCTTTAAGTGACCCCTACGTCTATATCATCATCATCATCATTAGTTTTCAGTCCAGAAACTGGTTAGACACAAACCTCCATTGTTTCCTATTCTGAACTAACCTAAACATTTCCCTAAAATTCCCACAGCCTACAAGTTTCACTATGTGTGCTCATTGATCTAATCAACGTCCACCTATACTTTTCTTTCTCTCATTTCTTTTCTACTAATATATCCCGCACTACTCCCTCATGATTTAGAACGTGTCTTATTATCCTATCTCTTCTATTTTTTACTGTTTTCCACATATATTTAATTCTTCCCCTACTATTTCTTAACTTTGTCTGTCCATATCTTCATCTGTAGCACCACATTTAAAGGCGTTGCCTGTCTGCTTCTCCTACTATCTACATTTCACAGTCGTACTGTGCTGTGCTTCAACAACTTTTTCCTTGTTTCTGTTTGTTGTCTTCAACACAGCAGCTGCGTTTTCTTGTTAAACACAGCACGACCTTATGTTTATTTTTTTAAATATCTTTGGCATTTTTCCCATTCTATTGTTTTTTAAAAATATACCTTATTTCGATGATATTCAGTGGTACGCGAATTGGGTTAGGCAACCTGGCAGCTACCAAGATCCCCACCACTTAACCGTCGTATTTATTATTAACCTTTCCCTTAACTCTTATAAATTACATCTTCTACAATGCGTATGATAAGTGCATTAAACCTTCTCATATGGTTAGTGCAAAGGAACAATAGTTTATGAGTGGAAAAGTTAAACCCTTGCTAGATTACAACCTTCCAATTCTAAAGCCGATGCCCTACTCAATAGATCAGCGGGTTATATCGTATGTTATAGTTATATAATTCGTTCGCTTTAACCTTAGAATGACGTCTCATGTAGTAATGAAATGTTTGTAACTGTATGCAAATAAATACCTGAAATTGTGTTTAAAGGATATTGTCATTTAACACAATAGAGGTTGTCAGTTCTGGATACTATATTTCCACCAATTCGTTTTGCCAATGTAAACTTTCGTGTAACGTGTAACGAAAACTCTAATTGCAATAACAAAAGTTTTTTATTTTCAAACTTTCCCAACTAATGGCTAACAGTAAAAGTATTATTTTCTTAATACTACAATTACGATCTTTTAAATTACTATCAAAGCACTACGATTAATTTATATTAATTTATATTATCACTACACTAATTTATATCGACAGTACACAGAAATTTATATCGTATCTTTCAAAGCTTTAAACTAGAGCATATCGTAACGAAAGCTTGATCAGAACTTAACTTCAATTAAAACTTAACTTAAATTAGAATTGAACTTCAAAATCCCTCAACGGGAGAGATTGATTTTTACACAGATATTTTACGCACGGTGTAAAATAACCAACGCTTTTAATTCCTTTATGTATCCTTTGTAAAAAGAAAATTTTGCTTTCACGGTAACTACAATGTGTTTTTAATGCATACTTATACACCAAATTATTTATTGTATGCACGGAAAGTGCATTTTTATAACAAACAAATGGATTTATATTTATCTTAGAGTGATTATTTACAAACACGGAATTGTGTTTTCGCTTTGCACATTAATGGTTATGTGTTTATAATACTTAATAATCTATAGGAACACTGTGGCACAATTTGAATAAAATAAAATGAAAAAACCCTTACCACAAAAAATATTTAAAATACAGATACGTTTCGACCACTATGGGTCATCATCAGAAATCTGTAATTAAATAATAATGCTGTTGTTCTGGAACACTTCAGAGGATATTCTAAGGATATTCTAAGTGGTGAGGAGAATATCCTCTGAAGTGTTCCAGAACAACAGCTAATTATTATTTAATTACAGATTTCCTACTGATGATGACCACATAGTGGTCGAAATACGTATCTGGTATTTTAAATATTTTTTGTGGTAAAGGTTTTTTCATTTTATTTTATTATGTTTATAATACGCTTATATTATACAGGGTGGAACAATGATTCTTAGGAAATTTTTATTTTTTCTTGCTTCTTTTGCTTTTGTTGGGTTTTATTTGTAGTCTATGGGGTTAAATGATCTCTCGTGAACCCTATATATATATATATATATATATATATATATATATATATATTATAGTGTCAGTAGGAGCTACAAGGGTTCAAAGGGTTGTTTTGTGTTGAGGGTGGTGTATGCCAAATAGAGTGAGCCATATATCAGATCCCGTAATTTAAAAATGTATGTTTGCCGTACTTTACATACGTTAAAGTATTTGAAATGTTAGTTGAAATGTAAGTGCCAAGACGTAAATTATAATGACTTGATGACGTGATAAAACACACAGTATTCAAGGTTTTATATTGAGTTGTAGTTTAATAGGCCATTGAACGTACATTTGCCAACCGAAAACCGGATGCGTCTATGGATGTCCACTATTAACCACGCAGATCCAGGTTCATATGTGTAACATTTCGGCATTTATTTTTACTAGAATCAACCTTTGGACAAACATGTAAAATCAAAATTATAAGTAATACCATTGTCAAATATGATTGAAGGGTTGTGCGATATTTAGGACCAATGATTGAACATTATGTATAAAAATAGGAAAGTGCAAAAGACAAAGTTTTAGGTATTAGTGACACAAACTTGGTGATACGACGTTATTTGATGGTTTTTTATATACTATGTAATAAAGAGTAGGCAGATAAATATTGTAATTATCACCTAGGATAAGTAAACAAGAAAGTCGATTTCGAAATATTTTTGTATTAAGACGTGTTTATAAAACTGCGCTAAATTGTTTAAATATTTTTTTGAAGATTAAATAAATGAGTTTGAATTGTACGAGTTTAATTTATAAAGGAAGAGTAAGGATAAGCAATAGTGAATGAATAATTGATAGCGGCGACGAGTAAAAGTTAAGATTGGAATTAGTGCGACAGCATTGAGTGGAAAATAGGAACGAGGATAGATTTGGAACGAGTGGTTTTAAAAAGGGACAAGGATTGATTTGGAACGAGCGGATTAAAGGCGGAAGTATTGATTTAGAACGAGAGAAGCAAAATTAGAAGACAGCGTAAGACTAGCAAGTGGAAGTGTACGAGTCAAAGAAGAAATAACTCCGGAAGAATTAGCGCAGGGGAAGTAAATAAAAAAGGGTATTCTAAATTCTAAAATTTGGGTCATATTTATTTTAGATTTGGGCGCAGCAAAATTAAGGAAAAGATACCTGGAGGCTAGACGGCAGTTTTCAAAGTGATAGTGAAACCTTGTGAAGGCGCATACGGCGAGAAGGATTTTGAGCCAGCATTCATAGAGGCCGTTAACGACGTATAGAACAGGTGAGTACTGTGTGATATAACGTCAAAGTCAGAAATTTTGTGGTAGTAATTAATTTGGCACAAGGCTACGTGGATCATATAAAATTTGGCGTATACAAAAGTAAATCATAAAAAGGTACTAAAACAAAAGATAGTGCAGTTTGGTTGGGCATTGCACATCTACATACCACTGAACCCACGGTAAGTAGGTGGATACCCTGGGAAGAAAGAGTTCATATAGTCGAGGCATATTTAAAACATTTTTGATTTATTAACCAACCAAACGTTGCTAAAGTACGTGGCGTGAAATAGGTATTTGCACATTATATAAAAATCATTGAATTAATAAAAATAAGGCGCGAAAAAGAGCGGGGTGTAGCATAAGAATATATATATACAGTGTGTACAGTATAAAATGCAGTACATGGGGATCTTGGAAACTGTAGGAGATATGATCTTGGTTAAATGGGACAAAAGTTACATAATCATGAGGGTATCTCAGATCGGTTTACAAATTTCAAAAATTTTTCATAGGTTACTAGATAGAGGCAAAAAACACAAATTTGACGATTTCTTTATTTGCTCGTAGTTAGTCTAATAATTGAAATAGAATGTTCAAATTTGGTACATCATGGTAATTCTCCATTGCGCTTCACATTTTCAACTTAAATTTTGTCTAGGGCATCTAGATTTTGCGTGACGATGTTCAACTTTTTATTTTTAAATAGCCGCCATATTAGATTTTTATATTTTTGAAATGCTGACAAAAAAACCCTTTCCAAAGAGGTATAACATGGCTATGTTTGATTGAATCAAAACACCCAAAATCATATAATTATGTTTTGGTCGTAGTAGGCTTTAATTTCTATTATGACAAAGAGAAACAATTGCTCAACATCTGAGAAACGTCAAAGTTTGTCCTTTATTTTCTGTTTCAAGTAGTGCAGTTTAAAAAAACAGTTAATTAATTTACATAGAAATTTAAGCAAAGCATTTGCGCTTGAAATGGATCGCTTTACTAACCGTGATAAATATCAAATGTTAGAATGTTTATGTTTTATTCTTTCTGGAAGGAATGATGTTAAAGCCGCTGAATTGTATTTAAATAAATACCCAGAAAAACATCAACCAAACAGATGTATGTTTCGGAGATTACAAAATAATTTAATAAATTATGGTAGTTTTGGCTTGTCTAAGAGAAATAGGCAAATTAAAAAAGATAATGAAAACAGCGTTTTACAAACAGTTGTCGAAAATCTTCGTACTTTTCTTAGACAAATTCAAAATACAGTATTGCCCGAAATAAACAGTACTGAAATTGTAATTGTTTTGTATATTTAAAAAATACATATTATTGACACTTTATTATATGTTCTAAATGTGCACCTCCTCGTTCGAGACAGACTTCATAACGATGTTCTAAGTTTCTGGTCATGTTATTGAATAAGGGTTGTCTCAGGGCTGCGAAGAAGACTCTAACGGCATCCTTTAATTCATCGATGGTTTGTGGTGCCCGTTTGAAAACGGCATTTTTAGCCATGCCCCAAAAGTATGCGTCTGGAGGTGTGAGGTCTGGAGAATGTGAAGGATAAGGGAAGTCAGTAAATCGTGATATGAATTTGCTTGGAAAATGTTTTTGAAGAAATTGACGAATTGCGGCAGCAGTATGGCAAGTTGCCCCGTCCTGCTGAAAAATTGGTTTCGAAATGCCAAGTTACGTGCACGACAGAATTGACGTAGATCAGGGATAAATCGTGTTAAAATTTGTCTGTACCTCTGTTGATTAAGTGTGACTTGCCTACCATTCTCTTCGATAAAGTACAGACCAATGATTCCGTGTCCGGAAACAGCACACCAGACACTCACTTTTTCACTATGCAAAGGAACCTCTTGAACCTCATCGGGTCTGGCAAAGCCCAGAAATCGATTTGTGCGACGATTCACATAGCCTGACAAGTGAAAATGTGCTTCGTCTGAAAACCAAACATTTTTCAAAAATTCAGGATTTTCATACTGTAACGCGAGAATTCTGGCGCAATATTCCACTCTACTGCGATAATCCCGAGGATGTAGTTGTTGATGTACCTGAATCACATACGAAAATGTACCCAGCTCCTTCAGGATTCTTTGAAAGGAAGTTCTTTTTAAATCAAGTTGTAACGCTGTCCTTGCCTGGCTGACTTTCGGATTTTCTAAGATTTGCTCAAAACACGTTCATGGTTATTGTTGTTGTTAACTGTCCTGGGACGCCCTGAGTTTCCTTTTCGTTGGCACAATACACTACCTGTATTTCTAAACTTTTCAATAACCTTCAAAATTACAGCATTACTTGGAGAACGTTTATTAAACCTTTGTGTGAATTGATCAGACACGTATAGCAAACTTGCACCATTACGTCGGCCGATTCCGTATGAACGAAAATAATGCTCTACCAGAAACACTTTCTCCTCTGTACTTAACACCATTTTTAACAATTAGGCCCTACTAATTACTTGTTTGAGGTTTACTTGACAGGTCTATACTAGCTAACTTGAGTGTGACAGCGCACGCATAAAAACACCGCCAACTTAGTTTCAGTACTGTTTATTTCGGGCAATACTGTATAACAGGTGTTGCTCATTCTACGGCAAGAGCTATTTTAAAACGTTTCAAGTACCATCCATATCATGAACGACAATGTCAGGGATTGCGTACTGAAGATCAAATTCGAAGAATGGAATTTTGTGCTTGGTACATCAGAAAGTGCAACGAAAATTCAAATTTTGCATATACAATTTTGTGGTCTGACGAAAGTCGATTTACGAATTGTGGTATGTTCAACCGCAAAAATACAATTTTTTGGTCAGATGAAAATCCACATTTGAACCGCCAAATAAGACATCAAGTTAAATGGGGATTCAACGTCTGGATTGGTATTATTGGAAGGTACATTATAGGTCCGCTTTTTATGATGCAAATTTAAACTCTGCGAGATACTTAGATTTATTGCAGGGAAATGTGGTTTTCCCTTGATTGTTAATTTGCAATTGTCTGAACATGAATGACAACTAAAAACAGCTTAAATAATATTTTCTATTGAATAGATGCTAGTTTGTATTTATTCTTTGTTAATGCATAGTTATGTAAGTTCTGATTAATACAGATTTATTTTCAATTTTCTACCCATTTTTACTGTTTTTATTACCACTGAAAATTGAGTTTAAAATTTTTAGAGCAATTGTTTCTCTTTGCATAATAGAAATTAAAACCTACTACGACCAAAACATAATTATGTGATTTTTAGTGTTTTGATTCAATCAAACATAGCCATGTTATACCTCTTTGGAAAGGGTTTTTTGTCAGCATTTGAAAAATATAAAAATCCAATATGGCGGCTATTTAAAAATAAAAAGTTGAACATCGTCACGTAAAATCTAGATGCTCTAGACAAAATCTAAGTTGAAAATGTGAAGCGCAATGGGGAATTACCATGATGTACCAAATTTGAACATTCTATTTCAATTATTAGACTAACTACGAGCAAATAAAGAAATCGTCAATTTTGTGCTTTTTGCATCTATCTAGTAACCTATGAAAACTTTTTGAAATTTGAAAACCGATCTGAGATACCCTCATGATTATGCAACTTTTGTCCCATTTAATCAAGATCGTATCTCCTACAGTTTCCAAGATCCCCATGTATTGCATTTTATACTGTACACACTGTATATATATATATATATATATATATATATATATATATTTATATATATATTTATATATATATATATATATATATATATATACATAGATACTTTTATGCAAACCCCAAATGATCATTTCAAATTGAGCTACTAATTGAAAGATGGAAAACTAAGCGTCCCGGACAGGTATCTTGGGCTTTCGCGGCCCATGTGTTTTCCAATTACGCCACCGAGATGGATAAAAGCCATTAGAAAATTAACAAATCCAAATCATGTACACAACCATATATCAACATAACTATCAATTACGTTTGGTATTTTTGTCTATCGTATCTGACAGTGTCAAGTTTTTGACCTATATCAGTTATAGACAGGAAGCGATGCTCAAAATTACAGTTTTACGACAAGTATTAAATATAATAAATATCTTAGATAATGTATTACACAAGGTATGTTGGTAAATTCTAACGTATTATAGTTAATAAAGTGAAATAATAACTTAGACTTTTGTGCAAAGCCCAAATGATCATTTCAAAGCGAGCTAGTAATTAAAAGATGGAAAACATATGGTCCTGGACAGGATTCGAACCTGTATCTTAGGCTTTCGCGGCGCATGCAATTTTCAATTACATCACCGAGATGGGTGACTACAATTTGAAAATTACACAAATCAAAATGATGTACACAACCATACATCAACCTAACTTTCAATCACGTTTGGCATTTTTGTCAATCATATCTGACAGTTTTAAATTTTTTGACTTATATCAGATACAGAAAGGAATTTTGGCCATCACTTCCAGTCCGAGAACGTGGAATACGATTTTTGTTTTTCCTGTCACTTCAGTTACTGCAGCCTTTATGTCCTTCGGATCTTTTGGTCTTTCGTGGTGGACCGGTGGATGATTTATTCAAACCCACGCAGTGATGAGTCTTGTGTGAGCTATCCCAGAGATTTCATTAGAAAAAACACGTTATACTGAAAACGTTTCTTTCTTTTGGAATTTTTGTGATCAGTATCTACTAATCATATATCTCAACGTTTTGAAATTCAAAGGTTCATCAGGATTTTGCTTACTACTTGTTTTGTCTCAAATCTTCGCTACTGTGTTCTAAACTCAAACCTCAAACATCAAAAACAAAAAAATAATTGAAAACTGTTTATTGCAATTAGTTTGGAACGATGCATGAAGTAGGAACGAAGCAATTTCATTTGTTTATAATTTCTTGTCGTTAACATAAGTGGTTAAACTTTGTAGGTATCTTAGATCTAGCAGAGTACAGTTGGTTTTAAATTTTATGCCCGATGTAATAGCGTCAACTTGAAGTAACTCTGTAGGAAGCGTTAAATTTTTATAAATTTTAAGCGACTACATTAACATATACTTTTAAAAAGTTTTAATTTGTAAGCGCTTATTTTGATTGCAGATGGCTCTTGTAGCCTATTTAATTTTGTAGAACATAATGTAAGTATTATATAAATAGAATTTCAAATTTTCAATAGTCAAATATTCAAAGGTTCACACATTTGAATATTTTGCTAATATTCTCGTATAAGCCGTATTTTCATAAAATCGTAGATTTACATATTAATGGTCTATATAATTGCGTATATGCAAATTTTTGCATTAATTTATGCACAAATTCGTGTATTCATACGTTAAGAATTACTTGTACAGTGTGAATAAAATTAAAATCTAGTCCCCTATTAAGCCTTTAAGAGAAAAGTTCAAATAGAATATTGGATATATAGCGATTTCTAAAGGAAAAACAGTACAGGACAGGATTTGCTGTTATAGCAGCAAATCTGAAGGGTTTTTTCTCAGTTTTCAAATCGTCAACAATTCCTTTTATAATATAAAAAATATTTAAAATAATAGCATTGGTGAAGGTTAAGTTGCTCTCTACCAGCGATACACTAAGTACCAACTCAGGTATGCAAAGTGTTACGTTCAATTTTACCCTTCTAAATATTTTCGTTCGATATTTTGTATAACAACCTGTTATAGGAGACGCCACTGATCACGTATTATAATTTAATAACCCCATTTGTTCCCATAAAACTCATTCTAATACAATTAAAGTAAGTGCTTATTCAATACCCTGTAGAATGTCATTAGTACATTTAGTTTAAGTCAAAGTACCTCAATCTATCTCTATTGTTTGATATAGCATCGCAAATGTTTTCTATTATCTATAATCTTTGCTTTCTGAAAGGATATACTCGCTTTATTAAAAGTAGTACCATAATTCTGTATAGAATAGATTTTCTACATGTGTGATTAGCGAAGGCGATTGAATTTGAATTCGCCGGTTTCTTTATCTATATATGCATTACAAATGCTCTAGAAGTGTTCTTTAACATGTGGTATCCAAATATTTTATCGATTATCATATCGTTTCCTGAACTGAGTTCACTTTTATTCTGCGTTTCGTCCTGACATGTATTTTCTGCGTTCCGGATGCTGTTGATTTGATAGTGATGCACACCTCCTTGGATAAGTTTATATTCTTTTGGCATGGGTAGGTTCTTACATAATTATTATTAATGACTAAGACGAATTTCGTTTTAGCTCTTTTGCGTAGGCCCACTGGTTCAGCTATGTTTGCAGCGTAAACGGATCTTGCTACCGTTGTGACGATTCATCATTGAGCGAGATCAATTTATTTAGCTGTTTCATTTCATCTGATTTATGTGCAAGATAAGTATTTCGGCACATGGATGTATGTTACCATGCTTTTTTGCAAATCAAGAGATTATTGTTTATCAGTATTTGATGTTGGTGCGTAACAAATGAACCACAAATATACTGAAATCACATTACTCCGGCGGGCAGAGCAAGTTTACAAGTTTTTAAACTAACTTCTGTAGTGTTTCTTGTCACTTTTAAATTGCTTACTAGAAATTGTTCTAAATTTACAATGTTTAACTTAAAATACTTGTTTAGGCAAAAGCATAAGTATTTTTGCGGTTAACTTCACAACTGACCGCGGTTTGTCTCTAATTCAAACATTCGTTTCAACTGAAAGTTAGTCTTTCTTAGTACTCTTTAGTGCTTTGTATATCGGCGGCGTACGGATGTTAATAAACAAACTGGCGGCCACTTTCATTTTTGGAGCTAACTTAACAACTGGTCGCGGCTTGTTTCAAATTCAAAGATTTGTTACGATAGAAAGTTAGTGATTAGTTAGTGCTTAGTTAGTGCTTTTTAGGGATCGATATCTTAGTGGGGTACCACTTTTAATAAAAAAAGTTGTAGCTACCTATATTTTTAGATCTAGTCGCAGTTTGCTTCAATTTTTAAGAAACTTTTACAGCCGAAAAGTAGTCTTTTGTTAATGCTCGTTGGTGCTTCATATCTCAGCGGCGTACAGCTGCTAATAAAAAATTTACGACGACTTACACTTTTACAGCTAGCCGCGGCTTCTTTCGGTTTCAGATATATGGTGCAGACAAAAAGTAGTGCTTCTTCCACAAGACCTCGACAAGACCATTTACGCCGTCGTACATATGCTAATTGGACGATACAGCTTGCCCATGACAAACCATGACAACTCATAATGTGTGACGAATTTAATTATTCATGTGTCACCTTTACATCCATTAAAAGTGACAGTCTGTTGTGCAATTTGGTCAAGAGGAATCATTGGACCTTACTTCTTTAAAAACGGCTCAACGGTAACTGTCACGGGAGAACAATATCGTGGCATGATTGAAAACTTTTGGACGTCAGAACTGCATACATTGGACTTGATTAACATGTGGATCCAACAAAACGGTGCTACATTGAATACAGCAAAATTGCAATGGAATTACTGCGAGACCACTTTCCACAACAAGTTATGTCACGAAACGGTGATGGTAGTTGGCCTCCATTTAAAAAAAGATAATTTTCAGAGCTATAGCTAACATCAGTGTAGAAATCTTTTTTAACAAACGTAGTATGTTCTTCACGTGTGAAAACAAAAAGAAATCATTAGGTGCCAAAATCAGGACTATACCTTACATGTGATTTTCCAATGCTCCACCCGAAGGTACTACATTAGCCCGGAAGCGAGTTTTTTTTACCTGGAAAATTTGGAATTTTGCCGAATCCTTGCTGTTCCAAGCAAGGTAGGGATCTTTAACGTGCGTGACAACACTCACACACGGGACCTCCATTTACCTCTCATCCGAAGGAGGGCGTATTTTTGTGAAAAATGCTCGCCTAACATTTTTCAAGCTGGCCGTGTCGGGATTCGAACCCGGTAGTCACACACATATCAACTACGCCACGGAGCCGCCAATCAGGACTATACCGTGTTCAAATAGTAATTTGGTTGAGCCGATGTGTGAGAGCTCGCATTGTCATGATGAGAATGATTCGACGTCGTCGGTTTATTTTTCTTATTTCTCGAAAAATTTGTGGCAAACAGATGGCTATATACCAAGCAGAATTAACTGTTCTACGATCCTCTAAAGCAGCGGTCGTGGCAGGTTCATTTATTCTGAAAAACTAGGCAACCATTTTCTTCAAAGTACTTCAAGCGCGGACAACTTTTGTTGGATTTCGTTCATCTTAGAAGACTCATGCAGTCAACTGCTGTTTACTTTCGGGTTCATACGAATAAATCCAAGATTCGTCAGCTGTGTAGTTATACACTGCGTTCGATGCAACGTAATCGTATTTTTTGAGCATTTCTTTGCACCAATCGACACTAGTCTTTTTTGAGCGATTGTCAAATTATGTGGGATCCAACACGCACATAGCTTTTTCACAGCTAAATGATCATGTAATATCCAATGTATACTTGTGATACTAATACCTAGAGATGCCGAAATCTCACGACAAGTCACATGACGATATTGTTTTATCAATTCGCGCACAGCATCGATGTTTTCTGGCACAACATCCGATTTTGGACGACCTTCTTTAAAATCATCTGCTAGCGAACTATGACCACGATTGAATTCACTATACCAACGATATACAGTGGTTGTAGTTGGAGCTTTTTCCCCAAAAGTCGAAATAAGTTGATTCAGGCACTGTTGTGGAGATAATCCACGTCGAAAATCGCAAAAAATCATAGCACGAAAATGTTCATCAGTTAATTCCATTTTTTAACCGAGACGAAATTTTCAACTCGATCAAAACAAAACAAATAGTGTCCATATGCCAAAATGTTATAAGTTTGTATACTGTCAAAAATGTCAACATTTAGGTTAGAAACGTCAGATCGCACCTAGTAACACTAGTGTTGTCAGTTCCCGATACATATCGAGCGCACCTCGTAATTGAAAGGTGGAAAATATAAAGTCCCGGACAGGATTTAACCTGCATCTTAGGCGTTCCGGGCCAATGCGTTTTCCAAATACGCCACTGGGACGGGTGACAACAATTGAAAAATCTTACAAATCTAGATCATGTACACAACCATACATCAACCTAACTTTCAATTACGTTTGGCATTTTTGTCAATCATATTTGACAGTGTCGAGTTTTTGACTTATGTCAATTATAGACAGGAAACGACGCTCAAAATTACGGCTATAAGCCAAGTATTAGATATATAAATATTAGGTACTTAATTACTCAAAGTAGGTTGATAAATACTAACGTATTATAGTTAATAAGATGAAATAATAACTTAGACTTTTATGCAAAGCCCAAATGATCATTTCAAATCGAGCTAGTAATTGAAAGCTGGAAAATATAAGGTCTCAGTGGAAACGCAGAAGCGGACAAGATGGCAAAGGAAGCTTGCAACAAGGCTGTAATAGACGAAACACAAACAACCTTACGACATTTAAAAATACATGCCAAAAATAAACTAAATAAAGCATGGGAGCAACAATGGAAAAGTGTAGACACACAAAATAAACTAAGAAAGCTACGAAAAACAACTAAATATAAAAACAAACTAACAAACATGAAACTGAAAAAAAGAGAAGAGGTTAACATAACAAGACTTAGAATAGGACATACTAAATTAATACATCAACACAAACTGCATCAGCTTCCACTACCAATCTGCTAAACCTACCAAAATAACGGTAGAACATATGCTAACTACATGCTCAAGATATAAACAAGAAAGGCAAAAAAGTGGACTACAGAACAATATATCTGACATTTTCTCCGATACCACAGATGCTATTCAGAAGCTACTACTTTTTATCAAACTTCCAAAAATTATGTTATAAAAGCTTACACAGCGCTAATAACCTATAGCTGTTCAAGCGCAAAGAAACTCATAAAAAAAAAAGATTACATGAAAAAAACAAAATGGAGGTCTAATATTGACAACAGCCGAAACTGGTTTTTAAAGAAGCGTTATCAGAAAAGCAAGTATAAATCGTTTTAAAAAAGAAATCAATGATTCGTTGGACACATTACCTACTTTAGCAAAAAAGCATACCTTTATTTAAAACAAAAATTAAATTACTCTTTACATTTTTTGTCAACTTTGCACATTGGGCTGCAAATATTAATTTAACAAATGGAATATTGGCTAATACTTTGCCGGTAGTAAATTTACTAAACAGGCAAAACCGGAAAGATCTAAAGTAACCGGTGTTATTTAATGAAATAAAAGTTTCTTCAATTTATAAATACTATCAAAAAAGTGATGAAATTTTGGACCCACACTCTTACATGCAGGTGATAATGGCACGGGGTCTGTTTGACCAATGGAAACAATCAGTCTATACAGGATTTGAGCAAAAGATGACCAAATAAGTGCTACAAAATGTAATAACGCAACTACATAAAATCAAATTTAATGTAGTAGTATGCACATCCGATTGGGGAGATAGGAATCAAGGATTATGGAACGCGTTGAGCGTATCCGAAAAAAATTCATTACAGAACGTCCTGTAACCGAATAAACCTGATTACTTTTTCACTGATGTTCCCCATTTATTAAAACTTAACAAACTAGTTTTTAAACTATGGTTTTATTTTAGATTATACACTGTTAAGGTCTTGATAGAGAGCACAAGAATACAAATCAATTCTTGGCATAAATTAACATTCCCGCATATACCTTGTGAAAATACTCAACGACAAAATGTAAGATTAGCGGCTAAGTTGTTTTCGAGTACTACAGCGACTGCAATGAGACATTATTTACCCGGGGACGACAAAATTGGTGCAGCAAATATTGGAGATTCTTTTTAGCTAATAAAGAATCGGTTCGATATTATTAATTTATATTCGCCCTTTGCCTCAATTGCAGCAAGAAAAAAGAAATAAAGAATCTACAAAATCAAAATAAAATTTTGGAACAAATTAGAAGAATTATTGGAAAATGTTTTGTTGGTAAAGCATGTCTCTAAGTCTTTGAGAAGGGAATAATGTCTATAAAATCATTGCAAGGTCTATATACCATAATGAAGCAAGATTATGATGTTAAATATATTCTCACACATAGGCTAAACTAAGACGGTTTTGAAATTTTTTTTTGTCAAGTAAGTTGTTGCCAGATAATTTTATATAAATATATACGTATAAAACATATTTTTCTCCACTATAAAACATTTTTTGGTATCTAGTACATTTTAGTACGATCATCTACCTATATTTTATACTTGTTTGTTTTTCAGATAAGAACCCGTGTAGGACTACACGCATCTCCATTAAATGCAATGTACTCAATCAGCATGATTTTGCTTGACCAAAATCCTGGGTTAGTTACAGATCACTCAAACATACAGAGTTCTCCAGCTTTACAAGAGGAAAAATTCATATTAGCAAAACCTTAAAGCAAACAAAATTATGGAGTGTTCAACCAGAGAATAAAGATATCGATGAAACGCTATTCATTGAAGACTATGAAGATAACCACAGTAGCACTTCTTCGAACAATCTAGGATCACAAATACCTGAAACTCATGAACACGAGAAAGACTCATATACTTCGCTGGGTTTTTGGCAAAGGAACATTGAGCAAAATATCCACATTTGGGAAAATTATTCCTACTGCCGCTTTTTTACGCAAAATTTGGCATTTGGTGGTTTAACAGAACCTTCAGAAAAGTGAAAAAGCCAAGTTTTTTAAATGAACAAATATTTCCCAAAGTTCCACAAGACTATATAAAAAAAATCATTCAAAAACTACAGAGTATGCATCGGGTTTAGTAGATATCCCAAAGAAGTTAGTTAAATCATTTTGTCGTTAATGAATATTTGTAAAAAGTAAGTTTTTAAATGCGCTGCTACAAGAAGCAAAACAAAATAATCAAAAAGCTTCTGCGTTCAAAAACGGGTGATAAAAGATGTAAAATAGTGAAAAATTAAAAAAAAAATTAATATACTATTTATATCATGAAGTCCTGCTCACTTTATTAGTATTTTATTAAATAATATATTGTTACAAATTGAACTGCTTAGTTTTTTATAAACAAGAACGATTTTAAATATCCACTGACACTTAATTAAGTGTCAGGTGAAATTTTAAGTATTTAAGCAAGTATATAAAATTCAAACTAGCACCCTAACTGACGTCATTCGCACGTTTTTGTTGGTCGCCTCTAATTGGCCTACAGTTAATACGTAACCTGTCTCTTTAAGGAACCTTGGATTAAACGGGCATAGTTTGACTGCTATGTTAATCTGTCACATTTATTTTGTTACATAACCTCATTCGTTGATTCTGCAGGTGCTTCGTTTACCGCGTATAATTCTAGAAGTAAATCTCTGAATTTACGTTTTAAACTACAGACTATTTACCCCATTAATTAAATATAGGTTGAAGGGTTCATTTTAGTAAAATCTCAACACATCATGGTTGCTAAAAGTAACCCAGCGAGAAAGATTTTAACAACAGCAACGGGAAATATCTTTTATTACAGATTAATAAGTGTCATTAGTTATGGAAAATACGTTGTATAATAGTTTAATTTATTGAACTCTTAAAGATAGGGGCAATTTTAAAGTAGTAAAGTAATTACCTGGTAAAAATAAAAAGTTTGTAACGCAAAATTTTGACCCCAGAGAATCTAGCCGGTAATACACCGGAAAAACTCTGTAAAGTACCCTGCTAAAAATTCTACTTTGAGAAAGTACCGAAAAAAACATCGACTGCACAAACAAAAATGGTTGCCGACGGTGGGTCGGGTGGTGTAAGTTTTTGATGAGGGTTCTATACTGATATCGGCTATGAAATATGTCTTAATCGGGAATTAATTTGGACGCCAGTTAGATTTTGGGCCTCTTGGAGCGACTTTCTAAAAAGCTTCTTCCATAAACTATTCTAACAAATTTATTTAAAACAGAAATTGCAAGTGGAAATTAACAAACGGTTGCGTTATATTCTTTAACGCTTTTAACAATCAAAAATTAGTTTTCAATTACTTCCATTAATAACTTTAATTAAACTAATTTTGAGTAGTTTGAACAACCAACAATGCTAAAGTTGTAAAGCTCGAGACTGACTGACTATCTTGGGCTCCTCAGGGTATTTATGTTGTCCCTGCCTCTCACAGTGCTTGTGGGAACTTGCAGAGCTCATGTCTGCTATTTTCTTTATTCATTTATACAATACAAAGTAACAATCTTAATTCTAATAATTGCAATCTTATTGTCTCCTGTGACCTGCACCTGCAGAGTCAGGTTACGTCTGGAATACAAAGTATTCACATCCGTTCTCATGTCTGGTTTATGAACTTCCATTAACCTTATATATTCTGTCGTTCAATTATACATTGTTGCATCTAACTTAAGTTTTAATGATTTCTATTTAATTATACATATATATTAATTTGGGGGATATGTAACTCGCCACACATAAGAATTAATAGAGTACACAAGTGCTAAGAATCAACCTAAAATAAACGATATAATGGGGTCATTAATATACCTACTTGAAAACTGCTAGCTGAAAGAAAGATTTCCAAAATTAAATGTTAAATTACCTGAATATTTATCACACCTTTAGATAATTGCAATGTAATTTATTACAACAAAACTGGAACTATCGCTTTCACATTAGTTGTGAAAAACACCAGTATAAAACTATTATATAATCATGTTTTCATTACAAGTACATATAAATATTATTAAACAAGAAGAAACAACCAATTATACACAAAATTAGTATCTCAATTCTTAACCTGATCACACGAACGTGCTGTAGGTACTTTTATCAGTTCATGCAGTTAATTAAAAAAGTTAATTTACAATTTATTCTAGGTTACAGTTTCAGAGGCTTTCATAAATCCCTTATGAGTGATTTTTGTCCGTGGATAACCCGGACACCACTAAAATCCCTTATCTATTGGGTCGTCGAAAGAAACTGGTTGTTCGCAGCACTCTTATGCCCAACATGTAGTTGTCAATTTAATGGAACCTAGCCGTTCCTAAAATTAAAAGTAACTAACCTGGTAGACAATTATACAAACTTTATTGACTACTTTCAGTCAGTTCGATAATTATTCTTCAAGGTTAACTAACCTACTCAAGTTACATGTTCTTTCTTTGAATAGTAATTACGAAATGCTCTATAAAAACTTGACCTTTTCTTCATAAAATAATTCGGGATACCTTCGGCAGGATTCAAGCAGGTGAATTAAGACTGCAATTTGAAATTACTTGTGTTGTTTTCTCTATCTAAATATATGTAAAATTAACTTACGAAACGGTTAACTAGAACCAGAAAAGGGACCTTTTATTTGCTGTATCAGCACAATTTTGTATGTGAACTTTCTTCAATGTTCAGAAAATAAGGTCATAGGCACCAGCGTGATACACTATTAATCAAAACAAATGAACTATAAAACAGTAATTTTGAATACAAAGTTACATTGCTGATATCATTTCTAACCTTTAAACCGCCTTTATAAATTGACAACCTTTAAATATGAACAACATAAGTTACAAAATTAATCCTTTCTTAAATCAAGAATGCATGTAACTTTAAAATTATATTTCTTTAAGGAAATAACCTTACCCTATTGGTAGGATTTACTAATACAGAAACTATTGAACTGAAATATGATTATAAACATGTTAAAGGAGCATCTCAAATTATTGACCATCCGGCTTTATCAGAACCAAATCCAAATACTTATTTTATTATTTATTAATTTGACGCTGCATTGACTTGCAATTTTCATCTTAATTCATACGGCTACAAGCGATGACGTAATGTATTCCTTCGCGAATTGCTGTCAGTAAAATACATGACGTTTGGATAATTACGATTTTCTTATAAAATCATTCATTTCTTTTAAAATACCTGGCTTATCCCAGAATAAGTCAATATTGCAGTAATCTAAAAAAACTGAAGACTCCAAATTTAAAATAAAATATGGAATGTACCATTTAAAAAGAACATAACTTTAGTCTGACACAGTATCCTGGAATTTTAAAATAACCTTCAAGCCACCTACAAGTGTTATCAATATCTTTTCTTATGTCTTCCATAACAACAGATGTATCAGACTATCACAGAAGCCAATTACCCCATACAGTAAAACATTACATTTAAGGATTGCTGACGATTTTTTCCAGTTAAGTACTCACAAATCAGTCATCCGGCCAGGACACTACAAATTATGTAAATCTGGTGGACAAATACCAGAATTTAATTTTGCACACTGACAGGTTGTGTAACTTAACATAACAAAGCTAAACCGACAAAAATTAAATCATATCGATGTTGATTACAGATAACCACTTTAACTGTGTTGTTTTTGTTATCTTATTTACTTGTTCTATTGTGACAATACTTTAAAACATTATAACTACGACACGTGTTGTTTAATTTGTTCTTATTGTTTTTCTTAAAAGAAATATCGATAATATAAAACAATGACGTGATCAATCAGAAGTTAAACAAGTGCATGATAGAAATTATAGCATGCTTTATTCTTAACGTCAAGTAATAACTATATATAATTTTAAATGCATTACATCATTGGATACTGTTCAACGGTAACTACGATTTTTTCGGAATTCTAGAGAGTAGCAAAAAATGTATCTAATAAAAAGGTTTCCTTATTTATAATTTCACAAAGAACAATGCACTTATGGCACAAATGCTATGGTACTTGTATTAAAATTTTATTTATGAATCATGTTTATCAAACAATAATTGTTTTCAAGCTTATTTGGAACTTGTTACGCGTTAAGTAAATTAACTCTCAACATGTCTTTTTATTTATTGGATAACAGTTTCCATTTTCTTATATTTAATAAATCTATTATTTTTTATATTAAAGTAAAGTAGTCCCCCTGCTTCCTGGATCCGGCCTTGAGTAGGTTGTAAATTAGTAGTTACATTGAAAGCTTAGAACGATTTACCATGTTGAAATATGTTAAGGTACTCTCGGAATTTTTTATCGTTCGCGGGAAATGGCTGTGGACACGCATTATCGAAGTGTCGAGGTTCTCTATTCCAATTCGTTGTTGGACATCAGCCAATTTGAATGAGCCAATCCTGAGAGTGATAAATATAGTGTTGAAACGAGTGTGGTGATTTACACGACCTAAGGTCGATTACTTCAGCACCGCGAATCAACTGAAACGGTTGAGCTTTCGGGAGAGCCGTTCTCGTGGGTGCCCTCAGTGTAGTGCTCGGTATTTAATTCAACTTCTCTTACCTTTCCCGTAGGGCATTACCATTTACCACGGTCAGCAGCACGTTAAAATTTAGAGGAAACCTGACCGCACAGACAATGCTAAAAATGCTCCTCACTGAGAAAAAGTTGGTTGTCGAAGAGTGAATGTAACTGTTATAACTTTAAAAGCCGATGCCGAAATTTGCATTTATTCGAACCTCTATTTAATTAAGTAAGGGGGACGTAATAATTGGCGCCCACACCTGGGACGTGATAAACTGAAAATAAAAATGGAAATAAATCTTTTTACTTAATGGTTACCACGATTCATTGACATTATATGTTGAATATAAATATGGAATAATATAATAAATATTATGGACTTCGGTAGGATGAAATAATAAATATTGTCACATTTAGCTTTTCTATCGAACAAAACTAACGCAATATGAAAAAGTGTTCAAATAAAGTGTAATTCTACGTTACTCGATTGGTAAAATAAAGATAAAACAATAACATTTAACATCAACCTATGAAGTTATACCTCACAATTTCCCAATGGTCAGACATTTATATAGTCAACATTTATTCAACAAACTTATTTATTGGAATCAACTTTTTAACATTTTCGGTCAATAAATGTATTTTTCAAAGAAAGTTTTGAATTTTTTAAGAATTGTAGCATTCTCTAAATTGCAGTACTTTTATCTAAATTTTCATATTCAATTAATTTACATCTTCTAAGGTTGTATTATTACCATTAGATAGATTATAAACTTTTAAGCTCTACTCGCTCGCATCGTGGGTTGTGTAATATACAGACGCTAAAACTCCAATTACTAACATTTGTGTGTCATTTTAAACAGTGGTATGAGTGTCCTTTACGCCGGCGTCCAAAATTAACGTTCTCTCAAAACGAATGTTAATGAGCATTGTGTGCCCTATTTAAATTTCGAGAAGATACTCAAGTTCTTACGGCGGGCACGCAATTTGAGATTTGCCCTATAAATTTAATAAAATAAGCTTTAGTTTGTTCTGTAATTGATCTCTTCATTGATGCTTGGTAAGAGATTTGCCCTAAATTATTAGTAAAATACTTTATTTGTAGTGCTACGTTAAGAAGATAATAAAATGGGTAGTTAATGTTGAAGCAGCTTTTAGTTGTAATTGCGTTTGAGATATTCGTGGAACTTTAAGTATACGTATGATAATGAGAACACCAGGAGATGTTGTGTTAACGTGTGGGTGTTACAGAAAATAAAAGTCAGATGGAAAGAAAGAAAAAATTAATCTAAAACGGACCAAATTATTATTGATTCACTCTGTACAATGCATTTTACAAATAGTTAATAGTAACTTAATATAAAATTTCAATTCTTTTGATTCTAGAAACCAACTTTAATTAGGGCAGTTAATATAAATAAATGCAATAAAAAAATTGAATTGGCTTAAGATAAATTAATACAAGTTAATACGATGTGAAAATAACACATGAGTCATAATAGGATACATGTTGCAACAATGTAAACGACTGAGAGGAGGTTTCCATAAATAAATACAATGTAAAACCCTGTAATAAATACAAGCGTCAAGCAATAACCTCAAACCACGAAATAGGAACGTATTTATACATATTAAAACGAATTAGATTCATAGATTAATTTAAACCACAAAGGAGTAAACCAAATACTTAGTTCAATAAACTTTGATAGCGGAAGCAATCATTTAAAAAGAAATCTTTAACATTAGAAAGTAAATAACCATATGAATATTTTATACCATAGTTATTCCAAATATGCAAAGAGCTTTTACATACTCAGTTACATAAATTAAATATAATATGAAACAGTTGCAAATACAAATAAAACCATAGAAACACTTTAATCCTATTTTATAATACAATGTATCAACCAGACGCTATAGAGGGAAAATCCACGAGTATTAAGTTACAGGTGATTTAATCTTTTACATACAATATGTTTGAAGGAATTAAACTAGTTACATAAAGAAAAATGAAGCACATCGTATAAACCATTGACAAGCAGCATCTTTTACGTATTAGGAACGTTAATGGCATACCCCTCTGAACACAGAAAGTGGGAATAATGGTATCGCTAGCCAGCCGCCGGAATAAAATTAGTTAATTACTTACACGTCATAAGTATCAACATATGTGGGGGCAAACAGTAAAAAGTTTAGTTTGTCACAAAACACACCGTTGGCTATGAGATAATAAATGAGGATCCATGTAGTACGCCGCAAATTTCGACATAACCTACAAACACTGAAATGAATTGGGACGCTTTGCTTTCCCAGCGACTTAGTTTAGAATTAAATGACCCAAAAGATGAGATAATTACTCCTGGCTACACGGACTTGGTAGTCACTTCAAGGTGAAACTGTAAGTAAACTTTTAATACAATTAGATATTGGTCTTGATGTTATTCATAAAGTATTATTAAGTGTGAAGTGTTATATCATTAGAAATATAAGGTCCAGATATTGCAAGTTTAATTGCGCTTGATTGTGATACTTAATGATAAAGATTTTGATGCATTAATAATAAACTGAAAATGAATTTTATCATTTTTGTTTGTTGTACATATTTTATTATAGGAATATAGGACACTAACCTGAATACAAATGTAGGTAACCTTAAAATTGTTATATGAATACCTGTTCACAGGAATGCTAAAATAGTGTTGTTTTAGAATAGATTTAGGCAAGATGAGTTGAGATGTGTGTTTTACTTGTTCAAACATACAGGTAACCTTTTGCAAAAAAAATATCCATTTCATCATCATCATTTTGTTTTCGACCTTACTTAAGGTCGGTTTGACGCAGCTCTAACTTCTTTTCTATTCTGTGCTAATCTAAAAAGCTCTACATACCCTTCACAACCTAAATTTCTAATAATTTGACTAATATAGTTTGGTATAGGTCTTCCTATATCCTTCTATCTTTTTCCTATCCACCTGGCTCTACATAGATATTAGCAACCTGATGTTTGTTAAAGAACTCTAACATGGTTACATAATTACCATTTATAAGGAAATGAAATATAACCTGGTTATCCGCTTCAAAAAGGAAAAGTGTTAAATTATATGTTATGGTAAGGCTTAAGCAACGAAACGCTACCAACATGCCAGACCGCTAACTAATTGTAAGTTATGTCATGGTGACATTTAGTTACCTGATTATTTTTTTTGTTTTGTTTTCGAACTTACTTAAAGTCGGTTTGACGCAGCTCTAAATTCTTTTCTATTCTGAGCTAGTCTAAAAAGGTCTGCATACCCTTCACAACCTAGATCTCTAATAATTTGACTAATATAGCTTTGTCTAGGCCTTCCTACTCTACTTTTATTTGGTAGTCTATAATCTAAGACTTTACTAAATAGTCCATCATGTCTTAACTGGTGCCCTATCATTCTATCTCTCCTGACCTTCAATTGTTTCCACATATAGGGTTCCTCACCTATCCTTCTATAAACTTCCTCGTTTGTTACTCTATCTGTCCAACTAATCTTTAACATTCTCCTATAACACCAAGTTTCAAAAGCTTCTATCTTTTTCTTATCTACTTCTTTAATTGTCCAAGTCTCACTACCGTATAGTAGAACGCTCCATACGTACGACTTTAAGAAACTTTTTCTATTATCTAAACTAATACTATTAGCTATTAGTAAGTTTTCTTTTTTAAAAACATTTTTCTAGCTTGAGCTATTCTAGCTACTATATCCCTTCTGCTACGTCCATCCTTTGTAATTATACTACCTAAATAGCAAAATTCATCTACCTCCTCTAACTCGGTATTACCTATTTTTAATTTTGGTTTAGAACTAGGCTGTAACTCACTTGTCATTATCTTTGTCTTTACTGAGTTAATTCTCATACTATAGTTACTCTGTAGTATCTCATCTAAAATATTTAAAAACTCTCCATCCATTTCACCAAGAGAATACCTAGTGATTAAAATCCCCTAAAGTACTCGTCATTCACAAGGAATCTTACAAGATTAAAGGTAATTAGCGCTCACAAACTTGACGGACTAATAAATTTTATTAAATTTAGGTTCTAAAAATTAATTCTAAATGTCTTGAAATTTCATGCAGAATTGTTAATTAGTTATTTAACGAATTAAATTGTTAATCTTTGGAAACAATTTCCGTTTGAAAAAAGTATCATACAATGTAGAACCAGCTGTTTTTTCTTAAAAAATGTTTTTGAATAACTAAACTGCTTGTTCCGACAAATATTTACCATAAATTACCATAAATTATTAATAGACGTATTAAACTATCCTGTTTTTATTTTTAGGTTTAAAGTGGTGTACCCCGCAAATAATTAACACAATATACCGCATGTTAACAAAAAATTGTAGAGAAATTCAAAGACAACTTTAATGTGGGTCTAGTATTATAATTTGTTGGTAGTAAGGCTAAGTCCTACTGTATTGTACGCGAGAAGGACACGATTAAAAAAGATTAAAGGGATCTCACGAAGTGTAGTTAAGTAAACCCGAGGGTCTTACAACCTATAACGAGCATATATCCCCAAAAAGGGTGGGTATGCAACTACGCAGCAGTGCGTGGGAGAATAGGGATTCTCTCCAATAAGAAATTAAAGTCATTGGGTAATGGTAGAAATGTTAAACCTATAAAGTCGATTATTAATTGTGGTTTAGTGACCGCGTTTGTGCACTCTTCGAGTGTCTTCTGCAATCTTCGATTGTTTCCAAAGAAAATATTCAAGCATGCCATTTTCGAAAAATATGGCGTAGAAGTTATTTAAAATTAAATTGCTTTATTAGTAAGTATTCTGTATACAACAAGTTCGGTGTTCCCTTAGTAAAGTGTTTATTTAAAATTTGTATCCTGCAATTATTCATCAATTTCTAATACACAAACATAATTAATAGAAAGTCCAAGAAAAGAAATTATATACAGGGCGTGGTCCTATTTTAAATCATAACGTCTTCTAGTAATCCGGAAAATATGTACAAGGTCTTAAACGAAACCATGTAAACACCAACTTTATACACAGCTTATTAATAAAATCAGTTTATCGGGCGAGGGCAACAAAAAGTACATCATTCCTAATAGACATCAACCTAATTAAGGTAGGTCAGTAAGCAATATTAAATTGCTATTAATTGACTTGCATTTAGCGTACTTTTCTATTGTAATAACCGCATTTGTTTGGAGAAGATCTACACTTTTAAAAAGAAATTATATACAGCTTTCACATGTAATTCAGAGCGATGATTACGCCAAAAGTCAACCTTCCCATTTACATATTTAAAACACATTACATTGGAATGATTAGTTTATTAAACTGTAAATCGGATAAAATAAATTAGTAAAATTTTGTGTGCTTAATTTTTGTGTTACTACCTCTAAGTGTTTGGTTAAAGCATAAGTCTTGGGTAGCGAAAAAGGTTTTAAAAATGGAGTTAAATATATATATATATATATATATATATATATATATATATATACGAGCAAAAATTTAGAGGTTCCGGACTTTAAAGGGGTATAACTTTGCAGGGCGTAGTCGGATATTATCTCTGTTTACAGATTCGAATTCTGTGTAAAATTCTAGACTAATTTAATGTATTGCATGACTAAAAAAATTTATAAGAACGCTCAAAAGTGGCTACAGGTAAGAAATCTTAAAATTGGGGTAGCTCTCTGGGGGATGATGCTATCTAAAAAATTCCTAGAGATTTGGGTAGCTGAGAAAATTCTAATATTAATTGATACCAAACAAGATAGGTTTATCTCGAAAGATGCATTGGTTAGACGAAGAAAACTATTCGGTTCAGAATGTTAGCGGTAAAAAATCTTAAAAATAGGTTTATCTCGTGTGTGGAAATGTGGATGCTCATTTATCTCGAAAGATGAAAAATTTAAGATATATTTATCTCGAAAGATGAAAAATGGCTAGTCGAAGAAAACTTTTTGGTCCAGATGTGGGTGGAAATGTGGATGCTGGTGGAAATGTGGGCCTCATATTCCCAACAACCATCTACTCTTATCTTAAATTACAAATAGTGAACCCGTTGTATTTACTAATTGTCGTTCAATCGTGTCGTGTCGTGCAATCCCTCTTAGGGGGAACCGCTATTAAGTGTCCTCAGAGTGTTTGTTTCGTTATCTTAAGCAGAAGGGTTTCTACCTCTCCTCTTGAGCATTGTTCCATTATTATGTAGAAGTATTAGAAGTAGTGGCGTCATCCCTTTCCCCATCCACTTGTTAGCTAATCATGTATACAGAAAACCTACTGCAGGGGTCGTGCCTGAGCTATGCCGTAGTTGCGCTTCGCCTTATTTTAAGCCATTTACCATCTGTCAGCTAAGCTCTCTTTAGTGCTAGGTAATACGCCTTTGACCTATCGGTGCAAAATATAGATAAAGAAGTTTTAGTTCCATTTTAATGCCCCAGGTATTTATATATTAGGAGCGTTTTTTAAGTTACACAAACAAGTACTTTTGTATGTTCATTCAGATATTCTTTAAATGTTTATTTTTATTTTATATGGCTGCTATTAAAACATACATAGGCTAAGCATTCTGGTAATTATTTACTAGTAAGTTTTATCTTGTGTTCTAGAACAAGTAATCTTCAAGTCAAAATGAGCAATGTTTTATAGCTTCCGATGCCATTTGCAATAACACAATGGTCAAACAAGTAATTCAATTTTTATCATTATTGCTTTAAACGTTTTTAGGTTTCTATTGTTTGTTTTTATTAACATGTTCTTTAATTTTAAGGTGTTGTTATTAAATGCCATTGTTAAACTCTTTCTTTACTTTACTTAGGGTTTATTTTAACAATTCAAACGCGCCGCGCCACAAGATCCCTTCGCGATTACTAAATAATCGCGTTATCATTTCAACGATCCCTAGATCCAAAGGACCTGCGTTAAATACCTCCTCTCGAAAATTACAAAGTCTCTACTATCGTTTCGCCTAATTTCCAAATGGTATTAAAAGTATTTAATAATAACAACTAGTCTCTTTTTAAAATTATTCTGATTCAACGAACAACATTTACTTGTTCACTCCAGTCATCAATAGAGCATATTTTCAGCTTGTTTCAATCAATCGCGAAGGCGTTTGATGTGTATTACTCAACGCTATATCAGTTTTAGTTGATTCCGGTGAGCGAGTCAACAAATCAAACAAACACATACTTATGTTAACCAATATAGAAGGAATAAACAACTTACAGGTGGCGTGAAACGGATATCTCAAAGATAGAAATAAGGATTTCTGTCACCGCAATCATGAATTTTATAAATTTTCTGCGAATAAAATATTATTGGAAAAAACACAGGATCTCATACATTATCATCATTGTTTCACAAACGAATGTCCTAAAATATGTTTTTGCTGCTACTTCGATTCTAGACACTGTTAACAATGTACCATCTAGAAGCGAGTAACTGCCTAGAACATTTAAATTTCGGTTCCTCATAAACTAAATAATTTCTATTGTACGGATTGTCAAAACTCCTGGAGATAGAGTAGTTAAAAAAAATGATGATTTCGTTGACACCTAGAATTTCGACAGTAAATTTCATCTAAAGCAGATAAATACGGTGTCAAAGGCTCTTGTTGGCAAATTATCTGAAAGCCATAATACTAAACTTTGCGGAACTCTGCGACCAAATAGACAAAATATTCCGAAATACGTAGTAAAGAGGAAGCTGATAGAGGGAGATCGTCTGTCGGGCAAGCGAGCAAGAGTTACAATTCTCAAATGGCACGACAAGCATGATGTGTTGATGCAATCCGCATGCTATTGATACTGGAAGAGAGGACAGGTATAAACATATTGTACTTAAACCGAAGTGTGCAGAATATTATAATTTATACTAGCAAGCCATAGAGCTGTCTAACCAAATAAGTAGTTATTAAGTTACCAGTACGTAACCCGGTTGTGTGTTACTAAAAATGGCAATCTAACCTAATGCACCTAATATACATACGCCTGATATTCGAGAGGCTGCAGCAATACAGGCTACACCTAGCCCTCAACAAGTGCACCTTCGGAGTCAACACTCTAAAATATTTGGGCCACATCATCTCCACTGAAGGCAATCGTCCCTTACCACGACACATCGAACAAATCAAGGAAGCCGAACGGACTATATTCCACGCTGTCCCAAGATCGAAGCTCCTCTCATAGACCTGCTACAAATTACACGACGCTACCAGTGGACAAACGAAGCCGAAGCCGCATTCCAGAACATACAAACTGCCATTCAACAAGACTTGCAACTCTACCGGCCCAATTTTAACAAGCAGTTTGTCCTGCAGACGGACGCCAGCAGCCTTGGTGTCGCCGCCGTTTTATATCAATAGCTCGATGGCAACAAGCACATCTTCGGCTACGCGAGCGCTAAGCTCAACGAAACCGAGACCAAATACCATAACAACGAGCAGGAATGCCTAACCGTTATATGGACCATTAAGAAATACCGCCCCAACCTGGAGGATCAACGCTTTATTCTCCGCACCGATAGCAGAGCACTACTATGGTTAGATCGCACAAAGGATGCCAAATGCAAGTTTACCCGATGGGCTCTACCTCTACAAGAATTTAACTTCGACATTGAGCACTGTCCAAGAACACGTAGCAAGCTGTCTGATCACCTATCCCGCCATCGAAACAATAACAAAATTCCCGAGGACTCCACCGATGAGAATCCCGACATCCTGTTCGCCTTAAGGACACACAAAAACGCCGCCACGAGGACCACGCGGAGTCAAACTCTCTTGGGTTACGAGCTGTCAAGACCGGGAGACTGGGGCGGAGCTCCAGCAAATAACCAAGGGGAAGCTCGCCAACAACGCATTCACAGAATCCACGCTAAAAAGCTAAGATTAAAAAGGAAATACACCGACGAAGAAGCAGAGTCAATTCAACTAACAATCGGCGATCGAGTAATGGTCAGAGCACACCCGACCACTAGATCGAGGTTCGAAGCAAAATGACAGGCCCGCGCACCATCCTCATACAAGCCGGCCCCACAAACTATTGGGTGCATATTGAAGGAGGACTAGAGACCAAAATTCATATAAACGACCTACGATTAGCCCCACAGCAATCACCTCCAGCTGCCAACAGCATTTACCACTCCATCCTCCCTGACTAAACCCTTCGAGGGGGGGGGGATGTCACCGGCTTTGTCGTGACAATGTACATCGTTATAAGAAGGACGCGCGGTCACAACACCTGCATATATACCTTAATACGACTCGCCCTTTTTACGATGACCACAACCCTCAACACAAAATCGCGCGCGCTGATTGGCTGCGGGTCTACCCACCATCCTCAAGAATAAGTATAGAACAAGCTGCATTTCGATCAGAACGTCACAATCATCTAGTGGAGAAGCAGACGACACCTCAGCGCTTCTCCTAGCCTGAAGAACTACCGGAAGACCCTGGCGCTTTACCTAGCCCGGAGCATCGTCGAAGAAAACCTCGGCTCTGCTCTGAATCCGAAGCAGCACGACGACGCCGACGCTTTGGCGCTTTCCCTAGCCCAAAGCCGTACGACACCGACGCCACAGCGCTGCATGGGCGGTGCCACGACAGAGGGATCTCGTGCAATGGCGTAAAACCACACTCGTTCACCCGGACGACCCCCAGGAGGTTCGCTGTGAGAAAGGCGCACCGAGACACCGCGGACCGACGCAGATCAAACAATACCTCATAGACCTTTGCATATATGCCACCCTTGTTATTTCTTAGATTGTAATTGTATATATTTCACCCTTGTATATGTGTTATTTCTTAGATTGTAAGTGTTGTATATATGTCCTAATGCATCTGACAAATAAAAATCAAGTCTAACTGTTCTACTAGGAATTGTTGCACAATATCCAGTCGGAAAACCCCAACCGGATAACATCTTGTTTTTGATTTATTTTCCCCTCATTTGCATACTAGAATTTTAGTTTTATTTTTGTTAATTTTCATACCGTATCTCTCTTTTAGAACTGTTTTCCTTTCATTAAGAGCAGCTTCTAACGCTTGCTTGCTAGATGCTAATACCGCTATATCATCTGCAAATCTAAGCATATTAATCTTTTGTTTCTGCATAATAATTCCAAATGTCTTCCTGCATTTGACACTATTCATTGCCTCTTCGATGTACAAGTTAAAAATTAATGGTGATAGGGCACATTCCGGTCTCACACCTTTCCTAATATTTACTTCTCTACGTTCCTGCTCTAATTCTTTAACCGCTGTTTGCTCTTTGTATAAGCTATGTATTATCTGTCTATTCCAAAAACTTATTCCAATCTTTTTGAGTATTTCGAACATTTTTTCCATTTTACATTGTCGAATGCTTTTTCCAGATCTACGAACCCTATACACACGCTTTCCCTTTTTTATATTGTTTTCTCCATTATCACCCTCAGAGCTAAAATATCCCAAATTGATCTTCTCCTAATATTTCTTCAGCTCGTTTTTCCATTTGTCTGTGTACAATTCTAGTTAGTATTTTTGACACGTATGCTGTCAAACTTATTGTTCGAAAATCTTCACATCTATCCGCGCCTCTCTTTTTTAGTATAGTGACTATGATGTTACGTTTGAAATCTTTGGGTATCTCGCCTGTCTCATACATATAGCTTACAAGTTGGAAGAGACATTTTGTTACTGGTTGTCCAGCGGCTTTTAGAGATACTGCACCTTATCTGTACTCGGTGCCTTACCATTTTTCAGACCCTTTAATGCTAATTCAAACTCATCTCTAAGTGTCTGATTCCTGTTCTAATGCTATTAATTCCTCTCCTGAATATAAATTCCCTATATATTCCTGCCATCTAGCTACTTTCTCTACATTTTCTATGATGATGTTTCCTCTCGCCTACCTTATATTTTTGCAATATGGTTTTATATCCCTAAAATTCATTCTAATTAGTTTGTATGTTTCGTCTGTCTTTCCTATTTCCACCTTAGTTTGTACGCGAAAGGCGTATGGAATACTAATTATCCAAGCTGCACCTATTATACTAAGGAAATCTGTTTAAAACGATATTATAATAGTAACAGTAACAGCAAGGCTGATTAGAAAATATTCGTAGCTTACATCGTACAATACTTATTCTAAAAATTTTAAAGCTTTCAATTTTTAATACTGATGGTTAACTACTATGTTGTTAGGACAGTAGTACGGCCGGAGCAACAATTTTCGGACAGGTTTCCAAAAAGTTGTTAAAAGGTGTACATTTTTTTATATAGTGCGAATTTTTAATCTTTCTGGGGCCCACTTCCGTCTGGACCCTGGACACGTGCCCCTGTTGCCCCTGCTTGGTTAAGGCCCAGGCCCTATGTCTACATCAACAGTACTGCCAAATTACAAGTTTATTGCAAATATTTTAAATATGTTTTGCTCAATCTGTTCATTGTAAGTTCCCTGACTAAGAGTAATGTAAAATATAGTTTACAGCTTTAAAATTTTTTATCGTATCCAAAGAAAAAACTAGGAAAAGAAAATTGATTTGGTTATTGAAAAAAACACAAAACACTATATTTGATAGATGCCTGAAGGCATTTCATACAAACTTTTTAAAGCTAGCTTTCAGTTTTGTTTGATTATTATTTCAGTGCTTAAGGGTATATGCGCTACCGATAGAAGTGTTCTCCGAAAAGCATATTCAAATCGATATTATTACAGTCACTCTTAGTATACAACTTAGGAATGTAACTGTACTTAAAGTATTTAATATGTGGTAGTAGAAGAAACACAATCAACAGTAAAATGCAGAAAAATGAAATTTCAAAAATATGTATTTAAAGAACTGACTTGCAAAGTTTAGTGTGCACTGTTCAAATGGAAGTCGGTGCGATAGCCTAAGGGTGCCTGGAAACGTGAAGTAAATGGAGAAGGTATATTGAAATCGATTGACTGGTGAATGCATCGTCGTTTTATATGTTTATATAAATTCTTGAACGCCCTTGTATTACTCTACACGTATTGCTTCCTGCCTTCGGGACCGCTTTACACTGTCGGCATTTTATATAAGACCAAAAGCGTGCCCCCACGCGTACTTCCTATCTATCTTAAGCAGTATCTTCAGTATCAAGTGTTGACATTTACAAATTTCACTGCAGCCTAGGGAATAGGGAAGTTATTACAGGAATTAATATTGCGTGTTTACATATCATAAGTATCTCATCTTTCACGCTTCGTATACTTTAATATTAAGTTTCTGTATTATCAGCATCATCAGTGTGGCAATGTTTGTTTAATTGGGTAAGGGAGACGGGTGTATTAAAATGCTAACTTGGTTGTGAATTAATTAAGCCATTCTCTCGCGAACACGCCCTCTGGATGAAATTTAACATGATAGTACGATGATTTGAAAGCGAATACGTTTATAAAAACAGAAAAATTTCTTAATTATGCGTTTCAGCATAACCCATACTAGGTTATTTAAAAGCCACTACAGCTTTTGCGTTATGCTATTTGGTGCGTTAACAATAACAACAGTGGTAGTTAATTTTTTATAATTTAACTTCAATATTAATAGTGCAATTGCTTAGTGTGTACACACAAGACTCGAACAAAACTAGATGTTACAGTGGTAAACTTATTAGACTCATCATTATCAAGTCTTCAGACCTAGAACTGGTTGGACGCGTACCCTCATTGTTTCCTAATCTGAACCAACCCACACATTTCCCTGAAATTTGCACAGTCTGCATCTTGATGCGGTTTTTCTTCTCTAAATACACAAGCCTCACGTTGTGAGCCAGTGAAGCTTATTTTTTTTGAAGCAACTGCCCTACTCTTATTGAAATCCAGTGAAACTAATTTTTCTTACATATAGCTGGTCTCACGTTAAGAGCAAGTGTAACGAAGTCTTCCGACATAACTAGGGGTCTATTCCTTGGGTAGAGCTATGAGAAATGGGGGGGTAAGTCGAAATCTGATTGTAGGTCAAACTTAATCTAAAACAAATAGGCGCCACCAAGTCCTGACTTATTTATGATAATTGCGTGGCATGTTTCTAGGGACGGACGTGGAAACCCAAAGAAAAAAAATCGCCTTCGCCTTATTCAAAATAAGACGCTGTTCCTGCAAGAAATTGTAATAATTAGATTAATAGAAAAGTGGAACACTATTTGTGTCCCGCAAACATACCTAAAGAAATATTAAAAAGATATTTTCTATATAAAATTGGCATCAAAATTCTACTCTTAAAGATATTAGTTTCCTGTAGTTAGGTTTGATCATACTTGATCAAAATAAAAAACTTTAATCTTGAACCAATAATTTACTCAAAAGAATCTCTTTTAAAACAAAATGCAATGCAACAAAATTTAATAAATAATTGAATGACTTCGTGAATTTTAAATTAAGGTTTATCAAAATTATTCATAATCAAACATTTTACAGCTTAGTGTAAACTTGTTACACAAAAAAAGGTCCAACCCGTGCAGATCTGTTCAGGAGGATTACATTTAAAAATGTTGCTACTCAAGTTTTTCCTTTTTTAAATTACTTGTATTAGTTTTAATTTCTAAAAAAGCAGATCACAAAAATATTCTTGTTTACTCAACTTGGACTAACGCTGTTCGAAGCATTCGCTTTCTAGAACACATCTGTCAGCAGTACACTGCAGACAAACAAGTGACGTCAGTAACACCTGTTGCTGTTACTAACGGTACATAACGAACCACGTGTGGTGTTTCTTAAACCATCAAAATAGTGAATTATAATTTTAACACTGGAAAATTCCAGCTCAACAAATAATTGAAATTTTTATAATATTCGTACTTTTACACAATCAAACAAATTAAAGTGTTTCTAATGTGTAACACCAAAAAAAAAGATTCTTAAAGCTAACTACGAACCAAAACTGCTTTTCTAGCCTTGATGAGGTACTTGTTATATCAAGCGGAGTTTACTGCTTGTTGTGTGGACCCAGCTCATCCTAAACAGCTTCCACCACATGGAATTGTTCCAGGTGTCGAATTAAATGCAGTCACAATACATTCGTCAGCTGCTGCAATATGTTGAATCACGCTGCCTTACCAAATAGCATCTTTACGCTGTACAATAAAATGGTCTTCTATAAATTGGTTAAACTTTCCATCTTCTAAGTTGCTTTTTACATGTCGTAAAACAAGGTGGTTTTAACAAAAAGGATTGAATTTCTTATCTTCTAAGTTGCATTTTATACGTCGTAATACAAAGTGGTTTTAACAAAAGTGATTGGATTTCCTATTTTCAAAGTTGCATGGTTAATGTTGTTCTTGCGCTAAATAAAATATCTCAATTAGACAATTTAATAACGTTCATAGGATACCAACCGCTATTCAAAGATGTGTCCCGACTGCTCAAAATTTATACGCAAATTGGCGGCCTGCGTTTTTTCGTACATCTTGACTCTTCTACCACGCATGGCCGACTGATTATCAAACTCGCTCGGACGAACGGAGTGTCCCAGGAGGGGGCTGTCAACCAAAACGCGCCTGCAAACCGCTATAGAAGACACAGATATTTGACTATACATAGAATGCCACATAAAGATGCCGCTTTAGCGTATTACCAAAGTTGTTAAATGTATTTTACTTATTATTTTAATAAAAGTGTTTTATAATTCTTGCACTTTTATGAATGGATTTATTAACCAAAAATAAAATTGTTACAATCTATCACTATCTGTGTGCTAAAATCTGATCTCGGTCTACTTCTACCTATCTTTTCCTATCTTTGCTTGTAATATATCATGTACTATTCTCCAGAAATGCCTTAGAACGTATCCTGTCCTTCTATTTCTTCTAATTTTTTTCGTTTTTTACAGATATCTTTATTCCTCTACTATTTCAACAACCTATTTGTTATTAACTTTGTCTCTCCATGCTACCATCCTCATACATCTGAAGCACAACATTCCAGAAGTCTCTTTCTGTCTGCTTTTCCTACTGCCCCTATTTTATAGATGTACTGTTCTGTGCTCCACACTATGCTTTGAACAGTTTTCTTCTTGTATCTATGTTCGTTGTCTTTGAACGTAGCTGCTGTTCTTTCTTGTTTGATGCAGTTCGGTCATCGTCTATTGTTTTACAGTTATATACCCTATTTCCCCGATATTCAGTTGCATGTGAAGGGGGGTAAGCAGCCTTTGGCTGCCAAGTTCCCCCAGCACTTGAACCTTTGTCGAATTAATTGTTTTTCCAATTTATCCTTTCGCACAATCAACATTAGTTGAAAATATTTTACAACCAACACCTGTAGTTGTTTATAATAATCATCAGATTAATCTGTGCTTATTTTTTCGTCATTGGGTTTTACGTCTTGAAACTGGTTGGACTCGATTCCGTTCTATTGTTTTCTAATTATATGCCCTATTTCACCGAGATTCAGTAGTATGTGAAGGGGGTTAAGCAGCCTGTGGCTGCCAAGGATCTCCCAATACCTAGACATTTGTCGTATTAATAATTTTCCAGTAAATCCTTTCGCACAAATAACATTAGTTGAGAGTATTGCAAAACCAATATCTGTAGCTGTTTATAATAATCACCATCTTTAAGTACATTAATTATTATTGTCATTAGTTTTTCCATCTTGCGACTGGCTGTAAGCGTACCTCCATTGATTTCTATTCTGAGCCAGCCTACACACACATTTCCCTGAAATTCTTACAGCCTACATCTTTCACTATCTGTATGCACTAGGTCTACCTCTACTTCTCTTTTTTCCTATCTCTGCTTCTAATATACTCCGCACTATTCCCTCATGTCTTAGTATGTGGCTTATCATCATATCTCTCCTACTTTTTACCGTTTTCCACATATTTCTTTCTTCCCCTACCATTTCTAGTACCTCTTTGTTCTTAACTTTGTCTATCCACGATATCTTCATCATACGTCTGTAGCATCACATTTCAAATGCTTCTACCTTTTTCTTGTCTGTTTATCCTTGGTTATCACTAGACATCGTAAGCATCAGCGAAGTTCGGTCACCAGAGGCGGGGATTTTTGAAGTGGAGTCTTTAGGGTAATTCATACAGGAGCAGAGGAAGAAAATTTGGGTGTGGGGATAGTTATGCGAAAAAAAGATAGGATACTGTGTACAAAATTGCTTACAAAAGAACGAAAGAGTACTCATGGTTAGATTAGAATCTAAACCGGTAAACACAATAATAATACAAGTATATATATGCCCACCTCTAGTTACAGTGACGAAGAGGTAGAAGCAATCTACAAAGATATCGAAGACATATTAAGATACGTAAAAGGACATGAAAATTTAATAATTACGGGAGATTTTAATGCAGTGGTAGATGAAGGTAGGGAAGGAGCGGTAGTAGGTTTAGTTGGTTTAGGCGCGAGAAACTACAGGGCATATAGGCTGGTAGAATTTTGCGACAAGAAAAGTTTAATCATCACAAACACATTATTTCAACATCATGCTAGAAGACGAAGTACGTGGAAGATGCCAGGAGATATAAGAAGATGTCAAATAGATTACATTCTAGTTAGACAACGGTATAGGAATCAAGTAAAAGATTGTAGAAACTACCCGGAAGCAGATATAGACACTGACCACAACATCGTAATTATGAAGACCGCACTTAAATTTAAAATTTAAAAAAAAAATAAACGGAAAAGGACACTTGAACTTTGAGAAACTAAAAGATAAAGATATTCAAGAAAAATTCGAAAAAAAGTCAAATGAATTGCTAAGAGATATCGGGAAAATATCTGATACTAAGGAAGTAGAAACAGAATGGAATAACATTAAATACAGCTTAGACATGGCGGCCAGAGATATTCTGTGGTATACACAAAAAGAAAATAAGAAACCATGGGTAACAAAAGATATCCTGAATTTAATAGAAGAAAGACAAAAATACAAAAATAAATCAGACGAAACAGGAAAACAGAGATACAAAGCCATAAAATGGGAAAGTATTCGCAAATGCAGGAAAGCTAAAGAACGCTGGATTGATGAAAAGTGCAAAGAGGTACAAACTAAGATGGAAATAGGAAAGACAGATGAAGCATACAAAGCTAATTGGAATCAATTTTAGGGATATAAAACAGTATAGTAAAAATATAAGGCACGCGGGAGAAAACGTCATTATAGAAAATGTAGAGAAAGTGGGTAGATGGCCAGAATATATAGGGAATTTACATGCAGGAGAGGAATTATAACAGAAATCAGACATTGAAAATGATGACTTGGGATATCCTATACTTAGAGATTAGTTTGAATTAGCATTAAAGGATCTGAAAAATGGTAAGGCGTCGGGTACAGATAAGGTGCAAGCAGAAACTCTAAAAGCCGCTGGACAAGCAGTATCAGAACGTCTCTTGCAACTTGTAAGCTATATGTATGAGACAGGCGAGATACCCAAAGATTTCAAACGTAACATCATAGTAACTATACCAAAAAAGAAAGGCGCGGATAGATGTGAAAATTTTCGAATAAGTTTGACAGCACACTAGAATTGTACAAAGACTAATGGAAAAACGGGCTGAAGAAATACAGGGGAACACGGGGGGATATTTTAGCTCTGAGATTGATAATGGAGAAAACAATTGAAAAAGGGGAAAGCGTGTACATGAGATTTGTGGATCTGGAAAAAGCATTCGACATGTAAAATGGAAAAAAATGTTCGAAATACTAAAAAAGATTGGAAAGAGTTATAAGGATAGACGAATAGTACATAGCTTATACAAAGAGCAAACAGCAGTAATAGAATTAGAGCAGGAATGTAGAGAAGTAAACATTAGGAAAGGGGCAAGACAGAGATGTGCCCTATCCCCATTAATTTTTAACTTGTACATTAAAGAGGCAATGAATACTGTCAAATGCAGGAAGAAGTTTGGAATTACTATGCAGGTACAAGAAATTGATATGCTTATATTTGCAAATAATATAGCGGTATTAGCGTCTAGCAAGGAAGAGTTAGAAGCTGCTCTTAATGAAATGGATACGGTTCTAACAGAGAGATACGGTATGAAAATTAACAAAGTATGCAAAAGAGGGGAAAATAAATCAAAAACAAGTATACAAATATGTAACAAGAACTTACAAGAGGTTAAAGATTTCTGCTATCTAGGAGGCCAAATAAGGCAAGATGAGAAAATCACAAAAGATATAAAACAAAGATTAGCACAAGGTTGTGCTACATTTAACAAAAAAAAAAGCAACTACTGTGTTCAAAGACAACAAACATAGAAACAAGGAAAATATTGCTTAAAACATATGTGTGGAGCACCTCACTGTACAGCTGTGAAACCTGGACAGTAGGAGAAGCGGACAAGAAAAAGGTAGAAGCCTTTAAAATGTGGTGCTACAGACGTATGATGAAGATATCATGGACAGACAAAGTTAAGAACGAAAAGGTACTAAAAATGGTAGGGGAGGAAAGAAATATGTAGAAAACGGTAAAAAATAGGAGAGATAGGATAATAGGCCACATACTACGGCATGAGGGAATAGTGCGGAATATACTAGAAACAGAGATAGGAAAAAACAGAAGAAAAGGTAGGCCTAGGCTAGACTACTGCACACAGATAGTGAAAGATGTAGGCTGTAGGAGTTTCAGGGAAATGAGTAACCTAGCTCAGAATAGAAATCAATTGAGGTACGAATCCAACCAGTCCCAAGATGGATAATTTAATGATGAAGAAAGTAATTGTACTTAAACATGATAATTATTATAAGCAACTACAAGAATTGGTTGGGCAATATTTTCGAATAATGTTAATTGTGCGAAAGGATTAACTGGAAAACTATTATTTCGGCAAATGTCTAACTGTTGGAGGATCTTGGCAGCCACAGGCTGCTCAACCTCCTTCACTGAATCTCGGTGAAATAGGGCATAAAATTAGAAATCAATAGAAGGGGATCCGAGCTGTATACATGCTGTGTGAGAATTTCAGGGAACTGTGTAGGCTAGCTCAGAATATAAATAAGTGCAGGTACGTGTCCAACCAGTTTTGAGACGGAAAACCTAATGACAAAAAAAAACGCAAATAAATCTGATGATTATTATAATCAACTACAGGTGTTGGTTGTGAAATATCTGTAACTAATGTTGACTGTGCGAAAAGATCTATTGGAAAATATATTAAATCGGTAAATGTTTAAGTGCTGGCTGAACTTGGCAGTCACTGGCAGTTTACCCCCCCTTCACAACCACCAAATGTCGGAGAAATAGGGTTTATAATTATAAAACAATAGAAGGGGACCGAACTGCATCTAACAAGAAAGAACAGCGCCTATGATGAAAGACAACAAACATAGAACAAAAAGAAAATTGTTGAAAGCATATGTGTGGAATACAGTACAGTATGCCTATGAAATACGGGCAGTCTGAAAAGCAGACAGAAAAACGGTAGCAGCCTTTTAAAATGCTGTGCTTCAGATGTATGAGGATGATAGCATGGACAGACAAAGTTAATAACAAATAGGTTATAGAAATAGTAGGGGAACAAGGATATCTGGGGGAAAAATAGGAGAAATAGAAGGGCAGAATACGTTCTAAAGCATTTTTGGGGACTAGTATGGGATATATTACAAGCAGAGATAGGAAAAAAGAGGTAGAAGTAGACCTAGATCAGATAGTGATAGATGCAGACTGCAAATTTCAGGGAATTCTGTCGGTTAGTTCAGAACAGGAAACAATGATGGTAGGCGTCTAACCAGTTCCAGGACTGAAGACCTAATGATGATGATATGAGTAATGTTTAGGTAATTGAGTTATATTTTTGTAATAAATGAGAAATACAGGTAATTAATTGCAAAATGAGTAATTTAGTGTACAAATTATACTCAGTGGTTTCCCCCTCGGAGAGAACTGTTACATAATGTCATTTCGGGAATAATTTCCTAAAAAGTTTGTAAATTGAATAATTGTTAATTCAATTTTTAGTAATGATGTTTTAAAGAGAATTATTTCATTATTAAACTTAAAAGAATATTGCGCTACACGTAAAGTATTGTTCATCGTACATTATTTGAATACATTTGACATTGATGTTAAATATCGATGGTAAATCTTTCATGCATCATCCCTGCATGAATATTATTTGCATTTGCTATTCATTGTCATAAAAGGGCATTGGAGGTCGAAATTAGTTTTCAGTGATTTCTAAAGACCGTGAACGATTTCTGGAGGCTGCCGGCGATTTCTAAAGTCTGCGAACGATTTATAAAATCTGCGGATGATTTCGAAATGACTGCGTGGCGATTTCTTAAATGCGACTGCGAGAGAGTTTCACGAGTCTGCCAGAGATTTCGGACCAAAATGTGACAGTATTGCGGAAGTAGGCCACCCTTCAGGTATTCCCAATAAGAGTTCCGAAAGAAACAAAGATCCGCCGGACCAATTTTAGTAATAGAATCTGACACGACTACCAATAAACCATAGTCGGAAACAAAACGAGTAGGAAGTTGATGGTACTGAGTATGCTAAGTTGTTATACAAATTCCGTTGTAAATGCTATCGGAAACGAAAACCTCCCTTTTATTGATTTATCTGACCCATTCATAAATTTTGATATTATCAGAGCAACTATAAACAAAATTCAAGAAAATATTGTCCTTCCTAAGTCGCCTTCTCAGATCGTGAACAAGACGTAATAGTTATTAATGACAATAACGTCGAATTTGAAATAGATACCGAAAAATCAGACGCAAATACTATACAAAATGAAAAATTAGATACACCTAAAACCATGCAACAACCATCTGATCACCTTGCAAACAAAAGTGATGGAGAACCGCTACTACCCCTTATTCAAGCATCTGACAATTACTTAACGTATCCTGGATCCTATCAAGAGAAGTAACGATACAAAATAGAAAGAACATGGGAAAAGCTCCAAGTGCACTTTCCAGTGGTAAATGGATGGAATACTACAGAAGAAAATGTGAACACAAACAACAAAAAATATGGAAAACAGAGAAAACGACTTAAAGAAGTTCGACTACAAAATAGATTGTCAAAAGGAAACAGATAAAATGTCCGAAAGAAACATGCAGAAATTTCACCAAAATTTAAAAGGGTTCCCTGTGCCTTGTGCCAAGAAAATTTAAATAGTGACACTGAAGCCTGACGACAAACAGAATACTGACTGTAACTTTTGTGAGAAATGGTTTCATAGAAATGTACAGGGTTTTAGAATATACCATACAGTATTGCAGCTGCAAAGGATTATAAATGTGATTTATGTTAATTCTTCTTGTTCATAGATTTTTAGAAATAAAAAAACAATGACGTACGTAAAGATCGCTAAGTTTCTATTTTTTAAAAATAAGTCTTTTTAATTTGTAGAAATCTGCCATAGCATACAATGATTTTTCCATTGAAATATTTACATGTGAACGGGGTTTTAATTATCTCATTTCCTTGAGAATCAATCTGATGTATGGTGGTCGAGAACCGGCATATGATGATCCAGAACTCTTCGGATGGTCAAGAACCAAAGATATTGTACTTTTCCTTTTTTTAATTGAGATTTCAATAGTTGAATGCAAAAAAAAACGCTTAAAAGATAATCACAAATTATTTTAAACTTGCCATGGGATCGGTAAACACCAAGTTCAAGAAACTTTGACAAGCTTTTTCGTACATTTATAATTTTCAAAGTTGATATTTTCGTTAGCTGATCGAGAACCAGAGCATTTACCCTATCTGTCGGATTAAGATTTCTTGTATTGCTCCGTTTTCTATAAAAATTGTTTATTAATAAACGTTGAGTCTACTATGTAGAAAGAAATTTTTATTCTAACGAAGAATAATTACTACTAAACCATACATCTTTTTGAAATGTGCTAAAATTAAACAAAATTTATGTGCATAAAAAGTGCGTCGGCGACGTAATATTAAAATTCGCACAAAGACCACAAATTCTAGGAATGTTCCTAGACCTTTATTTTGATTTCTGGGTGTATTAATTAATACAGCGTTAGCACATCCTTGCTGATTTCAAGGAAATTTTATTAAAGTTGTGCATTTTTTTTTGAGGTAGAAAGTAAATGTGATTTTCGTATAAAAATAAGCGTAATACATTTTTATTAGGATCCAAAATCCAATTTATAAACCGCTAATTTATTTGCCCTTAATGGGAAATGTGTTCTAATTTGGGAATAGGTAATGATTAAAGCTCTTAATATTTAAGCGTGATTACCAACTTAAAACCCAAAAAAAAAGAACTTACGTAATTCTTTAAAAGCAAATACCGAAAAGAAATATTAAAGCTGTAAGCTGCCCATTTCTAAGAATTAAGAAGTTCTTAAAGAAGTTATTAGAAACTTCACCTGAAAGTAAGTAAACACGTCTTTATACAAGCTCAACACTACTGCAAATGCATTTTTGCATTTGCATTTAACAACCCTGTCAAAAGATTCAGTCTACTGAAAACCAGTATTACTGAAAGTTCGATAACCGTTAATAGTCTTAGAATTAGAAGTATTAGAAAGGCGGTATTGTGGAGGCTAAGAGTTGCTTCGCCTTTGCATTTAACGGGCTTTAAAGATTTATTAAGCATAAATTGAAAAATATCTTATGCGAAAATATAAACATACCTTCAAGTATTATTAAAAGCCATTTTTAACACCGTGCAAATCACCATACAACACAAATCAAACTGGGATAATTTTAACTACACATTACAGTACGCACTCACTTTCGGAATATTCTAGCGGATATAAGCGTCTATTTGTAATTGGTAAAATACGCGTACAGTAATAAACGGCGCATGAAACAACCCCTAACGATTCTAGTCGAAGCTCGACTGCAGCAAGCAAGAGAAAATTTAACTGAATGTTGAAGAACTTGTTTTACGAGTGTGGTGGGAGCGTATTTCAGAGCCAACTTGTCTGCGCTGAACTGAAATTTACTTTTCGGTATTGTATTATTATTGTAATGTACCTATTAATTAAATATTGAGGATTCCGTTTAAATAAAATTTAAAATAGGTTTTATACCGTTTTTCACGAAAAAAACTTTAAAAATTAAGTGTATACTATTGGCAGCACTTCCCTTACAATTTTCAACAGCACAAACGGGTAAAACCCTCTAGTTGGTAAGGGCCTTAAAATATCCAGATATTTCAAATATTATCATCAATTAATTAATAATATTTATTTTATTTACTTATTTGAAATTTCCTAAATCTATTTTAACAATTATTGTACCAAAAATTATCCGATCTTACAAAAAATAAAGTTTTATTGAAAATTATAAAAGCGTATTTACTGAAATTCAACCAGGGGCGTCATCTCGAAGCATCGTTTTAAGGCGCCCAAAAATTCTAGCACATGCTAAAATTTTCAAGACGAAAATTAAACAAATCGTATTATTCAATTAATTTCAACAAACGCCAGTACAAAAATATTTATTTTTGCACTTTGAGGGCGAGTTCACACAGGGTGGATGAGCTGCGGCGAAGCTTGTGGATGGTAATGCGCAATAAAAATAATTTTTGAATTATACTTTGACATAATTTTTTAAAAATATGGCTACGGAATTGAATCCAATTATCTATTGTAACATGTTGAGGTGCCCCAAAAAATAAAATCACGGACTTTTCAATTTTCTTAACAATAGCCGATGTGGTTGCATTTCGAAGTGAGAAAAACGATGGAAATTTAGTAAAACTATCAACAACAAATAAAATATATGTATAAGCTTTTGTGTAATTTGGCAAGGGCCTTACTAAATCAACAATAATCATCTGCCAGGGTGTTTATATAACAGATTGACGAAACATCGTTCCAATTGGTAATTTTCGTTCTGGTTTTTGAGACAAACAAGTTTTACATTTATTAACACAACTAGCAACAGCTGCTCGGAGTTGCGGCCAAAAATATTTATGTGCAATTCTTCCATAAGTTTTCCTAATTACAAAATAACCGAAGTAGGTTCATCATTATAACATTTAAGTTTATTTACTATTCCCTTTAGTTGCGATGGTTGCTTGATAAATTCCTCGATGTAAAAGTAATACTTTAATAATTTAGTATACTGTTTTTATGTAGATGTATCGCTAGAATATTGCTTTTGCGTAGTGAGCATGATTTTGTTTTGATAGCAAATTTTTTATTTATATCGGTATTGCAACGCAGCATTTTAAGATCCATTTAGTCTAGGCGAGACTTGTCATCGTGGTTGGTCGCTCAGCAGTATGTTAGTCTAGACGAGACTCATGAAGAGTTGGTCGCTCAGCATTACATAAGTCTAGACGAGACTTGTAGTAAGTTTGTTGCTCTAGTAATTTTGAATCATTTTTTGAGGATGATGTTGAAGTTTTTCTTTATTAGTCTAGGTGAGGCTCAAAGGAGCACTTGTCACCCTAGCAATTATTTGCGTTCTAAAAATTTTTTTTTTGTTCTTCAACAATTTTGTTATGAGTAAATTGAGTCTTAATTACCGCTATTTCTTCATATATCGATTCAGACCACACTGGATGGGATGAAAATATCTTTAAAATCGCTCAAGCTTTGCGTACATCCAAAATTTTTCACGTTTCATTTTTTTAACGGTTTACCTAATGTTTTTGTCCCTGCTATGAATTAGTTAACTTTATTTAGCTATTTCTTTTCTTATACAGCACCTACCTTCTACACGTTTGGCTTATTTACATTAAACTAGCTATATTTTTGCTACCTGTTGACTTCCCCTTGAACTTATTGCTAGCCACATATCTGTTTATTATCTGGGTTCCCCAGTATAACTCTGTCGCTTCATTTAATTAATCCTAACACTTTTTCTACATCATATTATTTTATTTTCAGCATTTATCTTACATTGCTTAATTTCGTGGTGATTGTCGTAACTTTGGTTGCAATAACTCATTGAATTCTATGATTGGTTTTAGCTGATGTCTTTGGGCTCACATAGGAGACGCGGCCTATGCCATTGTAAAAAATAGTCCATATTCACAGTTGTAAAAAACTAGGAGTTTCTATTCCATGCGCTTTTCTTCTGAATTATTGCAGTCGCCCACTTTATCCTTTATCATTACTTGTTTTCTTCTTCTATTAAGTTACCAGAACATATAAACATTTTTTGTTGTTTTAATTAAACTTCGTGATGAGGTGCTATCGCTTTTATTGATATTTTATCGAATTCTCGGTTGTTTTAGCATATTGGGACAGTGTGTTTGTTCTAAAATTACCTTGAAACAGTTGGTTTTTGTGTGAAGGTATCTGTAGTGATACTTTTAAGTTGTTGTTTCAACCTTTGTCTGATTTTCTTATCGCAGTGGATGCACTCGTTAGGAAAATGATTGTACTAGTTCTTATTAAGAGTCTAGTAATTTTTAACTTATAATGTATCTTAACTTGTCGAATTAACATAGCAGGTGGTCCTTCAGACCGACCTGAATTTAATAGGCACAACTCTCTACCTTCTCTCGGACGCTTGTTCAAAGACTCTACTTTTCTCATCCTGCTGTCTCCGTTTTCGCCTTATTTTATTCTAACGAAGAATAATTACTACTAAACCATACATCTTTTTGAAATGTGCTAAAATTAAACAAAATTTATGTGCATAAAAAGTGCGTCGGCGACGTAATATTAAAATTCGCACAAAGACCACAAATTCTAGGAATGTTCCTAGACCTTTATTTTGATTTCTGGGTGTATTAATTAATACAGCGTTAGCACATCCTTGCTGATTTCAAGGAAATTTTATTAAAGTTGTGCATTTTTTTTTGAGGTAGAAAGTAAATGTGATTTTCGTATAAAAATAAGCGTAATACATTTTTATTAGGATCCAAAATCCAATTTATAAACCGCTAATTTATTTGCCCTTAATGGGAAATGTGTTCTAATTTGGGAATAGGTAATGATTAAAGCTCTTAATATTTAAGCGTGATTACCAACTTAAAACCCAAAAAAAAAGAACTTACGTAATTCTTTAAAAGCAAATACCGAAAAGAAATATTAAAGCTGTAAGCTGCCCATTTCTAAGAATTAAGAAGTTCTTAAAGAAGTTATTAGAAACTTCACCTGAAAGTAAGTAAACACGTCTTTATACAAGCTCAACACTACTGCAAATGCATTTTTTGCATTTGCATTTAACAACCCTGTCAAAAGATTCAGTCTACTGAAAACCAGTATTACTGAAAGTTCGATAACCGTTAATAGTCTTAGAATTAGAAGTATTAGAAAGGCGGTATTGTGGAGGCTAAGAGTTGCTTCGCCTTTGCATTTAACGGGCTTTAAAGATTTATTAAGCATAAATTGAAAAATATCTTATGCGAAAATATAAACATACCTTCAAGTATTATTAAAAGCCATTTTTAACACCGTGCAAATCACCATACAACACAAATCAAACTGGGATAATTTTAACTACACATTACAGTACGCACTCACTTTCGGAATATTCTAGCGGATATAAGCGTCTATTTGTAATTGGTAAAATACGCGTACAGTAATAAACGGCGCATGAAACAACCCCTAACGATTCTAGTCGAAGCTCGACTGCAGCAAGCAAGAGAAAATTTAACTGAATGTTGAAGAACTTGTTTTACGAGTGTGGTGGGAGCGTATTTCAGAGCCAACTTGTCTGCGCTGAACTGAAATTTACTTTTCGGTATTGTATTATTATTGTAATGTACCTATTAATTAAATATTGAGGATTCCGTTTAAATAAAATTTAAAATAGGTTTTATACCGTTTTTCACGAAAAAAACTTTAAAAATTAAGTGTATACTATTGGCAGCACTTCCCTTACAATTTTCAACAGCACAAACGGGTAAAACCCTCTAGTTGGTAAGGGCCTTAAAATATCCAGATATTTCAAATATTATCATCAATTAATTAATAATATTTATTTTATTTACTTATTTGAAATTTCCTAAATCTATTTTAACAATTATTGTACCAAAATTATCCGATCTTACAAAAATAAAGTTTTATTGAAAATTATAAAAGCGTATTTACTGAAATTCAACCAGGGGCGTCATCTCGAAGCATCGTTTTAAGGCGCCCAAAAATTCTAGCACATGCTAAAATTTTCAAGACGAAAATTAAACAAATCGTATTATTCAATTAATTTCAACAAACGCCAGTACAAAAATATTTATTTTGCACTTTGAGGGCGAGTTCACACAGGGTGGATGAGCTGCGGCGAAGCTTGTGGATGGTAATGCGCAATAAAAATAATTTTTGAATTATACTTTGACATAATTTTTAAAAATATGGCTAGGAATTGAATCCAATTATCTATTGTAACATGTTGAGGTGCCCCAAAAAATAAAATCACGGACTTTTCAATTTTCTTAACAATAGCCGATGTGGTTGCATTTCGAAGTGAGAAAAACGATGGAAATTTAGTAAAACTATCAACAACAAATAAAATATATGTATAAGCTTTTGTGTAATTTGGCAAGGGCCTTACTAAATCAACAATAATCATCTGCCAGGGTGTTTATATAACAGATTGACGAAACATCGTTCCAATTGGTAATTTTCGTTCTGGTTTTTGAGACAAACAAGTTTTACATTTATTAACACAACTAGCAACAGCTGCTCGGAGTTGCGGCCAAAAATATTTATGTGCAATTCTTCCATAAGTTTTCCTAATTACAAAATAACCGAAGTAGGTTCATCATTATAACATTTAAGTTTATTTACTATTCCCTTTAGTTGCGATGGTTGCTTGATAAATTCCTCGATGTAAAAGTAATACTTTAATAATTTAGTATACTGTTTTTATGTAGATGTATCGCTAGAATATTGCTTTTGCGTAGTGAGCATGATTTTGTTTTGATAGCAAATTTTTTATTTATATCGGTATTGCAACGCAGCATTTTAAGATCCATTTAGTCTAGGCGAGACTTGTCATCGTGGTTGGTCGCTCAGCAGTATGTTAGTCTAGACGAGACTCATGAAGAGTTGGTCGCTCAGCATTACATAAGTCTAGACGAGACTTGTAGTAAGTTTGTTGCTCTAGTAATTTTTGAATCATTTTTTTGAGGATGATGTTGAAGTTTTTCTTTATTAGTCTAGGTGAGGCTCAAAGGAGCACTTGTCACCCTAGCAATTATTTGCGTTCTAAAAATTTTTTTTTTGTTCTTCAACAATTTTGTTATGAGTAAATTGAGTCTTAATTACCGCTATTTCTTCATATATCGATTCAGACCACACTGGATGGGATGAAAATATCTTTAAAATCGCTCAAGCTTTGCGTACATCCAAAATTTTTCACGTTTCATTTTTTTAACGGTTTACCTAATGTTTTTGTCCCTGCTATGAATTAGTTAACTTTATTTAGCTATTTCTTTTCTTATACAGCACCTACCTTCTACACGTTTGGCTTATTTACATTAAACTAGCTATATTTTTGCTACCTGTTGACTTCCCCTTGAACTTATTGCTAGCCACATATCTGTTTATTATCTGGGTTCCCCAGTATAACTCTGTCGCTTCATTTAATTAATCCTAACACTTTTTCTACATCATATTATTTTATTTTCAGCATTTATCTTACATTGCTTAATTTCGTGGTGATTGTCGTAACTTTGGTTGCAATAACTCATTGAATTCTATGATTGGTTTTAGCTGATGTCTTTGGGCTCACATAGGAGACGCGGCCTATGCCATTGTAAAAAATAGTCCATATTCACAGTTGTAAAAAACTAGGAGTTTCTATTCCATGCGCTTTTCTTCTGAATTATTGCAGTCGCCCACTTTATCCTTTATCATTACTTGTTTTCTTCTTCTATTAAGTTACCAGAACATATAAACATTTTTTTGTTGTTTTTAATTAAACTTCGTGATGAGGTGCTATCGCTTTTTATTGATATTTTATCGAATTCTCGGTTGTTTTAGCATATTGGGACAGTGTGTTTGTTCTAAAAATTACCTTGAAACAGTTGGTTTTTTGTGTGAAGGTATCTGTAGTGATACTTTTAAGTTGTTGTTTCAACCTTTGTCTGATTTTCTTATCGCAGTGGATGCACTCGTTAGGAAAATGATTGTACTAGTTCTTATTAAGAGTCTAGTAATTTTTTAACTTATAATGTATCTTAACTTGTCGAATTAACATAGCAGGTGGTCCTTCAGACCGACCTGAATTTAATAGGCACAACTCTCTACCTTCTCTCGGACGCTTGTTCAAAGACTCTACTTTTTCTCATCCTGCTGTCTCCGTTTTCGCCTTATTTTTCATTCGGTAAACCTGTTATTGTCCCGGAACACCCGTCTACCACATAAAAGTGATTTTTCCCTCATCCGGGCTACTGACCACATCGGCTGGTTGAGTAGTGCTTTTCTATCCACCTTTTCTGTCTCTTTAGCTCAATGCGAACCCTTCCTCTATTCTCTTCTACCTCGAAGTGTCACTTATGCATTTCAAAATGCCTACCTCCCTCTTTTTACCTTTCCTATATCTCTATTGCTTTTTCATTTCCGTTAGTCACCGTGTGGTTGCGCGGGGGGTTTTTACAGACACCCGGACCACGTCTCTGAAAATTTTTCGTGAGGTCATGCGGTGCTGCTGTCAGCGCACATGGCCGTTAACAGTGCATGTACGTATGATTGTGTGTATGTGTGAGTGTAAGAATTTATGTATGTAGATATATAAAAGTATGGATATCGTATCGATATCGTTCAACGCTGGGTGCAGGAATGCACCCACATGCCTTTTTTCGGTCCCTCATACCGTTTTTTATAAACGGGCCTGCCTCACAGGTCGCTCTCTTTTAGGGGGTATGAGTATCTTACCTATATAACGGCTACACATTCCGTTTCCTGGTTATTCGGAAGACGTGTTATCGGTTGAAAAAACCAGGTGGCGCCTAAAATAAACATTTTCTAGAATTTAAGTTAGAGTATATGTAGGTTAGTTAGGCTTTATTAAGTTTTTACCGTACTAACAGTCATTTTCTTTTTTAAATTTTTTTGTATGGCTTTGTCGCGATTGTTACATGCCGAAAATCGGCTATATATCCTATTTAGATTAAATATAAATATATGAGTGAATTCCCGCCACTACTTTAAAATAGACTTGATCATTTCCGTCATTTCGAACAGTTGCGTCGGCGCAAAAGAATGCGCAGACGCGGAGTGATGGTGCAAGTGCGCGGTGTGTGACACATTATTATTAGCCAACGAGACGTCGAACGGTGTCGTTTGCCTGTGTCTTTTGTTGTTTTTTCTTTTTTAGGATGTAGGTTTCCCTTTATCTCTACCTTCCATCGTTGTCTTTATCTTTATTTCTTCGCCCTACCTACGAACGACGAAGACGAAAGACGAAAAAATTTGGTTTCAACGATGGCATAACGCAACCCACACCCAAACGAGATACCCGGAGATTAGCATGGCTTCTGCGCAAGGATGACACGCAAAATCGTGAAGCGTTCCACATTTTTAGGTGAGTACTTTTTATCTTTTTAAGGTGCAACTTGTATCATCGTAAACGTATTTGGTACGCGATACAATTTGACACGCAATTATGTCATAATATCATTGTGCAATATTGTGTACGTGGATAGTTTCAGTGCCAACTGTAGTAGTGGCGCTGAACACGTGACACCCGGGGTTATAACACATCAGGCATTATATAATATTTTTTCTATGGATAATATTGAAGTCAAATTGTTGTAATTTAATAGCCCGACAGAAACGACCTGAAGGGTTTTGTAAACTATTAAGTCAAAGCAAGGAATGGTGATCGGTAATGACTGTAAAACGTGTTCCTTCCACATATAGTCGCAATTTCTCTATCAGACATTCTCTTTCAGTTACAGGATATTTTCATTCACTACGGGTCAAGGATCGAGAAATATAACAAATAACATGTTTTTCATCGTTAAGCGTTTAAACTAAGACACCTGAGATATCATAATCCGAAGCATCAGTCTGAATTCTATAAGGTAAGTCAAATCTAGGACACGATGAAATCGATGCAAGTACTAGACAATCTTTAATTGTGATAAAAGTTGTCTCGCAAAGTTCATCCCACACAAATAATGCCATACCAATTATTCTACAAACTTCTTTAACCGTTTTTGGAGTCTGAATATTTAACATTACTTGAACTTAATCAGGATCTACCAAAAGACCGTTTTCACTAACAACATAGCCCAAATACTTCAATTCCTTCTTACAGAAGTGACATTTATCTTCACTAAAAGCGAGGTCTGTTTCTAATAAGGTTTAAAAACCTCTTGCAAAATTTCAATATGTTTTTCAAATGAATCTGTACTTATAGTGATATCGTCGTGCTAACAAAATACACATGGTTTGTTACGTGTCATTTGGCACTTAAACATTGTTTTTAGTTTAATTCTGATGTGCGGAAGTGTCGCGCCATAAATTTAAAAGACTAGGCGCGTATTTCCGATACATCACAGTGCGTTTGCGCCAGATCGCGCGACGCGAGTGGAGTAGGAAAGAAGGGGGGACAAGTGTTTCCGTGACTTTATGTAACGTGGCTTTTTTGCCAGAACCTTCGAGTGGAGTGGACGTTTTTCGGTAACGTATCGTTAGCTTTACCTATGTAGATTCCCTTGCCTAATTGTCTTTGTTTGTCGCCTTTACCATGTTTCCTGTCCATTCCCTACATAGGTAGGTGATAATTTGCAGCCGTTGGCGAACCGTAACTGCACGACCCTGGATGAACGAGCCCATGACTGCCGGAGCTGGTCCGAACGCTTTGGAAGAGCGTTGACCGTACCATCTTTAACTACCTAAAAACGGCCCTCCGTAGCCCTGATGGACTTTAATAGAGGCCAACTTTAGCTCAACCCCGCAGGACGTTCGGATTTCTGATGTAAGTAGTGCATTGTTTAATTTGTTCGCTGATATGAACTATTGTTTTAAATTTATATTTCCGATTATTGCGTCTTAAATTTGTGCATTGGTGACGTCATTGATAGATGGGCGCGCCAAATCTGTAAAAAGGTTAGCGCTACCATCCGCCAGTGTCGTCGCTCGCTTTTTTATATCGCGCTTGCGCGATGTATTTATCGACTTTTTAACTGTAGATTATCGACGCTTTTAAACTGTAAGAATTTGGGTTTAAAGCGTAAGAGGTTCTAATTCTGGACCTAAGAGACAATCCACGAATCTTTGCATGTAGCAGATGAATTATGCCCATTGGTAATCTGGTAAATTTAAATACACCACAATTTGGAATCGTGAAGGCTGTATATTGACAAGCATTTTCTTCCAAGGGGATCTGAAAATATACCAATTTGATATCTAAAGTGACAATAAATTTGCCAACTCGGAGGTTATCCAAGATTGACGAAACACAAGGAATAAAGTATGCCTCCTTCTCAGTGACATTATTTAGTTTTCGAAAATCGACGCTTGATAAGTAATATAGGATTACTTCAAGGACTAGTTTTACGCACAACTAGCGTTGCAGGTTAGACGCGAGAAGACTCGCCTTGTTTGACAGTCTCGCGTGTTTTGCGAAACGAGACGCGAGATGAAACTTATTATTTTCTTGCGACGAGACGCAATACGATACTTGCTATTTTCTTGAGAAACGAGACTTTATTCAGTCTCGCGCGAGAAGTCTCGCGAGACTTCTCGGGTCTCGCAACATGTTAGTGCTATATATACTGTGTAAACTTGTGTTTACTTGACTTATAAATACTAGACCTGAAATATTTGTTGGAACCCACAAACATAGAATGATAGTAGGATTGTGGTTAATTTTGTAATTGGTTTTGAATATTTATTAACGATTTCGAATATCTTTTCAGTTCAAACGGTTGCTGTTTAATTACTTCAAATTATAATTTAAAATACTTAAGTCTATCCTATTTTCTTGTGGCTTGAACAATGTGGGATTTCTGTTATCAATTGCGTTCGCTTTGTTAAATATTTGCATTGAGGTAATGTGCGTGTTTCATCAAGGTTATTTTTAATTGCAAACCCCGACCATTAAAAATGTCTGGTTCGCTTATCTCTACATCTTACGTAATATAAATTGTTCATTGCTTTATGTTGCGTTTCTATAGTTTTAATGTGGGCTCATCCTACGCGTCTCTACAATTCCACAATGTTGGTTGTATAAATTTCTTATCTTGTATTTGGATACGTGGTAGTTGAGAACGCTGGAACCGGTTGCCATTGTTGGTTGTGGTTCGCTTGTTGAAGTAATATAATGAGTTGTAAGGCACGAGGATACCGAAGATATTTCCACAAACACGTGCAATTTAGTTATTTTTTTATGGTTCTGTGATTAACCGATAGATGTTTTGAGGAAAAATACTATTAACGTGACGACCAGCAATTGGGCATACCCTTGACTGGAATGAATGAAGGGTTCCATAAAATCAAAACTGGTTATCTGCCACGGTTTAATGACTTCCGGACGATCTCCCACAAAACCTGCAGATAAACTTTGTTCGAGTTTTTGTAGTTGACAAACCTTAAATTGGTTAACGTATCGAGTGATATCGCTTTTCACCTGCGACCAGTAGGAGAGCGTACGCATTCTTGAATAAGCCTTAAAGATACCAGTATGAACGGCTTCTAGAGCATCACAACCACGTGATAAAATTTCACGACGATGATCTTTGGGGATCACCAACTTCCAGACTACTTTCGGGGGACAATTCCGGCAAACTTGATTTAACGTATTTGTATAGTTTGTTGTTCTCTATGCGCCACTGGAGATACTTAAAAAGACTAGATGTTACCGTTCGAAGCATTTTCTGATACCAACGATCTGAGGTATTGAACAATTCGGCGCCCGTGATGTCAACGGCATCAATAGAGACATTAGCTGAACGGAACAGAAAATCTGGCACCACATTGTCTTTTTTCTTATGATAGACAATGGTATAATTATGAAGTTGCCAACGCAGGGCCCATCATGCAAAACGACCTTGGGGATCACGTAACTTATGCAGCCATAATAAAGAATAATGGTCCATTACTATTGCAAAGTGAGCTCTTTCCAGGTAGTGTCGTAATTTCTCCACTGCCCAAATAACAGCTATACACTCCATTTCGGTAGTAGAGTACGTTTTTCCTGTAACGTTAAGGATCTAGACAGATAACATATTACGTGTTAATCATCTTCGGCGACTTGGTCCAATACTGCTCCCAATCCGTGGGCTGAGGCATCAGTTTGTAATACAAACTCCTTTGAAAAATGGGAACACCTGAGTTTGGGGTCCGAAACTAGAGATTCCTTTATCTGCTTGAACGCAGCGGCACACTGTTTAGTCTACTTCTTTTTAATTAACTGTGTAAGTGGTTGGATAATAGTCAAAAATTCTTTAACAAAACGTCGGTACCAAGAGGCAGTACGAAGAAACCGTCTAAGTTCCGTGACATACTTGGAAAACGATATTTCCAAAATAGCAACTTTTCCGAATCGGGTCTTGATCCATGATAGTCAACAAGGTACCCGAGGTAACGCAATTTGAAAAGACAAAATTTACATTTATTTGTCCATACTCAACGCCAAACCGGCTTCAGTTGGTCTGTCAAAAACCTTTTCTACAATGTCCAAATGAGTGTCGAAATCCTTAGAGATCACGATCTCGATCACATCGTAACGATACTGTAAGGCATGAGGTTGCAGATCAGCACCGATGGTATTGTCAATAAGGCATTGAAGCGTCGCTGGGGCATTCGTCAAACCGAATGCCATCCTGTTGAACCTATATAGGTCACATCCTGGGACTGTAAAAGCCGTGTAATCCTTAAAGAACTCACTAAAGGGTACTTGCCTGTACACAAACTTAATGTCAATCAAACTCAAACTCGGATAACGAGCGTCACGAAGGTGGTCAAGTTGGTCTTTAGTACAAATACTTGACTTTGCGCAAATCAAGTTTCGTAGAAAAATGCCACACATCTTCTCTTAAATTAATAACAACTCTCATTAACTTCCAGAAATCAACAACGAACAAAAAGGAATGATTAAGTTCAGGAACTACTAACGCATGGATTATACGTAGCTTGTGCATCAACGGGATTGGAGTAGGTGTGTAACCTAAGCTCTTACAAATCAAGCCTTTGGCCACAGTATAATCAATAGGAAACTTAATCAAAGTTAAACCTAGTTTTTAAAACGGTTCGTAACCAGACAAAGTAACAACGGATTGGGTTACACGATTATCTAGTAATGCAAGCAAGGGATGGTCCAAATTTTAATTTACAAATGGAGTCGGCGATCGTCTTGTACATGTGATAAGACAAAATTAAGCAATATCTTTAGAGGCTAGTTATTTATTTCCAAATTACTCAAGATTACCTAAGCAGAGGAGGCGACCGCTCGACTCAACAGTTTCTCCGCAACAAGTTTAAAGATTTGTTATAGTCGGACGACTAATAAAGTTAAATTTCCCCCAACGATAGCAAAGTAATTTCCTTGGGTCGGAACATTCTCTCAAGGGATGTCCAAGACATGAACAATTCCAGCACATTATTTACTTAGGGGCCGAACAAACTTCGTTGATCTTTAATGAGAATGGAACAGACACAGAATTTTATGAAGTAGATGCTGTAACAATAAAAGCAAAATCAGGTGAGATACATAGTTTTCTGAGCGATACTTTTTTACTCAAGTTTCAGACACTCATCTTCCAATTCTTGTAGAAAACGTACAACAAGCAGTTGCAAATAAAAAAGGGCGAGAGATTCTTAGCCATAATGCTTAGCTGAACCTCGTCTGAAACAGCACCATAATGTCTAAACATAGCGAACATGTAGGACTAATACTCAACAATTCCTTCCGAACGAACTTGAGTTCTAGCCAAAATATCTTGAAATAAACGGAGGTTCAAAATGGCAAAGCAACAATGCCGATAAACCCTTCCAGTCGGAAAATTTGGAACGATTGCTGCGATACCATAAGAGCAATTTCGAATCAAATAGATCCACAGCTGATTCAAACAATTGAACTTCAGTCACATTGCGGGCAATTCTTAACTCATCAACTCGTTCATGAAAATTATGAACGCATAGTCCATGACCATCACGAGTGTACTTTAAGTTCCACTTCAGAACAGACTGAGAAGCTTACCTAACAACAGCATGAGCAGCATATTATTTATAGTCCTCCACATCAACGCTGTCCACGTCACTTATTGCTTGCCGTTCGAAAATATCGTTGAGATCGACAGTAGCATTAGAACTAAAGGACAATGAGCGAATTCAGGTGATGAAAGGAGAGAGCTAGGGATGATAAGTTGAAGTTGAGATATTGTAAAAGAAACGAATGATGGAAGAGATAGGCCACTGTAAGAAAAGGATTATGTGTGTGTATTATAAGTCTAATAGAAATAGTTGTATATAGTACTTAGTTAGAAATAAATATAACATATTGCTTATCAATGCAGAAATATGGCAACCAACGTAAACTCAGCGGGATTGATTTTAAATTTTATATTTTAATTTTGGGGAAAATGATGTGAAATGAGGTTACAAAAGATTCCCTTAACATATAAATGAAGATTTCCATGTTGAATAACACTTTTCAAGTACGTATAGTGTTGACGCATCCATTTAAGAACGAAGTCCACTTTAGAATCCGTGTAAACATAAAGCATTCATTGATTTCAGATTCGTGCGTAAATAATTATTCTTGTGAAAGATAAAACAAGTTTTATTGGAGACTGAAAAGACCGCAAACGAATCTAAAATGTAAATTCCATAATTCATTCATACTTCTTAAAATATCAACTAATAAACGTAATACTCTGCATTTATTGAAAGACAAATAGTTCCAGTATCTTCAATTTAATTATATTTGCGTTATTTAACACAAAACGAAAAATACTGCCTTCTTTCGAGAATCTATTGTATGTAAGTTAACAGCTAATTATTTTCTGTCAATGAATATACGTCGATTCGATGAAAGCGGTAACACTGAGAAAATATAAAACATAAAATAACGGGTTTTATGGCTATACAGACGCTCGCAAAATCCTAATAGGAGAGGGGGTTGACGCTTGCTTGAATTTACCAATAAAGAACGGGAAAATTTTATGATCGCAATAACTTTAAACTGACAGCTCATTAAACAGATAAGAACGCAAAATTGTGAGTAATTGTTGCCTGATGGCGATGGCTCATCTTTAAAAATTCTAATCGAAATTCGAAAACGATGGCGTATTAAGATTATTTTATTATATAAAAACGGAAATAATTAGAGCTTTTACTTCATTTGTTCGGCATTCTAGATTTAATATTAAATTTTTGAACATTAGTTATGAGTCATTCAATCATTGATAAATAGGTATTTTATGCTATAGAAAAAGTGCCCACATGCTGAGTTTCAATAAAAGGTGTTATGAAAACAAAATTGATTTGATGAGAATTATTCTTTGGAGATTCCCGTATTACCTTACTAACTCAGATGGAGTGGAACAACCAAATTTCAACATTAATTTTTGATAACATTAGATATTTATAAGCAATCATCCAAATTATAATAATCGCCACATTCACAAACATCTTTCTTTAACACATTATTCAAAAAGATTACTTACACACAAGCATTAAAACTATAATTGAAGAATACATCTTAAGTCAAAAACAAACATTTCATAATTACTAGATAATAATATGGACTGCTTAGAGTCTTTCCCAAACATTTCTTATATAAGTCACACTAGGTACAAATTATTAAAAAGAGGATGGTTAATTGCAGTAGTCTCTCTTACCTTCGAAACAAAGAAAAGCGTTGCTGATCAGATATCCGTTTATACATTTGATAATGGTTGAATTTAATCGAATTCGACCTTAAAACAGGCTTACAAAATTTATTTACAGAAAAATATTTTTTATGACGAACCTATATGTAATTTAACCTACTTAATTAATTATAGTACACAAATGTTCTTTTAAAAGATTTCAACAAAGATATACTTACGCTTTCAAAATAAATTCTTCAAACTAAACTGCATCAACAAATTTATTATTTCCTCTTTTATGGGCTATTGATGTCTGCCTTTATTTTATGGAAATCTACTTCATCAGTAATCTTCGTTCTGTTTTCTATTTGGTTTTATACGTCGATCATTATATTTTATTAAATTTAAGAACACGTCGTTTTGACAATTATAAAATATCTGCGTGACCTTGCATGCAATATTGCTCCCATTACAGTTTGTGGTTTACCAACAAAACGTAGCGTCAACAAGTATTTTATGAACAGAACAACTACTCGTGAATGACCAATCTTGAATGATTCATCCTAATTATTTACCGGTTTTATATAAAATATTTTTCCTACGTCATCATCTGATTCTGCTTTTAGTTGATATGACTCATAAAGTATGATACAACCGCGTTGAAATGTTAATTTTACACGTTTATTAGATGGTAAAATTTCAATATCTTTGTTAATTAGCGTTTTCGGAATCAATGAAAAGGCTTGCTCGTTATCGCTTTATCATCATTTAATAGATCGCTAGGCGTTTTAGCTTTTTGTAAAAATTAAGGTCGTAAAGCTCTAAACTCACTAATTGGTCTGTTTTCATTCGAATTGTTTTATAGTAAAAAATAATTAGCTGTTATTTGCTTATTGATTTATGTATTTTTGCTACTGAATTGATCTTTTATCATTGAAACAATATAAAATAGTAGCCTTGTTCAAAATTGGAGTTTACGTTACTCATTAAAATGGAAGGCAATCTCTAGAAAAACAAATACAGAGTTCAAGCTTCTTGTTAAATATTTGCAAAAATGTAGTTGTAAAATGAGGAGTACTTTTGGGATCACAGTTATCTGCGTTTTATAACTCGTTTAAATTAGAATTAAGCTCTCTTTAACCTGCATACTATGCATTTAAAACTTGTTCCTTTTTAAATTGGAATTATTATCAAAGAATGATTTTGTACTTTCAAGGGTTATACAATGTACTAAAATTAATTACACTAAGCCTATCGTATCGTATTACTAAAATATTGTACAGGGTGTTTCTTTACAGAACATTAAGTACTAGAAACTCGATTTTCTCTCCTTTTGGATTGTTTTATTTACAGAATATGGTGCCCTTTGACCTCTTATGACCTCATCACATCAATATACATATATATATATATATATACATATATATATCATATATATATATATATATATATATATATATATATATATATATATATATACATGCGTGTAATTAACTATCTAAAATATATATATAAATATTACTGTGATGCTAAATCCCCACTCTTCCTAATATAACAGGCGCATAGTCTCAAATCTAAATTTAAGAATTCACTTTCTAAGCTATATCAGTTAAAACATTGACAGACTATCCTGCTCGAATAGATTAGTATATTAACCTTTACTAAAAATTTTAAGTACATATATTTACAAATAAGAAAAAAATTTCTACAGTATAAATCACATAAAAATATAAAAAAAAGTTTCAACTTATACCCAGAATAAACTTACTTGAACTTCCAGCATCAGGGTATACTCTCACAATCGTACTTACTCTTAAAAATAATTTTTTAAGTGAAATCTGGAAATCTTGAATTTATTAAATCTTAAAGTTACTACTTAGTTAGAATTTTATTAAAAATTAAAACAAAAAACTTAATTTTATATATAGACTTTGTTTTCATCATTACGACATCCCTCTTTTCCAATCACGGGACGAAAAGATACGGCATCGTCTATAAACAAAACTGAATTGAGTGCGATGAATTATTTCTGTATCTTATATTGCTCATACTCAAAAGTTGTAAAATTCATTATGGCGGTTTTTAAGGTTAAAAAATGATACAATTATTACTTTGTATTCTAAAATTATTAATTACATGAATTAGTTGTTTTTATTAATAGTGTATCACGTTGACGCCTATGACCTCATCGCCTTGGTACGAACATGTTCACATGCAAAATTGTGCTGATTTGAAAAACCGGAAATGCTCTTCCTTAGAATATAGAAAAAGGTTCCAAGTAATATAACATGACATATATTAGATAGAAAAGTATTTAAATTTGCAGTCTTAATTCATTTTTTATACAAAGGACTTCGTCTTTAACATGCAAAAGCATAGCATGTAACTTGAGTAGGTCAGTTTACCTTGAATAAGGTATCGAACTGATGAAGGCAGTTGGTCATTGATGTTTGGATAATACCCTATCAGGTTATTTGTTTTTAATTTTAGAGGCACCTTGGTTCTCACTAAATTGACAACTTCATGGTTAACAAAAGCATGTTGATTTAGAATATATAGTTTTCTTTTCGAAATCCCAGAAGATAAAGGCTTTTAGTGGTGTACGTGTTATCTACAGTCAAATATCACTCATTGGGTATTTATGATTAAAATTTCTAGAACTATCACCTACAGTTACTGTAAATGAATAAACATTTTTAATTAATAGCATAAAATTTATAAACGTTCCCACAGTACGTTCTTGTTATTAGGTTAATAAGTAAGATAGTAATTTTGATCACCGAAAACGTTTTCCATTAAGCTAAATAATTTTTGATGTATTTGGTTTTTAGTTTTTGCATAAAAATGTGTATCTTGCACTTGTAATGAAAACATAATCGTGTAATAGAGTAAAGATGTTTTCTTTTATATTGGTGTTTTCCACAACTAATGTAAAGATAATAGTTCCAGATTTGTTGTAATAAATTATTTTGTAATTACTACTTGAGGTGTGATTAAAATTCAGCTAAGTTAGCATTTGATTTTAGAAATCTTTCTTTCAGCTAGCAGTTATAAATAGATGTATTAATGTTCTAGTGGTTAACGTTTGTTTCATGTTTATTTTAACAATAGTGTACTTATAGATTTCCCATGTTAATTTTAGGTCACAATCACTCTCCTGATCTCGGGTTTTGGCATTCTCTTGTTATTCTTTCTGGGACTTTCCCTAGGAACCCCTGTATTTCAAGATTAGGTGGCGTCCGAGATACCTACAGATTAAGACATTTCACGCATGATAGCATTCTTGGACCCTCTTCAAACACTTACACCCTTACATTTGATTTTCTAATGCTCTACCCGAAGGTACTACATTGGTTAGGAAGCGATTTTTTTACCTAGAAATTTTTTATTTTGCCGAACCCATGCTGTTCCAAGTAAACTAAGAAGTTTTAGCGTGCGTGAGAACACACACACACACACACGCGCACACACACACACACACACACACACACACGGGACCCCCATTTTACTTCTCATCCGAACCATGGCGTATTTTGTGAAAAATGCCTTTTTGAAGTGGACCGTGTTGGGATTCGAACTTGCGATCTTGGGCATATTAGTCACACGCATACCAACTACGACACGGGGCCGCTTAGGAAAAAAACACCAACACCGTCCGTTCCACTAAGTTAGTCGAACCATTCTGGTTAGTACAGTCAAAGTTTACGGAATTTTAGCGGGGTACTTCACCTGCGGTTCTGTTAATATGAGAGGTTCGCGTAAGACTGCTGATCCCAAGGTTTCAAGTTCGAATCCCGACCGCTTAAAAAATTTAAATTAAATTAATTAAATTAAAAAATTTCGGCAAAATACAGAATTTCTAGGTAAAAAAACTCGCTTCCTGCCCAATGTAGTATCTCCCGGTGTAGCATTGAAAAATCAAAATGTAGGGGTGTGTAGTTTTATTGATGAGATTAAAATCCATATCCTTTACCTCAGTATTCTTATATAACAATCTAAACTTGTTATATTTACGTTAATTACTTACAAATTTGGTATAATTAAACTTCTCTCACGTCGTTAATCTTGCATGACCTTGACGTATTATTACGCCTACAAATTGGTTTGCATGAATGGCGCTGCGGGTGGAGTACACAATAAAATAAAATAAGTCAGGAACTTACCGTGTTTATTACTAAACGTAACGACTGCGCCCTGCTTCTCAGTTATCGTTCTTTGGTCGGAATTTTAAAATTTCCTCGTCGACGAAATGAAGTACCAGCACGGTATCGAAATACGATAATTTGTAGGTATAAGAAAAATGTACAGAGAGAAAAGAAACCACTGCGCCGAGTTTAAACTTCACACACGTCCGACCTCGTCAAACACCGATAGTAAAGCCTTTTCCTTTAATAGGTTTAGTTCTCATAAGCTATAATCATCTCACCACTTTTCCACGCTCTCATGGCCAAAACCGCTAAACGCAGCTGCATTCTTATAGCCTAGAAACGCACCGTGTGCGTTTGCATACCGTAACACAGATGTTAATGTCCTAAAATGCTTGGGAAACCAATAATCGTAGAACTTACGCTTAAAAACTTAAATTAAGGAAGGGAACGGAAAACTTGCCCATACTGGGTTTAATACCCAAAAATTAAATAATAAAATAAAATGTGAAGCCAATAAAATGCCTAACAAACTAATTAATACGTCACGAACGTTCTTAGGTGATATAAAAGATTAACCTTAAAAACCATAGTCATGAACTATGTAGTGCTCTATTCTATTTCGATTCTCATTGGTTGATAATTATTGCAATTATTATAGTGTATATTTTGATATTCGAGAGTATTATTGAACAGCACGGTAACCACTTCCATGTTTCCGAACGCACTCCGTGACGTCAGAATTTACCGTTGTAGGGGCGATCGATATTGTTTACAAGCTTTAAAGAGACTTTTGTTTCAGATTTCAAAATTGAAGGTCGAAAAGCTTCACTTGGTGGTTTTATTAAGGGTGATGTTTTTAATTATATGCTATTTTAAAGTTATCTGATTGCATCGAATCATTATTAATCGTTTGATGTTATTAACTTGTGTTTTAAGATAGTAATTGAATAATGATCCCATTGTTATGCATATTTTTGTTTAGTGATTTTTAATCCACTTGTGTTTAATTTTTAAAAGCAAGTTTTAGCCAACGCAATCATAATAAATAATTTTAACATTCGCTTACTAGATTTGATATATCTGTTAACATGCACTTATATAAAGATTTAACGCCTGAATCTGGGCTTGTATTTATGCTGTAGAATTTTGGTATGTATTTGCTACCAACATATTTTATAATTTGTTTTCAATGTTTTAATAACTTGTGATGATTATGTAATTGTTTATTTCAATTTTTAGTTGTGCGTTTATAACTGCATAATTCATGTCTCGATTTTAAAACCTAACCGTAAATTAGTTTGATCTGATCTGAAGTACATTATAACCTGCAATTTTATCGGTAACTAATATTGAAATTTAATGATGCTTGTTATGATGTGACTATAGTAAACCTCTGCTATGACCCCGTCTTAACGCGTTTGCATCATGACTGTGTAGGAGATGGTCGATTCAATTTGTACCCATTGTTTGGTACTATCATAGCATATGTTCATGTTTGACTTCATGTTTGTTTATAAATATTTATTTTGTTGATGTATTTGTAGTGGTCGTGTTTATGCAACGATAGAATGTAGGTTAGCCATTGTGAATCATATTGCCAAACGGGCTGGAAACTGTTAATGGTATGTACGATTGACGTGTATGTTTGAGTCTTTGTTGAATTTACTAACATTTTATGGCCGTGCGGGGTGGAACATAGGTAGCCAAGGCCCTTATCTTCCCGGTGTTCTTCCTCTTCAACTTTAGCTAGGTAGTAATGACACAGCCGTCCCTGGTACCTTCTAGATTAGCTAGACTACACTAACATTTCTTCCGTTTCATATGTAGAATGTATGAGTAACAGTTGACATCCATGATATTAAAAATGTACAGGGTGCTTATTCGCCGCCCCATCCTTGCAGAGGTGTTTTTATGCAGTTAGAAACGTAGGGTTGTTGAGGTTTTATCTGCCGATACTCTTTCCTCAGCGTTAATCCAGAGAGTCCGGCACTGTTTGCTCTTGTAATTCATGGTTAATTGCTGGTAACCTAATTTTGAGGGGTTAGCGTTAATAATTAAAGTAGGGTCGTTAACTATTGTAGTTTTGTTTCAAACCTACCCGCCTAACGCTCACTCAGTGTGTATATTTGGCTTAAGTGTCGGTCACATAACGTAGGTGTCACTAACTACAGCCACTAGACGACTCGATCACAGCCAGGTATTATCAAGAGAGGGCGTTTGTTCACCCGCATGTAGGTTAGAGTACAGATTTGTAGCAGCAACCAGGTGCGTTACATTACAACTAAATCTGTGTTTTTTGGACGTACTTATGTTTATGAGCCCAAAATACAAGTTACTGCTTTTAATTCTCACTACAATTGGCACACTTTGGATTCAGGAGATCTCGACCATTTTTGTGTCTAATCTACTTACTTTTCAACCTGTTAATAAAACATTTTTAATTTTTAGCACAACTAATCCACGTGGAATTTGTAATCGCCTGATATTTTGTTTAAATTATAATTTTAATTGTTTATTATATCTAACCGATTTTGGTTTAATAATGGTCTTAGCTATTTTGTAAATAATCTACTTGTTCAGCTTATTGTTAGAGCTTACCTAGTTTAAGTTTAAATGAGCCGTACTGTTTCTGCGGTTGACCTACTTTTTCAACTTCTCGTGAGTTTGGGGTGAAAACGGCTGTTGATTTTGGGGTTGACCTACTTTGAGTGTATAACAGTCATACTCCACTACTATAATTCCAAGTCAGGTGTAGAAGTTGTATCATTGTGATTATTGCATTATTAATTCTAGTAGATTGAAGACATTTCTGAACATACATTTTTGAATAAATTTAATAAAAAATGCAGTTGGCGGTAATTTGTAATTATATTACTTGTTTTTATATTTTAGTGACATTGACAGCTTAAATTTACTAGTGTGCATTTTAAATTTTGTGGTTTGCTTTTAATTTGTAAATTATCTAATTAGAAGCCAGCATTTTAAAAGAGAATCCAGGTAAGGTTTTTTTTAATTACGTATTGTTCTAAATGTATGATACTTCAATATGAAAACCATATATTGCAAGTTGGCAATCCATTCACATCGTATAATGAAATAAGCTAAATTCATAGAGAACATACAGATTTATCTATGGCTAAACTTATTGTACATTCTATGTTTGTCAACTAGGATACGCTTTCTTTAGCACTATATGCAACAAATTGTACCTGCTTGAGGATTTGTAACGATTATGAATAACTTTAAAAAAGTAAACTTTAACACTTAAATGCATACCGTTGCTGTTTAGCAAAATTAATTCTATATATCCTTTAAAGTACGTAATGAGAATTTCAGTTTGCCCTATTATGTGGTTTTATTTCACCAAACAACACTGCTAGAGGGCGAGTTACGTTTTGGGCCTTGGGAGCGGCCTTTTTAAAAAGTCTTCTTCCAAAAACTCTTTTAACAATTTTTTATTTAAGCAGAAATTACAAATGGAATTTTAACAAACTGTATAAAATTACTCTAAGTCGAAACTACTATTAAACAACCAACAATGTAAAAGCTGTGAGGCTCAAGACTGACTGACTATCTTGGGGCACCCGGGGTATTTGTTGTCCCTGCCCCTCACATTTCTGTGGTAACTGCAGAGCTCATGTCTGCTTATTTCTTTATTCAATTATATAATACAAAGTAACAATCTTAATTTTAATAATTGCGGTTTTATAACCGTCTCTGACCCGCACCTGCAGTATCACTTACGTCTGGAATACATTGTATTCACATCCGTTCTCACAACTTGCTTGTGAACTTTCATTAACCTTTTTTTTGTTTATCCTAGAATTACAATGTTGCATCTAACTTAAGTTTCTTAATAATTTCCATTCAATTATACATACATTGATTTGGGGGATTTGTTAACTCCTCCTGACGTAGATGAAAAATTAAGGGTTTTGTTGCATTTTTAAAATTTCATAGTCCCTAAGGGTACATTTATTGTTTCTTCATTTACCTTTGTTTCCTTATGACTAAATTTTTCTTTATTTATTCTTATATCTAAGATACATTTTGTACAATACATACATAGTTAGTAAAATGATTAAAATGATTAATAAAATCGTCCAAACACTTATGTCATCATAATGTAGTTTTGACACTTTTAACTCGCTTAAGTGTTTTTTGTAATTGTCCATTAGTTTTACAGCTTCGTTCAGATCGTCTAAGTCTAGGTGTTCTAGTTGCATGGATTTCTTGATTATTTCGTCGTCTTCGGGTAGTGTAATCTTGAATTGTAGTTCTGGTAAATTTGCGAATTTCTTGGTTACTGTTGGGTCTTGATATACTCGAATAAGTTCGTTCGTCAATTTTAGATGTCTTCCTTAAGGGTGATTACTTTACTTCCAGTTAATGCTAGATTGTTTCTGACTTGATTACAGTGGGCGGTTGCTATTACTTCTTATAGAAATACAGCAATCCATTTGTTTTCTGTAACTTTTTGAATTTTCATGTTGGTGATTTGTAATGGTTTTGCTTCACAGTTGTCGTAATGATTTGAAAATCTTAATAATTGTACTTCACAAAGGATATCTGCTTGAATAGTTGTTGTTGTTAATGATTGGCATAAATATTGGCTTGGTGTGACTTCGTTACATTTTTCGTTCGTGTAACCATATCCGAGTTTATTTAAGGAAAGGAACTTGGTTTTAGGGATAATAACTTGATACCTGCTAGTAATTTTCATGGGGAAAGCAAATAAATGATAATAATTGTAATTGCTACTTTCTACTATAGGGATTTCTATTAAAAATGTGATTTCGTTGTTCTTTACATAGCCTTTCACTATGGCTATTTTTTCAAATATGAGTATGTTTGATTCTACTACTTAGAAGGGTAATTTACTGTTAGTTATAAATGATCTAATTCTTAATAAGTCACTTGGTTCTATAATACTAGAATGTTATGTGTTTAGTTTTGCAAATGTTACGGCGTTTTTTAATGTGGCTAAAATTTGTTGGATTACAGTAAGAGTTGATATTATTTGGGTGAATATGGTATTGAATCTGATTAAGTCTCGCATTCCTAACATTGTGGTTTGCATGTTAGTTTCAAGGGTTTGTATTCTATTGGCTATACTGTCTTGATTTTTTACTAGCTTTCTTAGTGTATCGTTGAATTTTATTGTAGTTGACTGGGTTAGAGATATTTGATTTCTAACAATAGTTTTTATGTCGTTTTGGTTTTCAATTAACTGTTGTATGGCGTTGTCATATCGTTTTGCATTTTGGTTGTCTAAATTATCTGTGATAGCTTTTAAAATGTTACCTAGTCCGTTGATTAGTCCTCTTTTTCGTCTTGTGATTTGATCTGTCGGTATTAACCTATTAAATTTATCTTGTATGCTTCTTAAAATGTTTTCTATTATACTGTTGTAATTCATCATTTCTATTGCGTATTCTTTTCCGAACTTGGCTGTGTCCATCGATTGATTGTTTTAGTCTGTAATAGTTGTCTTTAATTATGTAAAATTCTTGTTTTAATTCTGTTAAATCAAATTTTTGTGCGAATGTCCAATAGTCTATTGTATTTTGCATACTTTCCAATTTTACTGATAGTATACCGGGGTTGTTCTTAATGTCTTCAACTAATATATCGTTGTCCGTTCTACCTGGGTGGAGGAAGACGGTAAGGGTGATGACTGTCCATCTGAAATTACATGGTGTCTGAGGTTTTTTAAATGAATATATTTAACTATTTTTTAGTTGTCTACTACGGCTATATTTTTGTCTGATATTTTTTTGATTTTAAACGGGCCTAAGTTTCTGGGAACCGTTTTGTGTCTTTTATTTTGAAGTTCTTTCCATACACGGTTTGTCCTATTGAAAATTTATTTATGTCTGTATTCTTGATGCGGATTTTTGTAATACGTTCCTTGTCGTTATCTAGTTTATTTTTACTTAATCATGTTATTTTTAATTTTTGTATGGTCTTTAGCATACTGTTGGTATACTTCTTTGTTATAATGTATGTCGTAAGGGTTACGGGAATCAAAATGTCCTAATGTTAATTCTAGGGGTGTAAAATTTGTTGATGAATAGATTGTTATTGTAAGCAATTAGTGCGTATGACATTAAATTAGTGATGTGTTCTTTCTTGTAAGTTAATCTTAATAATCTGATCTGTTCTAATAGGGATAGGTGTAATCTTTTAATTAATCCGTTTGATTCAGGGTGGTTTTTGGTTATAAAATGAAGTTTTAGTTTATGGAGTTCTAGGGTATTTTGTATCGTTTTATTCTTAAATTCGCTACCATTTTCTAAAGTTATGGTTTCGGCTGTACCGTAAAATGCAAAATATTGTAAGAATCCTTGGGTTACGTCGATGCTATTTTTGAAAGTGATGGGTATCGCTTGACCTACTTTGGTGAATGCGTCTACAATTGTTAAAAAGTTCTGTGCTTCTACTACAAGTGTCTGCATGTAATTTTTGAAAAGGTTTGTCAGGTGTTTTGGTTAACATTAGGAGTATTTTTGGGGGTGTTTTATCGTATTTTGCTTTATCGCATAATTCGCATTGGTTGATAAAATCTGTGGTTAGTTCTTTCATATCTTTAAAGTAGTATCTCCTCATGAGTTGTTTTAGTGTTTCACTGATTCCACGATGGTTGGTTTTGCCTTCGTGTTGATTTCTAATTACATTGTTTATTTCGTCAGTTTTATTTAGAGTTATTAATTTTCTTGTGCATCTAATAATTTCAGAGCCAGAGTTATTAAATAATTTAATATATAATTCGGAGAATCGTTTGTATAAATGTTCGGTGGTGAAATTAAAATAAAAACTTTTTTTCGGGGGTATATTCTTTTAGAATTTTAATTATTTGTTCCTCATTGTCGTCTTTAGTTATTTGAATTTGATATATTTTCTTGTCGTCTATTTTTGTGTATTTTACGGGATTGGAGTTGGTTAAAACTTCGGTAATTATGAATTGATTTGATTTTATATTTATCGCTTCGTTTAATATTTTAATGGCGATTTTTGGTTCTTCATTTTGTGTCGAGTATATGGTGTCTATTTCTTCTGGGTCTTCTCTTATCTCTGTTTCGTCTACGTTGCCTATAATTGACACTGTTTTTATTGCGCTGAGTTGTATTCTGCTTAGTGCGTCTGCGTTATTTTTATAAATGCCTTTTTTGTATATAATTTTGTAGTCATATTCTTCTAATCTAATTCTCCCTCTTTGTAGTTGTAAGTTTGGTTCCTTGAGTTTGCATAGGCATACTAATGGTCTATGGTCGGCGTATATATAGAATTTTCTTCCATAAAGGTATGGTCTAAAATATTTCGTTGCCCAAATTATTGCTAATAATTCCTTCTCGATTGTGCTGTATTTTTGTTCAGTCTCGTTTATGGTTCTAGATGCGTGGCTGATTGGTTTATCGTTACCTACTTTTCCTTGGCTCAATATTGCGCCTAGTGCTACGTTTGATGCGTTGGTGGTCAATATAAATGATTTCGAAAAGTCTGGGTATTCTAATACAGAGTGATTCGTAAGTATGCATTTAATTTTTCTACGGCTTAATAAATTCTGAGGTGTGTTTATAATTAAACACTTTCGAACTGAAAATATCCAATTATAGCTTTATAAAGTTTTGATGAGCGTTACGTCCTTCGGATTTTTCTGAATAGTTGTTATCTCGGTGATGGTTTCCGGTAGTAATTGTATGATAATTACGTTATAAATTGCACACTTTGTTTCAACCTTGTGCCGAGTAAATTTTTTCACTAATAAATTACAAAAATGCTTCTACAATTATACACTTCCGTCAATTGTTGCATTGAAGTGTTTAATTTATAGAATTTGATTAAAGTTGAGTTTTGAATAAATCGTTTCTGTAATTAATTGCTATAATAAGATTTGCGTTATATTTATACATTAAAGTTTTAGACTTTGATGAATAAATCGTTTCGTTGGTAATACTTTGTAATAATTAGCGCATATAAATGCGTCTTTACAGTTCTCTTGTTAAAAATAAGTTTTCATAAATGTTATAAATACTAAATTACGATAATACTAATTAGAAAAATCTGTACATAAAATTTCTTACTAGCTAGCATCAATAATTTGAATAGAATAAATTGGTTAAGATAAATGAACTTGCATAATTTTCATCGTCGATTTCATCTGTTTTCTTTTTTTGGGCTCGGTTGATTTTTATACCTTGTTCAAGTTTGTTTCTTTGGGCTCGGTCGATTTTGTACCTTGTTCAAATTTTGTTTGGTTCTTCCAGATTGGGAATTGAAATTCCAGACCACCAGTTCGTCGAATTTGGATTTCCTAGTGCCTTCCTGGATCCGTACGTCTGCGCCAGTTACGTTTTGGGCCTTGGGAGCTGCCTTTTTAAAAAGTCTTCTTCCAAAAACTCGTTTAACAATTTTTTATTTAAGCAGAATTTACAAATGGAATTTTAACAAACTGTATAAAATTACTCTAATTCGAAATTACTGTTAAATGGTTTTGAGTAGTCCTAACAACCAACAATGTAAAAGTTGTGAGGCTCAAGACCGACTAACTATCATGGGGCTTCCGGGGTGTTTATGTTGTCCCTGACCCTCACATTTCTGTGAAAACTGCAGAGCTCATGTCTGCTTATTTCTTTATTCAATTATATAAAACAAAGTAACAATCTTAATTCTAATAATTGCGGTTTTATAACCGTCTCTGACCTGCACCTGCAGTATCACTTACGTCTGGAATACATTGTATTCACATACGTTCTCACAACTTGCTTGTGAACTTTCATTATCCTTTTCTTTATTTATCTTTGAATTACAATGTTTCTTAATAATTTCTATTAAATTATACATATATAGATTTGGGGGATACGTAACTGGGCTACTATAACATTTTCGTTAATTGTGTCAGTTGCTGCCTAATGTCAAAAGTGAATAACAATACATGTTTTGTAGTTTGATTTACATAGTTCTAAAAATCATTTGTTTTAAAAAAATTATTATATTACTGAATGGGGGATGTATTTTTTAGATTTCATGAGTTTGCCAGTAAATACATTGAAAGTCCCTGGAAAAGTGAATTTTTTGGTTTGTTGCCGTTTAGCAACATCGTGCATTTATTTAGGGTATACCCAAGATGTGTAAAGTGGCCTACAAACTATTAGCCAATCTGCGATTGCGTGAGAACTACATCACTCTGCCTGCCAATTTAAAATTTTCATTATAAATTCAATACAAGCAATAACTAGGATTTGATTTAAAACCTTTAAATTGAGAAATTTGTGTTAGTCAAAGATGTAGGAATACATGTTTTGTTATGTAAATTTTAGTGCTCTTAAAATTTGACACTGATTTTCAGGCTAATGTTTACTAATTAATAAATATTTGTATAATATTAAAATGATAACTTCATGTTATAGCATCAAATCTAGGTATTCTTAGATTATCAAATGGCGTAAAAATTTTGTTCGGACGACGAAAACGAAATAGTGATGATACTGCTAAAATAAATTAACAATTATGTAAAGATATAATTTCATATATTTTAATTCATCTTCACAATGTTGAAAGTGAAGCTTAGTACATACGCGTTTATTTTCCATACTAAATTTATCTTTCCTACAATACTTCCTATCCCACTTTTACAGATTTCTGAATTATTTAGAAAGGAAAAGAAAAGCACCCGTTTTTCCACTCTCATTGAGCTTTTTCGAATAACTTCTGTAAATAGTTACACTTTAAATTTTGCCACCTAGCATCTGCAACAGAATAATGATTTCTTTTTATATCTAAATAGTAAATATATGTAATTTTTTACATATGAAAATTCAATCGCAAAATACTCGTGTTGAAATCACACTTTGGTAAGAATAATGCACTGAACGAATGGATTTTACTTGAATAATATATTAAAAATGATGTATAATGTCTTACAAATATTATATTTGTCACACAACAAAAAGATTATAACAACTCAAGGTGTATAAAATAGTCGGCTTGATATTAATCCAGAAGAATAAAGCTAATAACTAATAACAACTTTATAGTGCAAGTGTTTTTTGCTTTGTTTCTTCCTTCGATTTTTCTTTTGCTAATTCTTGTTTAGTTTGTTGAATTTCCTACCACTTTGACGAAGTAATTACAAATGGAGTACGTTCTGCGTCTTTCTTACCTTTCCTTGTAGACATTGCTGGCCAGTACAGTACTATGTGTAGGTCTATCAGTGAATCATTTTGAACATGCTGAGTTAAACCCTTTTTTGGAATTACTTCTACTACCCCTAGGCCTGTACCATTAGAAGTGTTTGGCGTGATTGACTTTTCTAATTCAGTATTAATATGACTCTTATTTGCTACAAACAAAACACTTACATCAGAATTCGCTTTAAAGGTTCTTTAGTCTTGCACATAGTCTATGTCGTTGGTCGGTATATCATTTTCAAAATACACCTCCAAATTAGGATATCGAACAACTCATCCTCTTTGTTATACAGTAAGGAATTCACTTGCTGCATTGTCATGAGACTGGATAGGCACTACTGTATTTGAATTTTTTGCCCTGAGTTCATTATTATTTGATTTGCTGCTTTGAAAATATTTCTATATTTACGGAGCTTAGAAAATGATTCATCTTTGGGCATACCTTTAAAGTTTTCAAACTTTTTGATTAGTTCACCTCCTACTATGTCTTTGAATGTTACATAACTCACCTCCAAATTCAGTTTCATTTCCGAATGTTGGCGATTACAATTTTCTAGGCATTTAGTGTAATTTAGAGCATTGGGGTTTAACGGGAATAAACCATGCTCTAAATATATTTCTCATCTTTGCTTGTAATATATCCCGCACTATTCCCCAAAAATGCCTTAGAACGTATCATGCCCTTCTATTTCTCCTAATTTTTTGTTTTCCACAGATATCTTTATTCCCCTACTATTTCTATAACTTCTTTGTTATTAACTTTGTCTGTCTATACATCTGAAGCACAACACTCCAAAAGGCTTCTACCGTTATTCTGTCTGCCTCCCCTACTGCCCCTATTTCATAGACATACCGTGCTGTGCTCCACACATATGCTTTCAACTATTTTCTCCTTGTTTCTATGTTTGTTGTCTTCGCTGCTCTTTCTTGTTAGATGCAGTTTGGTTTCCCATACTCTATTTCTCCAATAATCAACGGTATGTGAGGGGGTTTAAGCAGTCTATGGCTGCCAAAATCCCCCAACACTCGAGCCTTTGCCGAATTAATAGTTTTTCAATATATCCTTTCACACAATCAGCATTAGTTGAAAATATTTCAAAACCACACCTGTAGTTTATAATAATCATCAGATTTAAGTGTTTTTTTTTTTTTTTGACATTAGGTTGTCAGTCTTGAAACTGGTTGAACGCATACCTTCATTTATTTCTATTCTGAGCTAGCCTACACCGTTCCCTGAAATTCCCACATTCTAGATACAGCTCGATTCCCCTTGTCTTGTTTCCTAATTATTTACCCTATTTCACCGAGCTTCAGTGGTATGTGAAGGGGATTAAGCAGCCTGTGGCTACCTAGGATCCTCCAACACTTAGACATTTGCCGAATTAGTAGTTTTCCAGTAAATCCATTCGCAAAATTGACATTAGTTGGGAATATTGCAAATCCAATGCCTGTAATTGCTTATAATAATCATCAGGTTTAAGTACAGTTAATTTTTTTTTCATCATTAGGTTTCCATCTTGGAACTGGTTGGACGTGTACCTCCATGGATTTCTATTCTGAGCTAGCCTGCATATTTCCCTGAAATTCGCATAGCTTACATCTTTCACTATCTGTGTGCAATAGTCTAACCTCTCTTTTTTCTTATCTCTGCTTCTAATATATTCAGCACTATTCCCTTATAGCCTTTTCATTTATATTAAGGGATTTTTCCTATTAGTTTTTTTTCTATGTGACCAGCTGAAAGGCACAAGAAAGTTTTACGAGGATTTCCAGTAAGTGTATAGAGCCCACGGCAAGTTTCGGTGGAAAATGGCTCGTAGATGAGGAAACCTCAAAAGGCTAAGCGGCTAGTCGAACTATTTGCTCTGGGTAGAACATGAGCTGTTGGTCGGGGTTGGACTGCGACCAAAAATGTAAAGAATATGGCGCCACCGAATTTTTTTATATGAAGAAGTCCTTACAAGTCCCTTGTACAAGGCGAATGCAGAAACCTTTATTCAATTACCGCTATACAATTTATTACTGCAACACAATCCCTAAAGTTTCTTACCTTATGGCTCGACTTTGACCTTTATAGATGCACTGCTACACCTGTGAACAGATTAAACAAAGATAGCACTGAACCCTAAATTTAAAAATTAATTCGAATCAACCTTCATTCATTCCAATTAAAAAGAATAGTCTTGACCAAAATAAAAATCTATTCCTTCAGTATTTAGCATGTTATTTACAAGACATCTTTTTCTTTAATATAAGTTTGATTAATTTAAATTCTTGAAAAATATGTACATAAGTACTTGATAGTATAAGTACTTCTCACCGTTAAAACATGGTAATTTCTATTAGAAATGTCTAGCAAAATTTATTTAAAAATGAGTGAGCATGAGTTTACTTTCTGAATAATTAACTATATGTAACAATTTCAGTTGGTTTGGGTAGTACTACTTAACCTCACAAAAATATTCCACCCAGCAATTAGTGGAATATGAAATGTAAAAATTTAATTTCTAAGATTTGAGTAAATCATGTTTCGAATAATCAAATCAATTTTCATAAAATATAGAATTTAACTTTTCTTATCTCATAATGACATCTTCCGTAAATTAAATGTATTAATAAAAAGATTTAAAATGAAAATTTACAGGTTCCTGTTGCTTAATATGAAAAATAAATAGTCTGTCATTCACCTAACTTGAAGTTCAGATCACGTGATCAAACAAAAAAATTATTTGTCTGCTATATCCATGCGACAGCTGACATATATGAAAGTGAATTTACATACCAGATGTTCATCCGATGGAAAAATACCTGCTATGCTTATGGGCTATACCCGGAATTATAATTGATGATTTATAATTCGCCTCTTTCAACAACTAAAATACAGGAAATGTCCAATTCCATACAACCAAATTAGCTGCTTACTGAAATTCCAAACCATATCACAGCGTCCATATTAAATAATTGATGCACGCCAAATCGACATTCGTACAAAGGTTAAACTTTACTAAATACTGATAAATTTCATTTCTTGTCCAAATAAATTAGTTATACTTCTTAAATTTTCCTAAATTTTCCTACGTTGCATGTTAACTATAATTGCATGCTAACTAAAAATTTCATGTTAACCAAAAGTTTCATGTTAACCAAAAGTTGCACTGAAAATATTTATTTAGTAAGATTACAAAAGCAGTACTACTTACTGTTAACCAAAGGCCCTTCAAACAAAATAACGTCTCGTCATCTGCGAGCTATTTTCCAGCAAGTGTGGACAACAAAAGTGCGCGTCGCCGAGACGATATCATATCAAGAAAACAATTTAAATTCCGTGTGCTTCCAACATGTGGATTCAATAAACGTCATTATCCTTGCGTTCAAGGAACAATTGACCTCTTCTGACGACAGCTGAGTTGGAAGTGATAATATCACGCGGGTTACCGCCTGACAACAAGCTTAATCTTACAATTGTCTAACAGAGGGAACTCTTAAGATGACACTAACAAAAAGTATCTTTTGTCACCGCATAATTTACAATTGAATTGAAAGTTAATATTGTATTTGACAATATGTAATATTATTTTGACAACGATCCTAGGTCATGGATCGAAACGTAAATAAAATAGATTTTAAAAACTATGAGTGGTTTCATTCCCAAAGAAGATTAAGAAGAATGCTAAACAAACCACAACAAACATACAGGGAGTATGTAATATGTATTTCTTAGATTGTGTAGCATCATTATGCATTAAGTTGGTTATTATTAATTAAATAGGTTCAATATCTGTAGACATAATGACAGAAAATAAAATCGTTACACCCTAATGTCTTAGTATGTGGCCTATCATACTATCTCTTCTATTTTTTACCATTTTCCACATACTTATATCTCCTTCTACCATTTCTAGTATCTCTTTGTTCTTAACTTTTTCTGTCCACACTATCTTCATCATACGTCTGTAGCACGATATTTCAAAGGCTTCTATCTTTTTCCTGTTCGCTTCTCCTACTGTCCAGGTTACACAGCCGTACAGTGCTGTGCTCCACACATATGTTTTAAGCAATCTTTTCCTTGTTTCTATGTTTGTTGTCTTTGAATACCGCAGATACTTTTTCTTGTTAAATGTAGCACGACCTTATACTAATCTTTGTTTTATATCTTTTGCATTCTTCCCATTTTGCATTATTTGGCTTCCTAGGTAGCAGAAATCCTTAACCTCTTGTAGTTACCTATTAGTATTCTTATTTTTGATTTATTTTCACCTCCTTTGCATACTAGTACCTTAAATTTATTCTTGTTAATTTTCATACCGTATCTCTATGTTAGAACTGTTTCCATGTCATTAAGAGTAGCTTCTAACTCTTCTTTGCTAGATGCTAATACCACTATTTCATCTACAAATCTAAGCATATTAATCTTTTGTCCCTGCATAATAATTCCAAATGTTTTCCTGCATTTGATAATATCCATTGCCTTTTCGAAGTACAAGTTAAAAATTAATGGAGATAGGGCTCATCCATGTCTCAAGCCTTTCCTAATGTTTACTTCTCTATGTTCCTGCTCTAATTCTATTACTGCTGTTTGCTCTTTGTATAAGCTATGTACTATTCGTCTATCCCTATAACTCATTCCAATTTCTTTGAGTATTTCAAACATTTTTTTCCATTTCACATTGTCGAATGCTTTTTCCAGATCTAGAAACCCTTATACACACTTTCCCCTTTTTCTATTGTTTTCTCCATTATTAGTATCAGAGCTAAAATAGCCTCCCATATTCTCCTGTTTCGCCTAAACTCAAATTGATCCTCTCCTATTATTTCTTCAGCTCGTTTTCCATTCGTCTTTGTACAATCCTAGCTAATATTTTAGACACATGTGCTGTCAAACTTATTGTTCGAAAATTTTCACATCTATCTGCGGCTTTCTTTTTTGGTACATTTACTATGATGTTACGTATGAAATCTTTGAGTATCTCGCCTGTCTCATACATATAGTGTACAAGTTGGAAGAAACGTTCTATTACTGCTCGTCCAGCAGCTTTTAGAGTTTCAGCTTGCACCTCATCTGCACCTAGTGTTTTACCATTTATCAGACCCTTTAAAGCTAATTCAAACTCATCTCTAGTATAGGATATCCCAAGTCATCCTTTTCAATGTCTGATTTCTGTGTAATGCCGTTAGTTCCTCTCCTGCTTATAAATTCCCTATATACTCTACATTTTCTAGTTTTAAGTTTCCTCCACGTCCCTTATATTTTTAGTAAATGGTTTCATATCACTAAAATTCATTCTAATTGGTTTGTATGCTTCGTCTATCTTTCCTATTTCCATCTTAGTTTGTACCCCTTTGCAATTTTCATCAATTCGTTGTTCTTTAGCTTTACTGCATTTGCGAATAATTTCTCATTTTATGGCTTTGTATCTCTGTTTTCCTGTTTCGTCTGTTCTATTTTTGTATTCTCGTCTTTCTTCTATTAAATTCAGGATATCCTTTATTGTCCATGGCTTCTTATTTTCTTTTTGTGTATACCACAGAATATCTCTGGCCTCCATGTCTAAGCTGGATTTAATGTTATTCCATTCTGTTTCTACTTCCTTATTATCAGAAATTTTCCCGATGTCTTTCAACAATTCATTTCATTTTTTTTTTCAAATCTTTCTTGAATATCTTTATCTTTTGGTTTCTCAAAGTCAAAGTGCCTTTTTCCATTACTTTTTCTTCAAATTTTTTAATTTAAGAGCAGCCTTCATAATTCTGATGTTGTGGTAAGTGTCTATATCTGCTTCTGGATAGCTTCTACAATCTTTTACTTGATTCCTAAATCGTTGTTTAACAAAAATGGAATCTATTTGATATCTTCCTATGTTTACTGGCATTAAATTGTTTTACCACCCTATTTTCCCTGTCATTTTTCGTGCCTAAACCAAATAGACCTACTACCACCCCTTCCCTACCCTCACATATTACTGCATTAAAATCCCCCGTAATTATTAAACTTTCATGTTCTTTTACGTATCTTAGTATATCTTCGATATCTTTGTACATCGCTTCTACCTCCTCCTCACTGTAGCTAGAGGTGGGCATGTATACTTGAATTATTACTGTATTTACCGATTTAGATGCTAATCTAACCATGAGTACTCTTTCGTTTTTTGTAAGTAATTTTCTACACAGTGTCCTATCTTTTTTCGCATAACTATCCCCACTCTCGAATGTCCTTCCTCTGATCCTGTATGAATTACTCTAAAGTCTCCACTCCAAAAATTCCCCACCTCTGGCCAGCGAACTTCGCTGATCCCTACTATGTCTAGTGCTAACCTATTCATTTCAATTTTCAAATTTTCTAGCTTACTTACTTGCTTCATACTTCTGACATTCCACGCTCCGACTCTCAAAATATTCCCTGCTCTTCCTTTAAACCTTCCAATCCCATCCTCCAAAGTAGTCCTATCCCGGAGATCCAAATGGGGGACTATTATAACTGGAGTTTTTACCCCAGAGGATGCCATCATTTTAAAACAATTTAAGTACGCTGTGTACTTGGGAGCGAATGTGGTGGTTTCTTGTTGCCTTCCACATCGCAGTAGTGTGTCTTAGAACGCCATATCAACCCCTATGGTCTCTGTTCCTTTAAGTACCAAAACAGCTGATGTCCTCTTTAGGTGCATGCCTTAGTCTTGGTTCCTCACTAAAGACCCTACTACTTTGGTTGGACCTGTAGTTCGGCTCTTTAGATCACTGAAACGCACAAGTCATTCCACTCGTTCTAGTAATCTAGAACTTCTTCAAGATACAGGTCCATTCGGAACGGAAATAAATAAATTTCTAATTGAAAACACAGATTACTTAGAGTATATGACATATGTGTGGGATGTCCGTCTACAAATAATACAATTGGGAATTGAGTATTACACTTTTTCAGTTATGGATAGACAGTATTGTCTACTTATTCATAAAAAACTTGAGCTTTCATCCACCCGTTGTCACTTATTCCATCAGAAGGTAAACTTTTAGAAATTTCTATTGATCGCCTTTTATTTGGATAAATTACCATGGGCGATGTTATTTCACCGTTTGCTGAAAAGGTGAACATGTCAGTAATAGTTGATTTAGCCTGACCAGCATCAACTTGATAAACATTACAAGTACCTTTGGGGATTTCACTTTTTGTCCTTTGAGACATAATTGAAAATTTGTCTCATCCCCATTAAAGACACTTCAATCATCTTGCAAAATATACAAATATCCCTCTTCAGTAAGGTATTCCGTGATAGGAGCAAACCATTTTCGGATATCATATTCACTTACAGTTGCACTAGCAGCTGAGACTCTTTCTGGAGTTCTAAACATAATCTTGGAATGACGGTTAAAAAAGGCATTAAACCAACCTTCTCTAGGAATGTTATCTTTGAAAAGATTTTTTTCTTGACACCAGTTCTAGAAACTGCAATGTCTTCTCGGCGGCGTGGAAATCATTTTCTTACACATGAAGATATCCATTCACACAAAGTATTTTCTTCATCGACTGTTAAAATGGGATCAGGACCATGATTTGTTTTAACAAACTTTTTACTCGTACAGAAAATGATTATTGTGCGTGGAACCCCAAAAGTTTTAAAAGCTAATTTTTTCATCATGCGTTGCTTTACAGCTTCTACAGCTTGAGCAATATTGTCTTCTGCGTATTTCTTGTGGAAAAGTTTCCCTTCCTTCAGTTTTGGTATTTTGCTAAAACAAACAGTACACTATTAAGACCGTCAAATAAACCATAGATGTGTAATTTCTATTGTGTACATAAATAGTGACCTACATAGCTACCTATACGTATATTAATAGGCAGTTAAACAATTGTATTAGAAAATGTTATGGACTAGAAAATTTAATAGAATTCGGAAAGGTATTTACAACAATACAGTAACTAACTGTTTTTATACATTTATTGACATAGTGTCAACAACTGTTTTCAGCTGCATAGGTACACAAACCATTAGTTTCATTCACCTGAAGGAATTTGTTTCTTATATTACAGTTATTAAAAGTAAAATTCAAATATTCTGCTTCGGTACGGTTATTGACACTGCATGTCAAAAACTAAATTGAAGCTGAAATTTATTTACAATTATTAACACCCCTAAAAATCGACGGAATATAACTTTTTTAAGCAATCACCACTTAACAAGCAAATTAACACAGACACCTAACAGCTGTAGATTTAATGACTGACACCTGGCATTGATACCAATGTACAAAAACAAAATTTCATCACTGCAACCTTGAATAGTGCACTTCCCTAATTATCATTGAGAAGAAATTGAACAGACAGCTGTATACTTAATATTTGATTCTGTTTTTAAGTGTGTCAATAATAGTTGGGGTGACAACAACTGTCAGATTTACCCTAGATAATGATGGGTAACTGATTGTGTTGAGTGAAAAACATTCTTTTTATTTTTGCTAAAATAGCCTAGAAACACACAAGTTTATGGATGAATACTGAATTTTCAGATGTTATCCGATATTTAACTGTCAATGATTTGGAAGAATATTGGAATAATTTCGCTGGGCTGGAAAGTGAAGAAGATGAAGACCGCACATCTGACAATGACACTTTATGATACTCTTTATGAACCTGATGACTCAATAGGAGAACTTGATGACTCAAGTACCTGATGACACACTTAACGAAATACTGGAAGATGAAAAAGAAAATAATTTGAATATTTTTATACAGTCTTGCTCATATGCAAAATCGCCCACATCCACTTCAGAGTCAAAAAGTAAATAAAACTTTAACGTGGAAAAAAAGTTTCTGTAAGTCACTCAGGAAAAGTTACATTTTCATAGAAACGTTAGCAGGCATGGAAACATTTTTGAACTAAAATCTCCATATGAATTTTTCTAATACCTCTTAATCAAAATGCTTATCAATAAAATTGTCAACGTAACAAACCATTATGCTGTATAAAAAAGCCAGAGAGGCTAGAAAATTTCACACTAACAAATATAAAACAATATATGAAAATAATAATTTATATGCCTAATGCAAGATCATATCAGAGCAAAGAATTGGAATTTCCTATCATAAAAAATACTATGCTGGTAAATAAGTTTGAACTTATACATCAATATATTCATTTAAAAGACAATCTTAATTTTATACCACGTGGTGGACCAAGCAATGATAAGCTCCATAAAATAAGACCTGTCATAGATTTTTTTAATAGAAAATTCTACAGAATTCCATTGGAACCACATCTATCAATAAACTAACAAATGTGTTCAACTAAAGTCGAGCATTATATGTAACAATATTTGCCTGTGAAACCCCATAAACATACGTGTTTGAGATTTACACAGGACAAGAAAATTCCGTAAGTTCCCAAGGTAATGGAGTAGATCTAAGGCATTACATCCAGTATTCTTGTACGATTGACTCGTATTATACCCCACACACACAAAAGTATTTGTACCACGATAATTATTATACTGCTTTGCACTTATGGTTCGTTTTTCAAAACAAGGCATGTAGTGTTTAGGCACCATAAGAAGAAACATGCTACGAAATTACATATTGCTTACTGAAGCAGCTTTGAAAAAAGCAAAAGGATACTCACCATAGTATGTCACCAAGTGGATGGCGATGTTTCACCACTGATAGGAAACACAATAAATACGTGACCCTACTTTCAATGTTTGCAGGAACCAGCCAGTTTTAAAAGTCAGCCAGAATGATAGGAAACAAGAGAAAAAATCGATGTAGATAGTTTGTATGTAATTCAGGAGTACAATTGCTACATGGGTGGAGTTGATCTTCTAGATAGCCGTATGGGCAGATACCAGATTCGAATTAAGAATAGAAAGTGGTATATCAGGAAAATTTATCATTTCATAGGTTTGACTATGGTAAATGCCTAGTTAGTATATAAGGGAGTTCTTTGGCAGCATGGCAAAAAGATTTTGAAATATTAAAGCAGGCAAAATTTCGCCAATATGTTGCAGTATTTATGCAAAATAAATAGTGCAGTTAAAAGAGGTAGATCAAGTTTAAATTTCATTGAAAATGCCATATAAATAAAAAAGCAAAGAGGTTCAGCACAATGTGTCCTGCCCAAAGACGTTAGTGTTATGTATAGAGTGGCGAGAGTGCAAGCGAGGGTTTTACGACAGTTCGTAAAACGAGGACATTATGATTAGGAGTATGATTAAGAATGGTTGTGTGACCAGGCGTTGTACACTAAAGTGAATAAATTTATTACAACTGTGTTTTTATTATTAATGACTGTTAATTAATAATATCCCAAGTAATAATGTAACATTGGCGACGAGTCAGTTTAGTAATCCACGTGAGTGCAAGAAAATCTTGATTGTAACGTTCGCGGTCAAGGTCAGTTGAAGGCACGTTCCGGTTTTTGTTGGTTCGAAAAAGAACACTTTTTCTGGGCGAGTTAAAAACAGTCGGTTTTGGTGAATGGTTTAGTGTAATTAATATTACACCAGTTTAATAAGTTTATTAAATATTGGAAATAGATAAAAACGACAGAAATGGAAACGGTTATAATGTAGCTGTTCCACAGTTAGGGATGAATGAACCGTTCCAAAATTATTTGGAGCGGGTGGAACTGTTTTTTGAGGTTAGTCACACAAACGAAACAGAAAAGGTTGCTACATTGTTTGTGGTAATCGGTCCAGAAATCTATGGTGTACTGAAAAATCTTATGGTTCCCGTGGAACCTAAAAATAAAACGTTTTGTGAGTTAGTTGAAGATCTTAAAAAACATTATGCTCCACCGCAATTAGAAATAGCTGAATGCTTTAAATTTTACACGCGACATCAACAAAAAGATGAACCAATCGAAGACTTTATTGTTAGCTTAAAGAAGTTATCAAACACGTGTAATTTTGGCGAATTTTTAAATGATGCCCTCAGGGATATTTTAATTACTGGTTTAAGAGATGAATCCATGGTTCGTAAACTTCTTTCAGAACCCAAGTTGGATTTTGAAAAACTCAGAAATTATGCATTGACATGGAGTTATAAAAATGCAAAGTCAAGTTTTTCAAGAGGTATCAAGTTCAAATGTTAGTAAGGTTTCAAAAGCGTTCAACATCTGTTAAAAAATTTTACAGTTCCCACCCTTACAAAAACGAAATTTGTTTGTTCAAAATGCAATCGCAATCACTGTGTGTCAGAAGGTCCTTGAAATAAATGGAGATGTTTTGTTTGTAATCAATATGGGCATATTGCTAAAGACTGTAATAGAATAGTGAAAAACATTACAGCAGATGGCAACCTTAGTGTGCAGATTGTTTCTCAAGCAATAGAACCAGTTGTTGTAAGTTTAGAAATAAATGGAATTCCCATAAATTTCGAAGTTGATTGCGGATCAGCAGTTACGTTGATACCAAATTTTTAGTACATAAAGTATTTTAAATCATGGCTATTAGGTAAGATTGAAAATTTAAAGTTAACGGCGGCTGATAGTGAGCACATCGTAGTAATAGGTATGTTCAAACCTCAGGTATCTTATAATGATAATCATTTTAAGTTAACGTTAGTTGTTACTAACAATCGATTGCAAAGACCCTTATTAGGTCGAGATTGGTTAGAAATGTTAAACCCTAGTTGGAGAAATTTGTTATTAAACTGTAACGTAGTTACTGACAAAAGTTCTATTGTTGAAATTTTAAAAAGTAAATTTTCAAAAGTTTTTAATGTTGAAAATTTTGAGCCTGTAGAATCTTTTGAAGTTAGCATAGCTACAAAAGATAATGCTCGACCAGTTTTTCAAAAAGCTTATAATATTCCATACAGTTTAAAAGATAAAGTTACTACCGAAATTAACAATTTAGTTGAGCAAGAAATTATAAGTAAAGTTACGTCTGATTATAGCCCATGGGCCAGTCCGTTGGTATGTGTTACACGTAAAGATGGAAAGTTACGATTATGTGCAGATTTACGAAAAGTCAATCAGTGTATATATATAGCGCTACATCCATTGCCAATAGTCGAAGAATTGGTAAATTCTTTTCATGACTGTGCTATTTTTTGTGAAATTGATTTACGTAATGCATATTTACAGGTTAAAATTCATGATGCATCTAAAGAATTATTGACAGTCAATACTCATTTAGGTCTGTATCACTGGAATAGATTGTGTTTTGGTTTAGCCAGCGCCCCAGGTCTATTTCAATCAATGATGGATCAAATACTCGCAGGTTTGAGTTACACACATTGTTATATAGATAATATAATCATAAGAGGTACTAATGTTAGTGAGTGTGAAACACATTTGTTTCAAGTGTTTACACGATTAAATCAATTTAATGTTAAAGTTAATATCGAAAAATCTCAGTTTTTTTGTAAAAGTTTATCTTGTTTAGGTTATATGTTAAGCGAAAAAGGTATTTCACCTTGTAAAGATAAAATTACGGATATTCAAAATACGCCCAGACCTGAAAATGTTAAACAGATAAAGGCTTGGTTGGGTTTACTTACATTTTATCATAAATTTTTACCTAGAGAGTTACCAGTCATCTTAGAACCATTACATAATTTGACTAGAAGTGGTGTATCCTTTGAATGGACAAAGGATTGCCAAAAAGCGTTTGAAACGGGCAAACATCTATTGTCTGAACAAACCCTACTTATGCTGTACAATCCCACACTACCGTTAGTTGTAACTTGTGACAGTAGTAGCGTTGGAGTTTGAGCAGTTTTAGCTCAGTTAGTTGATGGAATAGAAAGACCTATTCTGTTTGCTTCCTTCACTCTATCTCCTACAGAAATGGGATATAGCCAAATTGAACGAGAAGCGTTAGCAATTGTTTTTGCTGTTAAAAAATTTGCAAAATATTTAATCGGTAGACACTTTACTTTAGTCACCGATCACCAACTGTTACAAACTATTTTTAACCCTATGAAAAATATTCCACCAGTTACAGTGACAAGATTGCAGCGTTGGGCAATTTTACTGCCAGGTTTTAATTACTCTATAAAATATAAAAAGGGAAGCAACATCCCTAACGCTGATGCATTATTGAGGTTACCAGTTAATTAACCCATGCTAATTGATGATAGTCTAAATATTGAGTGTTTTTTTGTTGCTCAAAAGTTTGTTTCGTTTCATGAGGTTGACGAAGCCACAGCTCACAACCCCATTTTACTGGAAGTTAAAAATTACATTGTTAAAGAATGGCCAAAGAAAGTTAAATACGAACTTAAGCCATATTTTGAAGTTCATACAGCACTATCAATTAAAAATAATTCGATCTATTTGGGAATAGAATAATTATACCCACAACGTTAAGAAGTAAAGCTATAAACCTACTTCATGAAGAGCACACTAGTATTGTTCGTACAAAAATGTTAGCCAGATCAGTTTTATGGTGGCCGGGTCTTAATGATGATATAGACAAGATGGTTCGATCTTGTGAAAGTTGCCAACTTACCCAAAATGATAGTGAAAGGAAAGTTTACATTCCTATGTCCAAGTGTACACAAGCTTGGCAAAGAGTGCACATTGACTTTTTAGAAACACAACAAGGGAAATTTCTATTACTAGTTGATGAGCACTTGAAGTGGTTAGAGTGTTGGGTTATGAAAAATACTACTGCTGAAGCAGTAATCGAAAAATCAAGTCAAGCTTTTGCTTGTTTCGGGTTTTCACAAGTGGTGGTATCCGATTGTGGACCTCCGTTTACCAGTTATGCCTTTAAATCGTTTTTAGAAAGTAATAGTATAAAGGCTGGGAATAGCCCCCCCTATCACCCTAGTTCTAACGGGTTGGCAGAACGTGGGGTGCAAACAATTAAAAGAATGTTACTAAGGTCAGTAATTTCTAGTAGGAGCAATGATTCCTTGGAACTGAAACTGCTAAAATGTTTATTGACATACCGTAATACATCATGTACTGTTACAAAGTGCACTCCAGCTCAAACCATGTTTAATTATGTAGTTAGGACACCTATGTCCATGATCCACCCTCAAGATAAATTTCATCCGTTGTCTTATAAGGATAATAAAGTGTTTTCCCATTACGTTGTAAATGACAAAGTTCTCATTAGAAATCCAAAAAAGGAGATAAGGAAATGGATACCAAGTAGGATTTTTGAAGTCGTTAGTAAACGTACCTACCTGGTTCACCTAAAAAGTGGTGTAGTTCGTTTGGTTTATCGTAACCAAATGCAAAAACTGTACCTTTATTCACATTAGTGATAGTAATACCAGAACCAAGTTGCAAATTTTCTCGTGATTGGAGATGCTTTACTGTCTTCTATCTCACGGAGATTTTCCATGACTTCTGGCAAAAAAGACCAAACTGCTTTCAAGTTGAAATCTTTTTGACGGTGGCATGGATTTATAAAGTTCTTGTACTGCCCAGCACAACCGACACTGAAATAGTGCATATTATCAACTTGGGGAACTATCGTTTACAAATTAAGCAATAATTTTTTGTGTTTCATAAATAAAAGCTACATGTTCCAAATTATTTGAGATGACACACAACTATGATACAATGAGATCCTTTCTTGCCTCTTCACAAGTGTAAATTACCACAAAATGGAAGGAACAACTATCTCGTGTCCGGTGGTTTTTTAATTCATATAATTTAACTATGCAGGTAACTAGTGATACACGAATTACAAATAATACCAGTTCTTGTATAGATTATATAGCAATAAACATAAATCCACATTTGCTGATTAACACAAATAATTAGTAATGATTTATCTGATTATGAGTTTGTACTGTTTAATACCGGTTTAAATGTGCTACACAAACCAGATCTTGGATATAAAAGAATCTACAATTCAAAAAATGTACAAACGTTTGTAAATATTTGCTCAGTAAGTGATGTTTCCTTAACCTCGGGTGATCTTAATCATAAATTACTCTCCTTTGTAAATCTGTTGCATCTACTCATGAAATTGCTTTTCCTTTAGTAAAATGCAAACCAAAATACAAAAGTTTGCTAACAAAGGTCATCAAAATCTCTGCTAAAAATAAAAGATCACTACATGCTATCCAAAAACACTTTCCCAAATTCAGCTTTTATTAAATTATATTAAGTTATAAAAAAATATTTAATAAGGTAGTACAGTTAGCTAAAACTTATTATCTATCTGATCACATAATTAATTCAACTAATACTCAAAAAGAAACGTGGAAGATTATAAGTGAATTAACAAAGAGGACCTGCTCTCAGAAGCAGAAAACTTTTTTTGGAAAACTGCTCTGATTAGCAAGTTGCAAATACTTTAAATATACATTTTGCTAATGCAGCAAATGACAATATCAAACAACAATACTCCAAATTCTGAGTTTATTGATTAGCTACATCAAAGGAAGCAGAGTAATTAACACAGCTTTATGATTTTTCCTATGGATCATCTTAAAATCATAAATACTTTAAAAGCTTCCAAAAATAAAAATTGTTCTGGTAATGATAATATTACTGTTAAAATACTATTGTTTCTACCATTAAACTTGATTGTATACCTTTCAAAGGTGGATCATTTACTATTAATAATTTTAGACCCATCTCCTTGCTATCAATTCTCTAAATCTGTGGTTCTCAACCGCCGTTCCGCGGAACACTGGTGTTCCGCGAAGCTGTCCCAGGTGTTCCGCGAAAATTTTGAATATAATATAATAAGAAACAGTAAATTTTTTTATTACTATAAAATAAATACTACATAGTTTTGTTAATTATTTGAAATTTAGCAAAAATATTCAATATTATTCTAAATTTTCGCGGAACAGTCAATAATATTAACAGTGTAATTATCGAACGACGCAGTTACGTCGTTTGGAGTTACTCCGGGGAATACCACTAAATTTCTAGTGTACTCGATAACGCAGGAGCGCTACGTAGTGTTGATTTCGTGCTGTTTCTCTTTCTTCGTACGTAAATAACAAAAGCGCAATTTCGATCTGCGGTTCAGCCATAATTTAATATAAATATCTAGTTTTCGTGAGTGTGTTTTTATTGTATATATATTTTATATTGTTGGAAATTGGTAAGATGAAATGCAAGTTGTGTAGTTTTAACAGTATTCTTATCTTTTTAGTTGCTTATTTTAGCATTTATACAAGACTTTTAAATCTGAAATATGGACAAATTTTTGAAAAGAAAGACTGAAAGTGAGGTTAATGTTGGGGCGAGTACAAGCAGGTCTTCTTCAATTGAAGGAGATATGCAAGGCAACAAAATGCCGAAAATAAACGTAAAAGATATCCGAATCAGTTCGGCATTATTCTGAAGAATATCTGAAGTTTGGTTTACATGGAGCGGTAGTCAAGATGTTCCTATTCCGAGATGTATTGTATGTGGTGAAAAATTGGCTAACAGTGCAATGGTCCCAGCTAAGTTACAGCGACACCTTTCAACAAAACATTCTTGTCTAACTTCGAAAGGTAAAGATTATTTCGAAAGATTGCTGAAAAATCAAGAAGTGCAAGCAACATGCTTTCGAAAGAGCGTTACAATTTCGGATAAAGCGCAAATCGCTTCTTATAAAGTGGCAGAACTAATTGCATTGAAGCAAAAGCCGCATGATATCGCAGAATCGCTAATTTTGCCCGCATGTTTAGAAATTGTTAAGATTATGTTTGGCAATGAAGCGCAGCGAGACGTCCTAAAATTCCCGTTTCGGACGATACGATAAAAGAAGAATTATAGATATGTCAGATTTTATAGAGAACGCAGTGACGGCGAAATTAATTACAAAAAATTTTGCGCTGCAAATTGACGAATCCACTGACATAAGTGGCAAAGCCCAATTAATTGGATTTATTCGCTTTGTTGACGACACTGAAATAATAAATCAGTTTTTATTCTGCAAGGAACTTATTGGTCACGCAACTGGAGAAGACATATTTAATTCAGTATCATCTTATTTGGAAGAATGGAAATTATCCTGGGAAAATTGCGCAGGAATCTGTACTGATGGAGCTCCAGCCATGCGTGGCAGTATTAAGGGATTTTGTAGTCGAGTTAAAGCAATAAATTCAAATATAGTCTTTACTCACTGCTTTCTGCACAGGGAATCTTTGATTTCGAAGAGTCTACCAGCAAACTTAAAGTCTGTTTTGGAACAAGTCGTACATATGGTGAATTATATTAAATCGAGACCATTAAAACCCGTATGTTCAAACAACTTTGTAACACCATGGAATCCAAATATGAATGTTTGCTTTTGCACTCTGAAGTGAGGTGGCTCTCAAGAGGAAAAGTGCTAACCTGAGTTCATGAGTTGAAACAGGAATTGCTAGTTTTTTTTAGACAAGAGGGTAATGATGTATACGTAAAATATTTGGAAAATGATGCATGGTGTACTAAGCTAGCATATTTAGCCGATATCTTCAGCTACTTAAATTCAGTCAATACATCTCTTCAAGGAAAAAATGAAAATATTCTGACATCCACAGACAAATTGCTAGCTTTCCAGAAAAAGCTTTTGCTTTGGAAAAATCGTATTGCTCAAAATCGCAAATTTGATATGTTTCCGTTATTAGCAACAGAAAATATTGTTAACATTAACGAAATGATTTCAAATGTGGCAGAGCATTTGTCAATATTGCAAGACAAAATAACTCATTACTTTCCATCTCTTAATATTGAAGACTTTGATTGGGCGAAATCCATTTGGTGAATTTGATATAATGAACCAAGATTTTCTATTCAGGAAGCAGATGAGTTTATTAATATATCAACGGATCGAACGTTACAACTAAAATTCAAAGAAGAAGGAGTGGAAAGGTTTTGGATTTCCATCGAGAATGAACATCCATTTATTGCAAAACGAGCGTTGAATATCTTGTTGCTCTTTTCGACGTCCTATCTGTGCGAACTTGGATTTTCAACTCTAACAAATATTAAAAGCAAAAAAAGAGAAAGACTTACCAATTTAGAAGAAGAAATGAGAGTAGCGCTCTCTTACATAAGACCCAACCTTGAGGAAATTTGTAAAGGTCGTCAAGCGCAAATTTCTCATTAAAATAAGTTACCATGTAATATATATCTTTATTTCAATTAAATATTAATCTTCCAATTATTTTGTGTGATTTACATTAGATTTACAAATTTTATGATAATGGTGTTCCGCCAAAATCGAGACCACTTAAAAGTGTTCCGTGATCCCAAAAAGGTTGAGAGCCACTGCTCTAAATTAACAGAAACTTTGTTCAAATCTCGTATTTTAAATTTTGCTTCCAAGTATAAAATTTTTTATTCAGTTCAGTATGGATTTCTTAAAAAAAATCAACCATGGATGCTATATATAATTTCTTGTTACCTATTTACTCCTCACATAATAAGAAAGATTCTTTATCTGTAGCTCTGTTTGTAGATCTTAAAAAGGTTTTTGATTGTGTTATCAAACTGCTGGTTGAAATCATATTTAACAGATAGAACTCAAGCTGTTAAAATTTCTGCGAGTAATCAAGCCATTTTCTCTGATAATAACAATTTAACTCTAGGTATCCCACAAGGGTCTGTACTGGGCCCTATTCTGTTCCCTTTATACATAAACGATTTTACATCTTCAATTAGTTTTGCAAATTACACGTTGTTTGCGGATGAGATTAGTCTTCATTGGGAAGCTACTTCTTTAACATTAATAAGTAACTGTATTCAGTCTGATCTAACAGCTGCAAATAACTGGTTTAAGATAAATAAATTTGTTGTAAACGCCAATAAAACCTGTTGTTTAACCTTTAAACCACACAGTATTACAGATGCACTTATAGATGAACTATCGCTAAATAGGGTGACCAAAACAAAATTTTTAGGAATAATTCTTGATCAGAAACTAAATTTTTCAGAACACATTACTAAACTAGCTAGCAAACTATCCTCTGTATGCTATGTTCTTAGAACCACAACCACCGAATTGTCTCAAGAGTGAGCTGAAAATATACTATTCATTGTTTGAATCTAGAATGCGTTATGGAATCACTTTTTGGGGTTATACTATCCTTGACATTATTGCTGTAATTTTTAAATTACAAAAACGAGCAATTAGAATAATCAGCCATTCTGACAATGACGTTCACTGTATGCCATTGTTTAAAAAACTTAAGGTTTTAACCTACGCTTCATTATTCTTATATGAAACACTAAAACGCTTCCATGCAAATAGAAAAAGTTATACTTGCTCAATACACTACCATGACACTCGTAATGCAAGTAATTTTCATATAATGTGTCCAAATTTGTCATTAATTAAAAAGTCTCTTCGGTATGTGGCACCAACGCTTTACAACAAATTACCAATTAGAATCAAAAATATTACAAAATCTACAAACTTTCAATCCTCCCGGTTGGCTTTGCTGAATGAACGTTGTTACTATTCAATACAAAAATTTTTAGAAGACACTTTTTGAAGCCTCTTAATTACATGCAAGTGTTTTGCCTTAGCCGAAGTATACATGTATTTTATTGGTATTTACTAGTGCATGTTCGTTTGTTTTATACTTGTTATGTCTTTTTAGTTATCTTTTAGTTATTTATTTTAATGTTTGTTAATATTATTTCATCTTTACATTAGCATGTTTTCATGGGTGCAAATATATCTATATCTATGGTAACGTTACAGTTCATCTTAAATAACATAAGAATAGTTCTCACTAAAATCTATTCAAATAATCGCTTCATGTGGTTGAAGTTTGCCTTCAGCGACTCTTTGAGATAGTTTAACTGAGATTTTGTGAGGAAAGAGTGGAGTAGAAGTTTTTCAAGACTCCTCATAAGGTGATACAAATATACATCTAATGAAACTGTCACTGTGACCTGATGTATTGTGTGGGTAGTTACCCATGCACTGCATGTAACTTCTTCTTCTTTGTCCCATTCTTGCAATTTGTCATTCAAGAATTTTTTGAGATTTTTGTTTAATGGACACTCATAACAGTGTCAAAGCATACAATCTGTTGTCCTTTGAACAAATAAGGTAAACTATTAAATCATGATATGTTTTTTTCTATAGCACATACGTGTAGAAGTAATATTACATATTGGTAGATTGAACAGATGCATACAACATTAATTCCCGAAGAGCCGACTAACACTCATCACTTAAGACACAAAAAGTAAAATTGAGATAGTTCAATTTTTATACTAGAATACTCAAAATTTGAAAGCAGCATAGAGTTCATTGAGGTTACAAAGCAACAGCCTTTTTTACTCATAAACATTTTGGGATATGCTAACTTTATCTTTCTTACCTGGCATAATACGGGAATACTCATCATTGTGATGGAAATTTTATTCAAAACAACTCTTCCTTGGTCTAGTAATTTTTTTTTCTTAGGTCAGGTAAAATAATAATACTTTTTTCTTTCAGTAATTCTTGTGCTTTATGAACTGTATATTCACTAACACAAAATTCTTCTGAAACTTTTCTTCTACTCCATGACGCAGGAACAAGAGTTAACAGCTGAATTCTTTCACGATAATTAATGAATGTTTCCAATTTCTCCTTAATCAAATTTAGCCATGTGATTAGTCTTTTCTTGAATATTTATTTAATATTTTTCCTTTTTCTGGCAACAAATCCCTTTCTCTGGTGTTTAAGGAATAACAAGCAGAATCAGTTACTTTTAGGATAATTAGATTTTTTATAGCAACTGCATGAAATTTTAATGGAGATTCTCCAATCTCTGTTAAAAATGTATTTATTTTTTCTAGAGTCGTTTCTTTGTTCAATATATCGTTATCATTATTAGGTTTTCAGTTCTGGAACTGTTTGCTATTCTGAACTAACCTACACATTTCCCGGAAATTTGCAGTCTGCATCTATCACTATCTGCATGTAATAGTATGATCTAGGTCTACCTCTACCTCTTTTTTCATATCTTTGCTTGTAATATATCTCCGTACTATTCTCTAAACATGCCTTAGAATGTGTCCTGCCCTTCTATTTCTCCTATTTTTTTTTGTTTTCCACAGATATCTTTATTCCTCTACTATGTCTATAACGTATTTGTTATTAACTTTGTCTGTCCATGCTATCATCCTCATACATCTGAAGCACAATATTCCAGAAGGCTTCTATCTCTTTCTGTCTGCTTTTCCTACTATCCCTATTTTATAGACGTACTGTGCTGTCCTCCACACATATGCTTTCAACAATTTTCTTCTTGTTTCTATGTTTGTTGTCTTTGAACATAGCCGCTGTTCTTTCTTGTTAGATGCAGTTCGGTTCCCTTCTATTGTTTTACAATTATATACCCTATTTTCTCGATATTCTGTGGCATGTGAAGGGATACTATACCCAAGGTCCCGGGTTCGAATCCCGATGGTCCGCTTGAAAAATGTTAGGCGAGCATTTTTCACAAAAATACACCCTCGTTCGGATGAGAGGTAAAATGGAGGTCCCGTGTTTGAGTGTTGTCACGCACGTTAAAGATCCCTACCTTGCTTGGAACAGCAAGGGTTCGGCAAAATTACAAATTTTCCAGGTAAAAAAAAACTCGCTTCCTGGCCAATGTAGTACCTTTGGGTGGAGCATTGTAAAATCACATGTAAGGCATGTGAAGGAAGGCGGCTCCGTGGCGTAGTGGTATGTGTGTGACTACTACACCTAAGGTCCCGGGTTGGAATTCCGACACGATCCGCTTGAAAAATGTTAGGCGAGCATTTTTCACAAAAATATACCCTCGTTCGGATGAGAGGTAAAATGGAGGTTCCGTATGTGAGTGTTGTCACGCACGTTAAAGATCCCTACCTTGCTAGGAACAGCAAGGGTTCGGCAAAATTCCAAATTTTCCAGGTAAAAAAAAATCGCTTCCTGGCCAATGTGGTGGTGGAGCATTGGAAAATCACATGTAATGTATGTGAAGGGGGGTGAGCAGCCTGTGGCTGCCAAGTTCCCCAGCACTTGAATATTTGCCGAATTAATAGTTTTTCCAATATATCCTTTCGCACAATCAACCTGTAGTTGTTTATAATAATCATCAGATTTAAGTGCACTTATTTTTTCATCATTATGATTTCCGTCTTGAAACTGGTTGGAAGTGTACTTCCACTTATTTATATTCTGAGCTAGCCTACACAGTTCCCTGATATTCCCACACAGTCTATATACAGGTCGATTCCCCTTCTATTGTTTCCTAATTATATGCACTATTTCACAGAGATTCAATGGTATGTGAAGTGGTAGGCGTCGCCGTGGATCAATGCAGTAAGCGTAAGACTAGGGATCCCAAGGTCCTGGGTTCAAATCCCGACACGGCCGACTGCTTGAAAAATGGTAGGTGAGCATTTTTCACAAAAATTACGCCCTCGTTCGGATGAGAGGTTAAATGGAGATCCCATGTGTGAGTGTTGTCACGCACGTTAAAGACCCCTAACTTGCCTGGAACGGCAAGGGTTCGACAAAATTCTAAATTTTCAGGCTACAAAAAACTCGCCTCCTGGCCAATGTAGTACCTTCTGGTGGAGCATTGGAAATATAAATGCACTGTATGTGAAGTGGGTTAAGCAGCCAGTGGCTGCCAAGATTCCCCAATGCTTAGACATTTGCCGAATTAATAGTTTTCCAGTAAATCCTTTCACATAATTAGCATTATTTGAGAAAATTGCACTACCAATACCTATAGTTTCTTATAATAATCATCATGTTTAAGTACATATATTTTTTCTCATTAGTTTATCCTTCTTGGGACTGATTGGATGCGTACCTCCATTGATTCCTAGCTAGCCTGCATATTTGCCTGAAATTCCATCTTTCACCATCTGTGTGCGATAGTCTAACCTAGATCTACCCCTACCAATTTTTTTTCCTATCTCTGCTTCTAATATATTCCACACTATTCCCTCATACCGTAGTATATGGCCTACCATCCTATCTCTTTTCTTTTTTACCGTTTTTCAGATATTTCTTTCTTCCCCTACCATTTTTAGTACCTCTTTGTTCTTAACTTTGTCTGTCTATGATATCTTCATCATATGTCGGTAGCACCACAATTCAAAGGCGTCTACCTTTTTCTTGTCCACTTCTCCTACTGTCCAGGCTTCACAGCCATACAGTGCTGTGCTCCACACATGTTTTAAGCAATCTTTTCCTTGTTTCTATGTTTGTTGTCTTTGAACACAGTAGATGCTTTTTCTTGTTAAATTTAGTACGACCTTGTGTTAATCTTTGTTTGATATCTTTTGCACTTTTTATATCTTGCGTCATTTGGCTTCCTATGTAACAGAAATCCTTAACCTCTTGGAAGTTCTTGTTACCTATTTGTAATCTTGTTTTTGATTTATTTCCCCCTCCTTTGCATATTAGTACTTTAGTTTTATTTTTGTTAATTTTCATACCGTATCTCTCTGTTAGAACAGTTTCCCTTTCATTAAGAGCAGCTTCTAACTCTTCCTTGCTAGATGCAAATACCGCTACATCATCTACACCCCTTTCCTAATGTTTACTTCTCTACGTTCCTGCCCTAATTCTATTACTGCTGTTTGCTCTTTGTATAAGCTATGTACTATTCGTCTATCCCTATAACTCATTCCAGTCTTTTTGAGTATTTCAAACATTTTTTTTCATTTTACATTATCAAATGCTTTTTCCAGATCTACAAACCCTATTAATATGCTTTTCCCTTTTTCTATTATTTTCTCCATTATCACTCTCAAAGCTAAAATAGCCTCCCGTGTTCCCTTGTTACGCCTAAACCCAAATTAATCTTCTCCTAGTATTTCTTCAGCTCGTTTTTCCATTCATCTTTGCACAATTCTAGTTAACATTTTTGACATGTGTGCTGTCAAACTTATTGTTTGAAAATTTTCACATCTATTCGTGCCTTTCTTTATTTGGTATAGTTACTATGAGGTTACGTTTGAAATCTTTGGGTATCTCTTTGCACTTTTCATGAATCCATTGTTCTTTAGCTTTCCTCGATTTGCGAACAATTTTCCATTTTATGGTTTTGTATCTCTGTTTCCGATTTTGTCTGATTTATTTTTGTATTTTCGTGTTTTTCTATTAAATTCAGTATATCCTTTGTTATCCATGGTTTCGTATTTCCTTTTTGTGTATACCCCAAAATACATCTGGCCGCCATGTCTAAGCTGGATTTAATGTTATTCCATTCTGTTTCTACTACCTTAGTATTGGATATTTTTCCGATACCTTTCAGCAATTCATTTGACTTTTTTTCAAATCTTTCTTTAATATCTTTATCTTTTAGTTTCTCAAGGTCAAAGTGTCTTTTTCCGTTTCTTTTTTCAAATATTTAAATTTAAGTGCGGCCTTCATAATTACGATGTGGTCAGTGTCTACATCTGCTTCTAGGTAGCGTCCACGGTCTTTTACTTGATTCCTAAACCGTTGTCTAACAAGAATGTAATCTACTTGATATTTTCCTATATCTTCTGGCATCTTCCACGTGTATTGTCTTCTAGCATAATGTTAAAATAATGTGTTTGTGATGATTAAATTGTTCTTGTTGCGAAATTCTACCAGCCTATTTCCCCTGTCGTTCCTTGTGCCTAAACCAAATAGACCTACTACCACTCCTTCCCTGTCCTCCCCTGCCACTGCATTAAAATCCCCCGTAATTATTGCTCTATAAAAAATTGATCTTCCCTCTATAAAATAATTCGAGACATCTTTAGCAAACTTCGGGTACATTAATTAAGACTGCAAATTGGAATTACTTTGTGTTGTTTTTCTCTATCTAATTATTATATGTAAAACTAACTTGCGGAAAAATTAACTATAATCAGAGAAGGAAGTTTTTATTCTTTTGACTCAGCTTAATTCTGAATGTGAATTTCCTTGCGCTCAGACGAGATGATAGGCGTCAGCATAATACGTTATTAATCAAAACAAATGAATTATAAAACTGTAACTTTAGAATACAAAGTATATTGGTGATATAATTTCTAACGTTTAAAATCGCCATGATGAATATGACACCCTTTGAGTATGAACAATATAAATTACAGAAGTAATTCTCGATAGATCAAGAATGTAACTTAAAATTATATTTTTTAAAGGAAATAACCTAACCTTATTAATGGAATTTATTAATATCGAAACTATTAAAATATAAAATGACTATAAACATTTCAAAGGAGCCTCACAACCAACTACAGCAGGATACAGTGTAATCTTATACAGCATACAAACATAATTAACCTTTGGAATGCTACAAGTATTAATAATGACCAAGTAGTCTTGTATTTAAACTATTTTACCTAATATATTTAAAAGTATTTCAAAGTACATAAATAACTTCAAAGGTTAAAGCTTTAATCTTTGAAAAAGTTACTATAATGATAACATATGGTTATATAAACTGGGCACAAAATTTTTTTTAGCCTAATTGTAAGTTTTTTTCAGATTTGCTAATGGAGAGTGATGAGATTCTATCGGACCTCGAGTGCTTTGTCTGTAAGGAATATTTATATATTCCTGTTAAACAATGTTCTACAGGTCACAGCTTATGTGAAAATTGTTATAGTAAAGTGTCACAGTGTCCAGTTTGCAAAGTGTCAAAATCAAGCTCTCGCAATTTTGCTTTAGAAGGTATATTACTGAAAGTATTATTTCCATGTAAATATACAGAATATGGATGTAAGGTACGCGAAAATGGTCCTTCAATTCGTCAACATCAACTGTTTTGTGAGTTTGGGGAACAACCATGTCCACTTCGGCAAAGCTCCAAGTGCACTTGGGTTGGTCGTCCTAAAGATTTAAAACAGCATGCTAAAGAAAATCATGAGCAACATCCTCCAGTCACAAATAATACAAATTTGAAAATAAGAAGCTTTAAGAAAAAATTAAATAATCTTACATGTTTTCATATGGTTGTTGCTTGTGATCAATTATTTAAATATTGTGTTAACATAAACATCACTAGTGGTTATGTATTATGGTCAGTTCAGTTTGTTGGGCCAAGAAACGAAGCTAGTAATTACTCATATGCATTAAGTTTTATCGACTGTGATCAAAGAAAAGAAAAATATTCTATAGCTTCCACATGCAGGGAATTGGTAGATGATCAGCTAGCTTTTAATAATTCTAGTTGTATTATTGTACATAATGACAAACTTTATAATTTTTGTGATGATGATGGAAGTTTGGTTTTTTATTTCTCAATTTTTTTTACAAAGGATTTTGAAAAAATAAGCAGAACTAGTGTGGACAACCATGGAGAAACTCCAGGTAGTAATGCATAACTGTAATTAATATGTTTCGTTTCTATTTATATTGTTATGCAATTTATTGTTATAGATTTGTATAATTATTATCATTAAACAAACTGCTATTTTTATTTTTATCATAGTTATACTTCTTTATCAAACTTATGTATCTAGGAAAGCCTAACTTATTTAGCAATGCATTCAATCTATCATTATGAAGGAAACTTTTTTACACTAGGAGATTGCTTAAAAAAGGAAATGGATGGACTACTACATTTTAACACGTTGCTTTGTTATTAGAAGGCCATCTACCGAAACTTCTGATAAGAAAACAATGTTTTAAAATAAGCTAAAGTGAAGTTTATTATTATTTGACCAAAAACCCGAGAACTATTGTATATAATGATGTGATAAGAGGCCATTGAGCACAATATTCTGTACATAAAACACCCCAAAAAACTCGAGAAAATAAAGAAATCTATCCACTATTCTAATTACTCATGCCCTGTTATTGGAAACACCTTGTATAATATTCCCGTGATACAATAAACTTTGCATAATATTGCCTTTAATAGTATAGTCCATAGTGAAATGCTTGAAAATCGTCCTTTCATACTAAATCCCATTTAAAACACGTTGTAAATCATATTATATACATTAAAAACCCGTGTTTTTAACTTTAAAACGCAATGCGTACTCCTCCTGAAAATGCTATTACAAACCAGTTCAAGTTCATTTTACAGATTCAGTTTGACAGGATTAGAAGTATTTAACAAAAAGAGTGCATTCTAGCTTGAAACTACATTTTATTCTTCTAAATATTTTGAAATTCTAGTTCATTCGCAAGACCAACTAATAAATCAAATTGTAAATAGAAGCAGGTGAGATCATATAAATGGAAATCCTAATTAGAGAAATGTGTAATTAAATTGAATTAAGAAGTTTACGTTAGATGTTTAAAATACTTGTCAAGAACAATGTGTTGTAAAGTTATCAATGGCCAAAGTAATTTTGATTAAAAGTAAATAACACGGTCGGTTTAATGAAATATTTGCCGGCATAATAAATTTAAATAGAAAAATATGGCATGGAAAAGCATGGTATGGTTTTCAAATGTATTTCTTTTTGTAAATTACTTCTAGAAGAATGGAACTACATATATATGGAAATTTAATTAACAATCTGGACAAGGACGAATTTATGAATCACAAGATAATTTAATAGTGAACTCAAATATATCATTGTTTAAATTTTTTTGAAGGACATTTGTTGCAATATTAATTTTAAGTAGGTTAAATTGCATAAGAGTTTGACACATAGATGTTTTCTTGTAAGTGGATAATTTCCAATTTTTTGACCATTACAAAAGGTTTTTTAAATGTACCCGCTCAACTACACCTATTAACGGATTTTAAACAACAGTACTAAAATTATCCATACCTATCTCTAAAAGAATTTTTTTGTTTGTACATAGTGTGACTTACATAAAAAAAGCTTTGGGAATACTAATTTTAAACAAAGACTGTATGAACTGTATATTAATATTTAGTAGTTATGGAATATTATTTGTAGGCTTCAGATGTAAATAGCATTTGTAGATTTTAATGCTTGTGTATAAGTAATCTTTTTGGATAATGTGTGTTAAAGAAAGATGTTTATGTAGCAATTATCATTATTTGAAGGATTGTTTATTAATGAATATTTGATGTTATTTCAACGTTGGCGTTTTGTTGTTTCATTTAATCTGAGCTAGCAAGATAATATGGACATCTACAGACAATAATTCACACCAGTTTTATTGATACCCAAAATAAGGGGTTTATTCAATTTATTGTTAAATGCTACTTTCCATCCGGTTTGTATACACAAATTTTCTCTGTACGTGATATATATATATATATATATATATATATACACTCTCGAAAATGACGTACAGAGAAAATTTGTGTATACAAACCGGGTCTGAATAAGAACAAGGGTCATTCATTTCAAGCCGTCGAACATGGTACTTTGAATAAAGTCATTCATTTAGTATTTGGCATGCATGCAGTATTTGACGTTTAAGATGTAACTTTTGAGTAAAGTATTTATTGATTCATTCTATGAGATCGAACATTTAACGAATTAATTCCTCGAACGTAACTTTGCAGAAATATGAAACAATCATTTGGTAAGAATACTACCAAAATTGAACGTTCTTGAATACATTTGGTAAAAACATAGAAAATGTACTTTGCAAATTGCTAAACTGATGATTTAAGGTGGAACCAGAAAGTTTTTAATACCGTTAGCTACGATGGAAATGCGATTTTAATATGCGCTATTTTTACATTGCAAGTATAAACTAATAAAACATTGGGAAAGTATTCACCTATTAATTAAATGGATTTTGCACCTGTTAGAGTAAAGATTTGAGTTTTTGTTAACAAAGACTAGGTAAGGATTATTCAGTAATAGTTTAGGGATATGTTTATGCATGAACTTAAGCTCTAAACTGTCTAAACTGTTCTATAAATGTAAAATATTCTTTTGTATGAAAGAAAATTGTTTTTGAATTCATAGATGTATTTTGAGATTTTTGTGTTACATTTCTTTTTTGTAAATTCCACAGCATAATTTCCGTTGAGCTAGCCATGCAAAGAAAAGAAAAAGGGAGGCAAGGTATTAATTTTATATTTACTTTCGCATTCTCATTAATACAGTACACGGTACCTAAGTCACAACATTAATTAGTGGAACTTTCGCTCGCAGAGGTTTGTCATATATATAGCGAAGAAGAATATATTAACAGTTATAAGATGAAATGAAAACGCCATTGAATTACCATTTCAAATCGAACTGGTAATTGAAAACCGCTAAAAGAACAGCTGCAGCAGGATTTGAACCTGCGTCCATTGATTTTCCGGATCAACGCTTTAATCAACTGAGCTATGCAGCCAATTGATTAGAATGTGTTATAATTTATACTACTGAAGCTTATTTTTGTTTTCGATTTTCAATTACGTCTTAGATTTAAGGAAATTGATTCAAGTTATATACATAGTTCATGTACCAATAACTTGATCATCCTATTTTGCTGGGTTCAGATAATAGTTCTCCAGTAAATTCTTTAAGACAAGTAACATTAGTTGAAAATATTGCAAAAACAACACACGTAGTTGTTTATAACAATTATCAGGTTTAAGTACTATTTTTTCGTCATTAGGTTTTCTGTCTTGGATCTGGTTGGGCACGTATCTCCATTGATGGCTATTCTGAGCTAGCCTACACATTTCTAGATACTAGTCGGTTCCCCTTCTATAGTTTTCTAAATGTCTACCATCAAAATCATTAGGTCTTTAGTCTTGGAACTGGTTAGATGCGTACCCTCATTGTTTCCTATTCTGTGCTAACCCTACACATTTTCCTGAAATCTCCACAGTCTGCATCTTTCACTATCTGTGTGTAATAGTCTGATCTAGATCTACCTCTACCTCTTTTTCTTATCCCTGCTTGTAATATATCCTGCACTATGCTCCAAAAATGCCTTAGAACGTATCCTGTCTTTAGTTTTTTATAATTATCATCAGGTTTAAGTACAATGATTTTGTTTTTTCATCATAAGGTTTTTCGTCTTGGAACTGGTTGGACGCGTACTTCCATTGATTTCTATTCTGAGCTAGCCTACACATTTCTTTGAAATTCCCACAGCCTACATCTTTGACTATCTGTGTGCAATAGTCTAACCTAGATCTACCTCTCTTTTTCTTATCTCTACTCCTACTATATTCCTCACTATTCCCTCATGCCTTAGTATGTGACTTATCATCCTATCTCCCCTATTTTTTTACTGTTTTCCATAAATTTCTTTCTTCCCCTACCATTTGTATAACTTCTTTGTTCTTAAGTTTGTCTGTCCAAGATATATATCTTCATCATATTTCTGTAGCACCACATTTCAAAGGCTTCTATCTTTTTCTTGCCCGCTTCTCCTACTGCACAAGTTTAACAGCCGCACAGTGCCGTGCTCCACACATATGCTTTCACCATCTTTTCCTTGTTCTGTTTGTTGTCTTTAAACACAGTAATTGCTTTTTCTTGTGAAATGCAGTACAGCCTTGTGCTAATCTTTGTTTTATACCTTTTGCGCTTTTCCCATATTGCGTTACTTGGTCCTATGTAGCAGACATCCTTAACCTCTCGTTTACTATTTGTATTTTAGTTTTTGATTTATTTCTCCCTCCCTTGCATACTACTACTTTAGTTTTATTTTTGTTAATTTTCATACCGTATCTCTCTGTTAGAACCGTTTCCATTTTCTTAAGAGTTGCTTCTAACTTTTCCTTGCTAGATATCAATAACGCTATAACATCTGCAAATCTATGCATATCTATCTTTTGTCCTTGCATAATAATTCCAAATGTCTTCCTATCTTTGACAGTAATCAATGCCTCTTCCATGTACAAGTTAAAAATTAATGGCGATAGGGCACATCCCTGTCTCGCCCCTTTCCTAATATTTACTTCTCTATGTTCCTGCTCTAATTCTATTACCACTGTTTGCTCTTTGTATAAGCTATGTATTATCCGTCTATTCCTTAAACTCATTCCAATGTTTTTGAGTATTTCAAACATTTTTTTCCATTTTACATTGTCGAATGCTTTTTTCAGATCTACAAACCTTTATATATATATTATAACAAATAAATAAGGACACTCAAGGGGGGCTAGGGATGTTAGGAGTTGGCAAATATTGGTGCTTCAGTGATAATAGTCGTACTGTTTCGATACTCTAAACGACAGTTTACATAAATACTTGTGTTCAACAATACTACAGGTGTAATGTCCATGTGCTCTGTTGTATTGCGGCTGTAAATTTGAGCATGGAATAAACTTAAACATACGGTGGCTAAGTAATTTTGTTGTGTCTTGGGTTATAAACACCGCACCGAGAGATCTTGTTAGTCGGTCTTCCTAAGACATTCTACTGTATTTAAATGGAGAGCATATTCATTGCTGTTAGGAGCACTTAAGTCATATTTTGGTGTGTTGGATATGTCCATGTATGAATATAGTGGATGTGGAATTGGAGAGATTGTTTGATTAGCTAAATGTTTAAATTTAAGAGCCTATTTTATATATATAAACTATAGTCTGTTTAAACTGTAAGTGAATTTAAGTAACTAGAGACTTTAGAAAAAGATTGGGATTCAGAGTAATTATTTGTCTATTTATTAAGATGTGTAAGGATATATAGGACATGTATGTAAAAATATGATATTGAATCAAGTAAGCTAAGGGTAGCCATGGAAACATCTAGGAGAGAGTGATTTTGAAAAAATAAATAAGATGACAGATGATTTTGGTAAAAATTAATAGAATTTAAGTTTTAGTTCTCAGACTATAAAATTTTGTGATAATGTTAACCTATGGGTATGTTATATTGGAAACCAAATATGAGATTGTAAAGAAAAGTTTATAATTAACCAAAAATATATTTGTTGGCAAGAAGGATAGAGTTTCATTTGACCAGAAGTAATTTTCCCAGGGAGTAAAATTAACCACAGGAAGAAAATAAGACCCAAGAGAAAACGAAGCTTAGAGATATAGAAAAGATAGAAGAAGATAAAACCCACAAACAAATACCATCCACACAAGACTAGGAGAACCAGAGGCAGCACAAAACTTTAAGGAAAGTAAAACCAATTTATTAATATTTGCCAGTAGTATTAGTACTCGTAGTTAGGTAGGTGAAGGGGGAGTTTGATTATTACGTTACATTGTAAAGGGAACCACTGCATTTTTGAACTGTTTTGAACTGTGATCGGAATACAGGCTTTGGACAAAAAAGTAAGAAATTTTCTTGATGTAATAAATAATAATAAGTAAAAATTTTGGCCTTTATTTATAATAAGGATAACAATACAAAACAGTAACACGTATTTGAAGTTACAGGTACGGATACGAAAGCCTTGCAGCAGCACATGATAAGAAAGACATGTGGGTGAATCGTGTATGGTGTCAAATTCACAATACCCAGATAAACAGGCATTTGAGTAAGACCTAATTTATAAGTACTCTAAAAATTTGTCTTAAAACCATAATTCATTCAAATAATTGTATATGAAACGGACAGATATTTCACGTTTTGAACAGTAACCAGTTTAAAACTATATAGGATCCGTGAGGGTAATTAAGGACAAACAAAATAACGAGAATTTTTATATACGCACAACAGAAACTGTTACGATTGAACTCTCCCTGAGGTGTCTCATTGCTGGGGATAGGCAGCCGGTGCAAAGTATAGAACTGCAATTGTGTAGAGTCTTTGAATCTTTTATCGAAGTAATATTATATAAAATTTGGGAGAATCCAACGTGAGGCTCGAAGAAAAATATATAATAAGCGTATGCTTTCTTGTTTCTCTATTGCCTTTGCCATTAGCACCCTCAGAACTATAATAGCCTCCTGTATTCCCCTATTTTGCCTAAACCCAAATTAATCTCCTCCTAGTGCTTCTTTGACCTGTTTTTCCATCCGTCTTTGTACAATTCTAGTTAATATTTTTGATACGTGTGCTGGCAAACTTATCGTTTGAAAATTTTCACTTCTATCCGCACCTCTCTTTTTGGTATAGTTACTATGATGTTACGTTTGAAATCTTTGGGTATCTCGCTTGTCTCATACATATAACTTACAAGTTGGAAGAGAAGTTCTGTTACTACTTGTGCAGCGGCTTTTAGAGTTTCTGCTTGCACCTTATCTATATCCAGTGTCTTATCATTTTTCAGGCCTTTTCATGCTAATTTAAACTTATCTCTAAGTATAGGATATCTCGTCACCGTTTTCCATGGCTGATTCCTGTTCTAGTGCTGTCGGTTTCTTTCCTGCATATAAATTCTGTATATATTCTTGCCAACTAACCACTTTCTCTACATTTTCTATAATGATGTCTGCTTCCGCACTCCTTATATTTTTACTATACGGTTTTATATTCCTAAAATTCATTCTAATTAGTTTGTATACTTCGTCTATCTTTCCAATTTCCATCTTAGTTTGTACATCTTTGCACTTTTCATCAATCCATTGCTCTTTAGCTTTCCTGCATTTGCGAAATAATTTTCCATTTTATGGTTTTGTATCTCATTTTTCCAGCTTCATCCGATCCGTTTTTGTATTTTTGTCTTTCTTCTATTAAATTCAGGATATCCTATGTTATCCATGGTTTCTTATTTCCTTTTTGTGTATACCCCTGCATATCTCTGGCCGTCATGTCTAAGCTGGATTTACTGTTATTCCATTCTGTTTCTACTTCCTTAGTATTAGAAATTTTCCAGATATTTTTCAGCAATTCATATGACTTTTTTTCAAATCTTTCGTGGATATCTTTATCTTTTGTTAAATAGAAGATTCAGGTATTGTCATTAAAAACACGTTTACACGACACTTGGCAAAAATATATGTTGTGCTGACAACTTTTTGTGTATCAAGTTAGCATGCATCCCGATTTTTAAAAGATATTATTTTAAAAGGTGTTGCAAATTATAAATATTTATGGTCCGGGTTGGGACCGCGTCATTTTATGAACTAAGGTCGACGTTTCGCCCATTCAGAGCCAAAAGGTGACTTGTGGCGGAGTAACAGTTACTTCGCCACAAAACACCTTTTGGCTTTGAATGGGCTAGTGAGTCTGCTAGTTCAGAAGTAACTCAACTCTTTACAGTTTAACTTGTCTACTTAATATCATCATTCTTATTGTTACGCGCTACTATTAGGCAATCCGTCAAACACAAGCGCCGTAAGCAATGTATATACTACAGAAGCCTCGATCTTTCTAGCATATACCGGAGTATGAATCATCTATATAATTCAGAGTATATGTATAAGACCTGTGATGAAGTACAGAGATAGTCTATATCAAAATGTCGCATATAAATTATCTCGTATATAATTAGTTGTTCATTTCTGTAGTAATAATGTAATTATTTGCTTAATCACTTTACCCTTCCAGCTTCCTAGTTACTAGGTTGCAAAATGCTTATTTTAGCTGTCAAATTATTAGCTAAGTTTTTAGTTGATTAGAACCTTATAAAAGGTAGAATTATTAAATACACGATTTTATTATTACAATTACGTTCTGAAAGTCCTTTAGTAAATATAAATTTGTGTTATGTAAACGTGTATAATGTACCGCCAGTTTGTAGAATACATAAATAAACAAAAGTGTACTAAATAAATAGTGTTAAGGGCTGAACAGAATACAACGCCGTTGTACGGCGTTGTATGTCAATCAAGAGTTAAAAGAATCGTTCTAAATGACTGTACACAATGCACGACGTTTGACGCCGTTCAACGTTAATAGTTGACAAACTTTCTACTTTTACGCTCGCGAATGTCAAGTACGTTGAACTCATAACCTTACTTTATTACTTTAAATGTTGTACGAGCTTCTGTTGTTAGTATCCTTTTAAAAAACGAAATATTCCTTATTTATTGTTTTATAATATTTATTAACATGGCAACTTTTGAAGAAGAATTGATTGAAGTAGTTCGCGTATATCCAATTATATACGATAAACGGGCTATTAGTTATAAAAACATTACTTTGAAGTTACAAAATCAATTTTGATGTAAATAAAAGTAATCAAAGATTAATAAAATGATAACAACTGAGGTTATTTCATTTGTTAAAATGGAAGTTGACGGCGTTCATTCTGGGCATCATTTATTTCCTTACGTTGACGCCGTTAAACGGCGTTGTATTCTGTTCAGCCCATTAGTGTTGTTAATAGTTCTATGGTTAAGAAATTAGTTTAAGAAGATATTAGTGCTTGTAAATAACATTGGTGTGATAGTGTTTCATTGTTAATTGGACTGAAAACATCTATAAATAAGGCATATAATGTTAATAAGACTTGTGAACAGTGAGTAATAAAGACTTGTTACTACTTGTTTTAAATTGGTGAAACGCGGCAATAGTAGCCCGCTACATTATCTTTATTATGACTTATTTTTTACTTTATTACTTATTTTCTTTTCTTGTTCTGATGAAGCCCCTTACAAAAGTGGGAGAAACGTCGATTTTAGTTTATAAAATGACACGTTCCCAACCCGGAACCATAAATATTTATAATGACTCCAGCCGTTAAAGCCTCCGACAAAGGTAATGCAAATTGTTCTACATTGTTCAAATTCCAAATTATTTAATTCCAATTAATTCTTTGAAAGTCGAAAATTCAATATTTCATTTCTGTCACCCCTTTTTCCAAGAATCGAAAGTTCGAGTCTCCTTAATCATTATTCTAGTTGGCAGTAATTTTTTTCTTAACCATCCCCCACGAGTCTTTACGTTCGAACGAGACCTTGGTTAGGTTACTGTTAGAAATAGATATTATTATTAAAAAACACAAAACGCAAATCACTTAACACGCATATCTGAACAGTCTGCAATAGTTATAGCAACAAAAAAACAAGACTGTTCTGATATGCGTGTTGAGTTATTTGTGTTTTTTAATAATAATATCTATTTTTGACAGTACCCTAACCTCAAAAAACTTATCGCGGGACTCGTTCGAACATAAAGACTCTGGAGGATTGTTAAGAAAAAAATTTTAGCATTGTAGTTGTTACAAATAGACCTTGGAATTTTTTACCGATTAATAGATAACTATCGTTTAATCGAATTTATTTATAACTACAGATTAACCGAATAATTGATAGTTATTGATTAATCGATTGGTTTCGATTAATCAAAAACTATAGATTATTATCGATTAATTGATAGTGATTGATTAATTGAGGTATGCATTTCTCTTAAACAGTTTAATTTAAAACCTTAGCTTAGACCCGTTCAAAAAACTCTCTAGAGTGTAGATTATGACCATCAGTGTTGAATTTAGAGCAAAAGCTTTGGAAATATTGTTGCAAATAAATTCGTGTATTTTTCCAATACACATTTAAAATTTTTAGTTTTTACGAGATGCTCAATCGTTTTGGCCAACGCTTAACATTGTTCTGGAAAACTATTTTCACTTTTGAATTGGGTGGTCTTTATATGTTCCAACATGCCATAGAAAAATTAATTGCGTACACGGAACCGTTATTTAGAATTTTCACATAGTATCTGTAAGTGTTTATACTCAAAATAATTTTTTTTGGGGTTTTGTACGGTCTGAAAAACTATGTTGAATTTTGAATTGGGTTGTCTTTATATGTAGCAACATGCCCTAGAAAAATGAATTGCGTACACGGAATCGTTATTGAGAATTTTGACATAGTGTCTGTAAGTGCTTATACCCAAAATAATTTTTTTTGGGTTTTGTACGGCCTGGAAAATTATTTTGAATTGGGTGGTCTTTATACGTAGCAACATGCCCTAGAAAAATAAATTGCATACAGGGCATCGTTGTTGAGAAGTGTTTGAAGGTACTATTGTTAATCTTCATTGTTGTACAAAATTCACCGCATATAGTTCGCTGAACTTGCAAACATCCCACATACTTTTTTAATATTTCATCTTTATTATTCACATATTTAGTTATTAGCATGTTTATAGCAGTTTAGATGATATTTCTCTCTAGGTAACTTGTGACTTTTTGTTAATGTGCACTTAATTAATAATGTTGATAACTTGGATTGGTCCGCTGTAATTCGGTAGTATTCAAAATAACTTTAGGACGACGTTAAATATAGTAATAAAGTGTTGGCAACTGCATACAAATAAATACCTATAGAATTTTCCATGAAGGATGCTGTCGTTTAACATAATAAAGGTTGGTAGTTCTGTACGGTGTTGCCACCAATCTTCTTGCCAATGGGAATATTCATAGATAAATAAGAGGGAATATTCCTATATATTTCATAAAATATATTATAATATAATCTAACATTGGCAATGTAGCAATTCATCCAGTTGTGACGTCATCCTAAAGTTAAAGCGAATACAGTGCATATTGCTAACTTCACAGGTGTCTTTTCCTTGTTTCCATGTTTATTACCTTTGAACACAGTAATTGCTTTTTCTTGTTAAATGTAGCAAGACCGTGTGCTAATCTTTGTTTTATATCGTTTATGCTCTTCCCATTTTGCGTTATTTGGCTTCCCAGGTAGTAGAAATCCTTAGCCCTTGTAAGTTCTCTCGTTACCTACTTGTATTCTAGTTTTTAATTTATTTTCTCCTCCTTTGCATGCTAGTACTTGAGTTTTAATTTTGTTAATTTTAATACCGTATAATGAATTTCTATTAATGTAAAACCTTCAGAGTTTAGTTCGCAACCTTTTAAATAGAAAAATGGAAAAACCTGACACTTTATTTCATTTAGTATTACTACGTTTCTATAGGTGGCGCTAACTTACCAACATATAACGCGGGAATGTAATATTTTCCTAACCTTATCTTTTATGATTCTTGTTCACTGTAACGTGTTAAATAGGAACTAGTTTTTCGATTGATTTTATCAATGTATTTTCTTTTACACATAATAATAGATAAGTAATAAAGGAATACATTTATTTTGTATGTGTTTTACAACTGGGTAAGTAAATTACAATTTTAAAGGCCTTTATAATCCAAAATCAGAAAACACAAAAGTTTATTGTGTTAAAGTTGAGTTAAAATTAGTTATATTTTGCACTATCTTCTAATATTAATTTTTATTTAACTCCTGAAAAAGTTCATATCATGGAGTGAATGAAGAAAGTTACAGAAATATATCTGCTCTCTTTTTTCTCACAAAAGTTAACCAATACCAATGGTAAGTACCATAGCCAGAATCCTCAAACTTTTTAAAAAGGCTGTGTATTAACAAAACATTGTTAATTAACAGTGTGTGATATAATTATGATCTAGTTGTCTGATGTTGTTTATAGACATTCACTTTCCTATCTGTCATTAGCTCTAATGTGTTTAATGTTTACTCTGTTTATTAAAACCTTAAAAGAGGTTCTCCATTTCATTACAATTCAATAAACAATTACTTAATAGAAATGGATCGTTTTCTGGCTCCGGAACGCTTCGACATCTACCCGAACTCTATAAATGCGACTCTGGAGTGGGAAGACTGGTATAGAAAATTTCTTAATTTCTCATCTGAAAAAGAAGACCCTGATAAATTGAAAATCCTTTATAATTACGTCTCTGCCAAAGTCTACCAGTATATTAGTGCTGCTGGGGCATATAGAGACACTATTTCAATCCTCCAGGATGTATATGTGAAGCAGGTTAATGAAGTCTATAATCGGCATAAGTTAGCCACTTGAAGTCAACTATCTGAAGAAAATGTTGACCAATTTTTACAATCTTCTAGTTAAAGATTGTAAATTTAAAGCTGTTACCGCTGAAAAGCATCGAGAAGATTTCACTTGGGATGCCTTTATTCGTGATTTATCTGATACCAATATTAGGCAAAGACTTTTGGAAAGTCCTCTATTGACCCTAAGCGAGGCATACGAAAAAGCTCAATCATTAGAAATGGCTCTACAACAATCAATCCTTTACAATAAATCTCTGAGTGTAAACTCTATACAAATCCACAATCCTGTCAATCATGCGGTTCCTTTGAAGCAGGAAGTTCAAAATAAGAACGTTCCATATAGTGGAACTAAAGAAACTTTAGGGGTTACTTATAAAAAGTGTTTCTACTGTGGATTTAAGTGGCATATTCGATCCAAATGTCCAGCTCGAAATAGTCTTTGTAATATATACCAAATATAAGGTCTTACTCTAAGGTATGCAAATCACAAAAGTATGGGTCTAACTCAAATCACTCTGCTTCTATGATTAGCTCTATCAATACCAAACCCATACCTGAATGTTTGGCAAAAGCTGTGATTGTAGAAGTTAATAATTTCTCTTTCTATGCGCTAATAGATACTGGTAGTTCCTGTAGTTTTATTAGTGACCAAGCTGTAAAGAAACTTAAGTTACCTATAATGTCTTCACAAGAGTCTGTTACAATGGCGTCTACATGATTTAACTCTAGAACATCTTAACAGTGTATTATTAATCTTGGTACTAAAGATCACTTCTATCCTAATGTCCGTCTGTCTATGCTCCCTAATCTTTGCTCAGATATAATAATTGGCCATGATCTTATGAAACAACACTCTAAAGTGGAAGTTGAATTTGGTAGCTTAAAACTTTCGTTGAAAGTTTGTGCCTTAGCTACAGCTGGTATTGAACCTGTAACTCTCTTTGAAAATTTAACACCTGAATGTAGGCCAATTGCTATAAAATCTCACTGAAAGTGATTCCAAATTTATAGAAGCTGAAATTAAATGCTTACTCTCTGAGGATATAATTGAAGAAAGTGAAAGTTACATCTTTAGAAAATCACCGCAAACGTATAGTAATCGATTATTCTCAGACAATCAATAGATTCGCTCAGTTAGACACATATCCTTTTCCACGCATTGAAGATATTGTAAATAGTGTGTCTAAATATCGTCTTCGGCAAAATTGACATGAAAAGTGCATATCACCAATTTCCTACCAAAAAGGAAGACCGACCATATACTGCATTCGAGGCTTGCGGTATACTTTTACAGTTTAAGCGGATCCCCTTTGGAGTGACGAATGGAGTAGCTGCGTTTCAAGGCATAGATTACATTATTCGTAATGAAAAATTATCAGATACATATACTTACCTGGATGATATCACTGTTTGTGGTAGAGATCAGAAGAAACATGATGAGAATTTTCGACGTTTTATAGAAACTATTCAGAAATTCAACCTAACCATAAATAATGAGAAAAGTGAATTCTCTCTTCGTTCGATTCACCACTTAGGATATTTGATATCTACTATTCTACTAGGCCTGATCCTGATAGACTCAGAGCGTTGCATGAAACTCCACCTCCAAATAACACAACTTCACTAAAAAGAGTTGTTGGAATGTTTGCACATATTTCAAATTATATTTCTCGTTTTTCACACAAAATAAGTATCCTTTGTCATAGCAAATTCCCACTATCTCCTGAAGCTCTAAAAATCTTCTATAGTATAAAAAACAGATAAAAAATGCCTCGTTCGCACCTATACATAGTACGGATATGTTTACAGTAGAAACTGATGCTTCAAATGAAGCAATAGGATCAACTCTTTCACAATCTGGGTGCCCTGTTGGCTTCTTTTCAATGACTCTTTCTCAATCAGACTGTAGACACTCGTCTGTAAAAAAAGAAGCATATGCGATCGTTGAAGCAACTAGGAAGTGGCGGCATTTCCTAATAGGAAGATTTTTAAGCTAATCACCGATCAACGCTCTGTTAACATTTATGTTTGATCTAAAATCCAAAAGCAAAATAAAGAACGAAAAAATTCTACGATGGAGATTAGAATTATCGTGTTTTGGTTACGATATTATTTATAGACCTGGACCTCAGAATACTGCTGCGGATGCACTTTCTCGTATTTGTTCTGCAACAACTGCTAACGAAGCTCGATTTATGGATTTACCTTATTCTGTGGAAGATGTAAAGAAAATGACTTCTTCTTGTCCAGTATGTTGTGAAATTAAGCCTAGATTTTATATACTTAAGGGAAGGCTCATAAAAGCCTTCGAACGTTTAAATGTGGATTTTAAAGGCCCTCTTCCATCCTGTACTAATAATCGTTATATTCTCACAATCAGTGACGAATACTCATGATATCCTTTTGCCATCGCTTGTCCAGATATGACTTCTTCAACTATCGTTCCTGCTCTCAAAAATATCTTATCTCTTTGGAACTCCCTCTTATATTCACTCTGACAGAGGGAGCTCATTTATGTCTAATGAATTAAAAATGTTTTTGAACTCTAATGGAATCGCTTCTAGCAGAACTATGCCTTATAACCCTCGCGGTAATGGTCAAGTTGAAAAGTACAATGGTATCATCTGGCGTACAATTCAATTAGCTCTAAAATCCGAAAATAAAAATATAGGTCAATGGGAAAGTGTACTTCCAGAAGTACTACGTTCAATAAGAAGCTTACTCTGTACCTCTACAAATGAGACTCCGCATGAACGATTGTTCAGGCATCAAAGGCGAAGTGGTAATGGAGAAACAATTCCAACGTGGCTTTTAAGTCCAGGTCCTATTTATCTAGGACAACTTGTTTGTAATTCCAAATATGATCCCATAGTCAAAGAAGTTACACTACTCGAAAGTAATGCCGAATATGCTCATATTACAGATTCTGAAGTAAGAATTACTTCTGTATCTACACTGGATTTGGCTCCAATTGGTAATGCTGAATATACTCAGATTGGAGATTCTGAAGGAAGAATGAACTCTGTATCTACACGAGATTTAGCTCCAGTTCCTAATGTCCATATTAGAGACTTCGAAAAAGAAGTTTTAACTCCTGAAACTAACGAAATGCAATCAGACACTCCTGAATCACAAGTGGAATTAAATAATTCTCAAAACGTTCAACCTAGTGTACGTAGAAGTTGTAGAACAAGAAGACTACCTTCTCACCTTGAAGAATATGTGTTATAAATTATAGGCAGGGGTGAATGTGATATAATTATGATCTAGTTGCCTGATGTTGTTTATAGACATTTCACTTTCCTATCTGTCATTAGCTTTAATGTGTTTAATGTTTCCTCTAATTTACTGTTTATTAAAACCTTAAAAGAGGTTCTCCATTTCATTACAATGTGAAGTGCACTAAAACGCTGGAGTATAACAAAATTAATACAAGTATATCAATACTATAAATATGATTCACTTCAGAAGTTAAATGTCAAAAACAAACTTATTTATGAAAAATAATGATCGAATTTTATAATCATGATCGCAATTTTGCAAAAAAATATTTATCTTACGTTACATTGCACTCCAAATTATCAAAATTTTTTGTTTTGGAGAACTAAATGCCCCATATTCGAGTTCATTTACAATATCTCCTTCAAAAGTAAATGTTCTTGGCTAGAACATAAAAATCCATAATAGTAAAAACAGATTTACGAGCAGATTTGTATGAAAACTAAAAGTGGTCATTCGTGTGGTGGTTCTATTCTATTGCTCAATTGCAAAGAAGGGATACTGCTTTATCACAGTTTGAGCAGTACCACACTGGTATTTTAAAAATAAGTTTATTTAAAAAATTGTTTGCTGTAAATTGTAGTATTTTTTGTTATCACACAAGATCTTTTTATATATTACAATTTAAAGCAAAATATTTTTTAAATATATATTTTCAAAAATACCAATGTGTTGCTGCTGAATATGAGGCACACTGTATGTACTATGACACAAACCCTAAAATAATTATACCTACACAATTTTAAAATAGTACTTAATGTATAAAAAGTGAAAAAAGAAGTGTATTTGTTGGCTATTGCTGTTTTTCAAACACATATTTTTTGTGATTATTTAAAAGATCATAAGAGTTTATTAATTCAAAAGGTCCTATGCTTACTAACAATATAGACGCCATAGAATATATATTCTCTACCTATAACAGCGATATCTTCAGAACATAGCCAAACAAAATAATTAAGTTCTGACTTCGGAAACTTCATTTTATAAGTTATAGATTGATTCATTTTCTGACTCTGAAGTATCAACACTGCTGTCTGTATTTTTAAAAACATTCGTAACTTTCTTACTCTGGTTAGATATTTCTTTGTTTCTTTTAAGACACTTGTTTTGAAATAAGTATCTTCTTAACTGATAGCACGTAATTTTCCATTGTATTCATCTAATAACCAGCACAAAGAAGACTTTTTGCAATCACTCTTTTACTATATACCTTTAATTCTACAAATGACAAAGTTTTTTTATATGTATGATAGTACATAAGAGTAATCCTTTAATGTCAAATCATGTAATTTTGAGATTGATACTGTCTGGAGTATCCTTCGGAATTTCCAGTATTGCTTCGAATTTAGATGGATTTTGGTCCATGTTCACAAGCATTATATCAATTTCAAAATATAGCCATTCTTCCTTGTAATTAATGTATTTTGTTTGTTCTTTCCATTTAACTGCCTTAGGAAACTTCCCATATTGCATAAACTAGCAAGAGCATCTTTAAACTTTATTTCCACAAGTTCGCTAATAGCAATGTACGTAATATCACTTTCAATTATTACAATACTTTTATGTGTCTTTTGGATTCGTCAGTGACAATTGACTTTGTAGTTTCAATATAATCTATGCAGTGTATAAAATCTCTTAAACTAAAATTGATCACTATCGTATAGATAAGAATGAGCTGAATTGAATTTTTTTGCATATTTGACTGTTGAAGTTTGTGATCAGCTTTGATCAGCATTTTTTGAAACTTTAACTGAGCTCAAGTAAACTGTGAGCTTTAAATTTTATACATGAATTGCAATTTGCAGTTCAAAAGTTATTTTTAACATACAATTCCCTGTGTGTATTAACCAAGTTTGCCAAACTTATGGTACACACAAATTTTAAGTAAAGCAAATCCATCTAAAAAGGCAGACAAACAATAATTCATTAATGTTAAAATGCTGTTGTTCCTTTGATACCGGGTGTAGCCGATATTATGTCAATAATTTGCTTTGAACTCTTTTTTTTCCACCGAAGCAAAGTTTATTTTATCTTCTGCAGTCAAAAAATGTTGATCTTTAGTTTATGTTCTAATCAATTCACGAAGATGTTCAACTGATGCATTAAAACTGCCCAGTTGTAACTTAATCCCTGGTCTAAGAAAACAAGTCCGCATTTTTGTTAATATATGAATTGTAGCTTGGATGTAACATTCATGAACGTCGTCTAAATCCATGTGGTAGCAGTTTCATGGAGGTGTTGCATTTTTATTTGCTAAGCTGAAATTTATACTCATTGGCTTAAGTTATCAAAGACCACCATCCGCTGAATATCCAACAATAGTAATACCACATCTTTTAGCATTCGTTTTCATATAAAACCATCCATCTTAAACATCTACAGTGGTAAATTTATTGTTTGTGCCAAATATTCACAAACAGAATGATAGCTTTAATAATGGTTGGACCATTATGATCCAATTATAATTTGTGATGGCCACGGATGAAGACGTTATAACCAAGGCTGATCACGAAAACAATTATAAATACTGTAAAAGGAAATGTATGGACCTATATTATGTTATTTGTGGAAATATATTTCACAAAAGTTGTGCTGCACGAGTCAAAGCTCTTAATATAATTGATAATATAGTCCAAATCAGGAAAGAATGAATGCACGTCATAGGTTTCTGAATTAAAAAACGACATACTTTCAAATCTTATGCATTAAATATATTCCGATAGATCCTTTAAAAGTATGTCGTTTTTTAATTCAGAAACCTATGACGTGCAGTCATTGTTTCCTGATTTCGACTATACACATGTAATTTGCTGTTCACCTAAACTAACCTCAAAATATGATCATGATAATATCGATGTGCTGGAAAATGTTTATTTGAAACCGTTAGTGAAGCAACTTAGTGACAAATGTGAATTATTGGCTGAAAATGTTAATATACTAAAATCAAAAGTATATAACAAAGCTGTAGAAACTGATGGGCAAGTAGATGTAACACAGGTTAATGACCTACCACATGTAGTAGACGCTGTTAATTATAAAACGCCTAGGGGATCCTGTCCACAAGATAATAGTAATTGTTCACAATCTCAGCTGCTGCAGTGCAAATACGATCTATATCTAATAATAATACCAATCCTGGTGATATAAAGCAACATGTTAATAGTAAACAAATGCACGAAGCTTTGCAGCTGGTAAAATGCGTAACATTATTAATCTTGATACTGTTGAATCTGAAGTTCGTCAAAACAATGAGGGTAGTGGCAGTATTTCGGCAGCAATTATCTGAAACTACTTTCAAGGACGTGGAATGGTGTTATACAGAGCAATAGAGCATCAATGCAAATCAATTTTACTAAGAATGGTTTAAATGGTTTGGTTACGTTTGATTGTGCAGATGATGCCATGACTGTAACTTTACAAGAGCTAGTCAAAGGTATCCTATCTAGTAGTTATACCGCTTTTCAATCATCCAAAATAAATCCTAAGCTATTTATATTTGGTTGCAATAAAGAGGAAATATCTACTAACAATGACAAGTTGGCTGATTACATAGTATCACTAAATAAATTAGATAAAAATGTAGATAATTTTTGCTGCAAAGTCGTACTGAAAAGTAACTCCAAAAGTCTGCTAAATATAATTTTGGAAGTAGATCCATTAACATTTATAGTATATTATTCAACATACGGTAATGTAGGCAATAACTCACGCAGATGAAGTTTGCGGCACGAGCCGAAGGCGAGTGCCGTAATTCATCAAGTGAGTTATTGTCATTACCGTATGTTGAATACTATACTTTATCTACGACTATAAGCACAGTAACAAATTTTAATAAACACATGTAAGCAAGATTATTTTAAAAAATTATAGTACAAATTTGTTTGACATTAGATAAGTGTCAACAAGTATGGCTACTTTGATACTTTTGGTAATTAAATAGAAATATAACTTGGAAGCGTGAGTTATTATAACTCACGCTCATAACTCACGGTGTTTAATTATGAACACTATTACTTGTTCAAAAGTATATGAATAATGGTATTATAACTAAATAGGAGTAGATAAACTCAATTATTACTGTGGGTAAACTATATGTTGACCTTAGAAGGTGTTTAGTTAAGGAATCATTTCATATTAAAAGATGCTATAAATGTGCTGCATTAGGGCACAATGCGGGGGATTGCAAACTGGTGGTGTGCCTGTATGTGCTTTGTGTGCTTAAGCGCATGCCACGAAGCAATGTACCACTACCAAGTTTAAATGTGGAAACTGTGTAAGATATAACAATAGCAACGCAAATAAACAAAGTCTGCCTGTGGATCATGCTGCATTTGACTCATCATGCCCGATGTATATTTCTGTTGTAAATCGACTGAGGAATCGAACTAAATATATCCGTAAACCCTCATAGCAATCACAGAATTCTGAAATGCCCGTTTCAACTAGGTGCTATTACCAAAATGTGTGAGGCCTTCGTACTAAGATCGCACAATTTTTTGCACATGTGTCAGAAGGTGAATACGATATTATAGCGCTGGTAGAGACATGGATTTCCGATGATGTTTCAAGCACCGAGTTATTTACAGATACATACTCTGTTTTCCGTCGTGACCGCAATTTCGAAGAAATTGGTCTTCTACGTGGTGGTGGGGTATTACTTGCTATCAAAAGTACTGTACCGACAACACCATTGAATCTCACACATATTCACACTACTTTACCATTGATCGATATGGTAGGATGCAGCTGTAATATATAAACTGCACGAATATATATCTTGTAGTGCTATATATTCCACCAGCACTCACAGTTTTAGCTTTGGAACAATTCTTGGAACATCTTGAACGGCTTGGTGATGTTAATCTGCTAATACTGGGTGACTTTAATGTACCATTATATAACAATTCATATAAGGTCGATGTAAAAGCAAACCTTCTGGTAAACTTTGCACACTTGATAAATCTTACTCAGTTTAATTCTGTTGTGAATACTAATGAAAGGCTATTGAATTTAATTTTTCTAATGTACATTGCATAATTAAAAAAGATGAGTTTCCGCTTGTTAAAGAGGATATTTAGCACCCGAAGCTTTGCATTAACGTTGGACTTGCCTTGAAACATGCAAATTTTTCTAAATCTCATGCTAGATCGTATAACTATAAAAAGGCTGATTATTGCTCTTTGTATATGGCATTAATGAAAGCCGACTGGTCGTTCCTGGATGCGTTCACTGATTCGGATGGAGCCTGTAATGCATTTTATGATCGTTTATATAATATTTTTAACCAGTATATGCCAAAAAGTTTTCCTAGGAAATAAAGGTATCCTGTTTGGTATACGCCTGAGATCATCAATAAGCTACATCAGAAGCATGGCTATTTTCAAAAATATAAAATATACAGGGATTCCTATTACCTGGTAGAATATAAAAAGCTGCCATCGTATACTAAAATACTAATTCATGGGGCATATAATACTTACATCTACTTGGCTGAAAAGTCACTTCGTGATGATCCCAAGAAATTTTGGACATACATCCAATCAAAGCAATACAAGACCAGAATACCTGGCATGGTGTATTTAAATGGACAAGCTTATGATAATCCAGACTCGATTGTGGAGGCATTTAAAAATTATTTCAGCAGCGTATATATAAGCAATAAAAGTAAATATTCCATGTCAGCTGCCATTCCGATAAACAAGGGAAATATAAGTGTACCAAGTGTTTCAGTTGCTGAAGTGGAAAAGTGTATGTGCAAGCTTAAAAATAAATCAACTTGTGGCCTAGACCAAATACCCTCATTCTTATTAGATTGTGCATTAGTATTGGCAAGCCCAATATGCAGCATAATAAATACCTCATTAAAATCCTCTATCTTCCCGCCGTGTTGGAAAATGTCAACCATATCCCCTCTACTAGAACAGGGGGATCCGAGTCAAATCGTGAATTATAGGCCTATATCCATCTTGTCCAACTGTGCAAAAGTTTATGCAATGGTATTGCAGAATAGGTTACAACCTGCAATTAAGCAATACATATCGCCCTGTCAACATGGATTTATGCCGCAACGCTCTACAACTACTAACTTAACCTGTTTTATGCAATTTGTCTCGGAGGTCCTGGATGATAATGGACAAGTTGATGTATTCTATGCTGACATAACTAAAACATTTGACCGTATTGATCATGGTTTACTTTTATGGAAACTTAGTTTGTATGGTTTTAGTGACTCGCTAATTAGATTATTTTCCTCCTATCTGAAATATCGTTGTCTACAATGGTTTTAAATCATTATCATTTAAAACAGCTTCTGGTGTTCCCCAAGGATCTAACTGGGGGCCACTTCTATTTGTAATTTTTATTAATGATGAATGTAAAGCAATTGTCGGCTATAAGTTGTTATATGTATGCGGATGACTTAAAACTATACGCTCGAGTTTCAAATTTCGCGGACTGTCTGAAACTGCAATCAGAAATAAATAAACTGCATGAGTTATTACACTTTTATTGGTGAAAGTTTATATGGTCGGTAAAACAGTTACTAAAGTTCATAAGATACATCGCGCGAGCGCAATGGATAAAAAGCAATGCAACGCCCCGGCGGAGGAAAGCGCGAACCTTTTACAGATTTGGCGCGATCTCTACCATGACGTCACCAATAATTTATATTGCGCCATAACCGGAAAATGTACACAAAATTAAGGCAATAAATAATACAGAAATAAAAACAAAAGGTAATACGTTATTACTTACATAAGGAATCCGGCATCCGGCAGGAAGTCGTGCTACGGTAGGCCTCTGCTCCGGGGCTGTCGGCTGAGCTTGAACATCCAATTTGTCTCAGGGTCGTGGAGTCCAATTTGCCTCGAGGTGGCTGCAAATTTATCTACCTAATATGTAGGGAGCGGCAGGATCAGGTTTTATAGGAACGACAACAAGATAAAACAGAAGGAAATCTACATACTAGAGATAAGGCACACTACGATACCTGACCGACCACACACCTTGAAAGTTCACCGGCAAAGGCCGCGATTTTGAGCGTCACGGAAACACTTCTCCCACCCTTTGTCTAGTATTGCTCTACCCTCTAGGGATAAGCACACTGCGCGAATGCACTACTCTGACGTACGGAAGTACCTAGTCTATTTAAAAGATTACCGCGCACCGCGTATTTGAAAATATGCCGCGAAACTTCCGTACACCAAAAACTAACCTAAAACAATGTTTAAGTGGCAATGGCACGTAACAATCGCGACAAAGCCACAAAAGAAAAACTTAAAAAAAGAAAAAGTCTGTTAGCACAGTAACAGCTTAAAATCTAAATCCTAACTACCCTATATAAACCCTAACTTAAAACCTACAAAATGTTTATATAAGGCGCCACCTGGTTTTTTTTGACCGATAACACGTCTACCGAAGTACCAGGAAACGGAATAGGTAGCCCGATAGTCTTTGACTACACTAATTACCGACAGCACAAATTGGTCGGGGAGCATGAAACACTACTTAAACTAACACGGGTGCGACAAGTCGCCTAAACTATCTAAACCTATCTAACTAAAGCTAACATAAAAGTTCTTATGTGCAAACACACATGAGTGTTGCATCGAAACTATTCTTCTTTTTGGCAAGAAGTGCCCAAATTTAAAAATGTTCATGGAGTGCGTCACTCTGCACTCTAGCAAATTTTGTTACTGGTACTTTGGTTTTCTACAATGCACATTTGAAACTTGTCCATGACATAGTTGTGAATCAACAAATTTACCAAAAGTACCACCTACTAAATCCTTATATGCTAACCTGACAAATTACATTTCTATATCGGGTTAGCTTTTTCACTCAAATTTCAAGAAAAATAATTCCCACGTCTGGTCATATATACCACACGTTAGGACGATAAAAAGATAAGACAAGATCTCAAATTGATGTTAAAGATAATCGATAAGATAGTGATATTAAGCTTAAATTGTTATCCTCAAAGGTAATGAATAAGATAACGGTATTAAGCTTTAGTTGTTATTTGAGATACTAGATAAGATAACGCGATATTAAGCTAAAGTGATTATAAGAGATAGTAGGTAAAGTAACACGAATTTAAACAAAAGTTATTACTAAGGATAACCGGTAAGATAACCCGAAATAACTCGAAGTTATTTCTAACGGTAGTCGGTAAGATAACAAGAAATTAAACCAAAATTATTACTAACGGTAGTCGGTAAGATAACAATACTAAACTAAAGTTATTATTGAAGGTAATCAGTAAGATAACGATATTAAAACTAAGGGTATTGTCAAAAATAATAAAGAAGACAAAGATATTGGCCTGGTTATTACCCAAGACAATGAATAACAACAAATAGAGTGGCTCCAGTAGAGCCGTTTAAATGGGATTGACTCGTGCCCTCTAAAAAGAGAAACCCGTGAAGCAGGTCCGTTCACAAGAACAGCACGAGGGACCGGCAAAGACATTTGGGTGCATTCCTGTACCCGGCGGTAATCGATATCGGTGAAACAATCACCCGATATCCACACGGTATATAACGACATATATACTCATTCACTCACACATTCACACACTCATACAAACCTTCACTGCCAGAGCCCATGCACTGACAGCGGCACCGCATGACCCCACGAAAGATTCGCAGAGACATGGTCCAGGTGTCTGTGGAAACCTCCCGCGCAACCACACGGTGACTAACAGAAATGAAAAGGCAGTAGAAATAGGAAAGGTAAAAAGGAGGTTGGTTTTTTGGAATGCATTAGAGGCACTTCCAGGTAGAAGAAAGTAGAGTAAGGGCTCGCATTGAGCAAAAGCGACAGAGGGAAAGGTGGATAGCAAAGCGCTACTCAACCAACCAGTGTGGCCAGTAGCTCGGAATGAGGGAACATCATTCTTATGTGGCAGACGGGTGTTCCGGGACAAGAACAGGTCCACCGAAAGAAGAATAAGGCATAGCGGAGATAGCGGGTTAAGAAAAAAGTATAGTTTTTGGACAAGCGTCCGAGAGAAGGTAGAGAATTGTCCCTATTAAACACAGCGCAGTCTGAAGGACTACCTGCGATATTGATCCGACAAGATAAGATATATCATATGTTGACATTCACTAGACTCTCAAGAGAACTAGTGCGATCATTTTCCTAACGAGTACATTGACTACGATAAGAAAATCAGACAAAAGTTGACACGACAACTTAAAAGTATCATTACAGATACAAACACACAAAAACAAACTGTTTTAAGGTAGTATTTCAAAACGGTAGCACCCTAAACACACAAAAATGCCCAATTATAAGCAGTTAAATACAGGTACGTTGTCCCAATATGCTAAAACAACCGAGAATTTAATAAGATAACAATAAAAAACAATAGCATCTCACCACAAAGTTCAATAAAAAACAATGAAAAAAAAATGTTTATAAGTTATGTTGATTTAATAGAAAAAACAAATAAAGATATAGTATAACGATTTAGTATAATGTGGGCGACAGCAATAATTCAGAAGAAAACACATGGAATAGACAGTCCTAGTTTTGCAACTGCGAATATGAACTATTTCTTACAATGGCATAGATCGCGTGTCCTATGTGAGCCCAAAGAAGAAAGCATTCACTCAACATCAGCTAAAACCAATCATAAAATTCAATGAGTTATTTCAACCAAAGTTACGACAATTACCACACAAAATTAAATGACGTAAGAAAAACACTAAAAACCGAATAACATGCAGTAGGAAAAGTTCGAGGGTTGATTAAATGAAACGACAGAGTTATATTTTGGGGTGTAGAGAATGAAGTGATATATAAGTAACGGTATGGTCAAAGAAAAGTCAACCAGAAGCAAAGGGTTTAAGGTAAATGAGTTAAACGTATAAAACGTAGGTGTATAAGAGAAGGAATAAGTAATTAAAGATACTAATTGATGGTGAAAACAAAAAATATTAGGTAAATAGTGAGGAGCATGGAACATGAAAAAACTTAAGTAGCATTTGGGTCGGCAGAGAATGGCTTAAGGTCTTTGATATGCCACCTGCCTTGGTGTTTTCCTTCAGCATCCTGAAGTTCGTAGATAAGGGGACTAATGACACGAGTGACCTTACAAAGAATGAATTTAGGGGCTAATTTTGAAGAAAATTTCTTAGATGCATCCGATAAGACATAATTCTTTTTCCAAACTTGTTCGCCCAAGGCGAAGGAAATATTTCGTTTACGTAAGTTATAGTGGTCCTTGCTCTTTTCGTAAGCTTTTAACAAATTTTTTCTAACGTCGTTAAAGATAGAAGGTAATGACTGTTGGTCCTTGTCCCAACGCACTTTTATTGTCAAATTCAATTACGTTAGTATCGTCAGGCACTAAACCATAGTAACTCCCATCGATTGGGGTATATCTTCCAAAACAAGAAAAGACGGAGTGAATTGGGTTGCTTGTGTTTAGATGTACGCAAAGCTTGAGCAATTTTAAAGATATGTTCATCCCATGTAGTATGGTCTGAATCAATATAGGACGAAATAGCGGTAATTAAGAATCGATTTACTCTCTCGGTAGGGTTTACTTGGGGGTGATATTTTGCGTTAAACCAAATTTTTTGTACTTTATAACTTTTAACGAAATTCTGAAAATCTTTAGAGATAAATTGTGCACCATTGTCACAAAGGATAATCTGTGGGACACCAAAGATAAGAAAGACATTTTGTTCTAGAAATTTAATTGTAGCTGCGGAAGTAGCTTTACGTAAGGGTTGCACCATAACAAATTTAGAAAACCAATCGGTAACGACTAAAAGATATTGATTACCTCTTTTCGATCGAGGGAGAGGTCCTAATAAGTCAAGCGATATTAATTGAAAGGGATAAGATACACGCTTAAAAGTTACCCATTAAACCAGGGCGAGCGTCTTGTGAACTCTTATGGGAACCACAAATTTTGCAGCTCTTGATATAACGACAAACAGATTGCTTAAGTGTGGGCCAGTAATATAATTCAGATATTTTAGCGAGAGTTTTTGTAACACCAAGGTGTGCAGCTATGGGATCATCGTGACATAATATGAGCACCTCACTGCGGTTTGCAGTGGGCACGACCAGTTTCCATTCAGGGATATTCGATATTTTATGTGGGGACGAAGATACAAATTTATATAGTCTATTATTAGTTACACGAAAGGTAGGGAATTTGTCGGGGTTATCAAAAACTTTTTTAATCATATTGAGATACCAGGTATCAGGAATTAAATCTGGAAGGTTAAGAGAAACGACATCACGAGATAAGGCATCAGGTACGATATTTAATTTGCCAGGCCTATGCCTAACATCAAAAGTGAATTGAGATATACGCAAGTTCCATCTTGCCAAACGACCTGCGGGCTGTTTCAAGTTATTAAGCCAAGTGAGAGCTGCACAATCAGTGATTACGGTAAAGTGTGTACCTTCGACATATCCTCTAAATTTCTCGATGCCAAAGATAACGCCCAATAATTCTCGTTCGGTAGCAGAGTATTTTTGTTCGGCAGAAGTTAAGGCACGACTCGCATAAGCGATTGGATGTTCTAAACCATTGTTTACCTGGAACAACATTGCACCTAAACCGGTAAGTGAGGCATCGGTTTGTATATAAAACTTTTCATCGAAATTGGGTGAAATTAAGATAGGTGCTGAAGTGATTAACGTTTTAATTTGTTCGAAAGCCTGTTGGGATTCTGAATTCCACTCGATAGTTTGGGATTTCTTTTTATTTTTAATTAAAGTGCTAATGGGTGCAGATATAGTTGAAAGATTGGGTAGAAAGATGCGATAATAGCTAATCATTCCAATTAAACGTTTGATTTCGGTAACAGTTTTAGGTGTTTTAAATTTAGTAATAGCGTCGACTTTAGCAGGATCCGCTCGTAAGCCAGTCCCATCGATAATAAAACCAAGAAATGTGAGGGATGAACGACAAAATTGAGACTTTTCCCAGTTTATCTTAAAACCTGCTGCGTTTAAACGTTCTGCAACTTCATCTAATGTGGCGATATGTTCATCGAAAGAACTAGAGATAACTAAGATATCATCTAAAAATACAAAGGCACGTTCCTGATGTAAGATAGGACCTAACGTTTGATTCATAGTACGTTGTAAAGTTTGTGGAGCGTTACAGAGACCAAATGGCAAAAAATTATATTCGAAAAGACCTCGGCCTGGAACACAAAAAGCAGTTTTTTGACGAGAAGATAGGTCGAGAGGTATCTGATAAAAAGCTTGTCTAAGGTCGATAGATGAGATAAATTTTGAGTCACGGCCGGCTTAAAATCGAGTCAGTTCTTGGTAAAGGGTAAGCGTCTGAAACAGTCACAGAATTCAACTTTCTGCCATCGAAACAGACACGCCATTCGTCATTCTTTTCCGAACTAATAATACGGGAGATGTCCACGGTGAATTTGAAGGAGAGATAACACCAGATTCTAACATTTTGTCTATTTCAGCATGTAAATGCTTTTGTAATGCAGGCGATAAGGGATATTGACGTTGCTTAAAAGGAAGGGCATCACCTGTAGAGATAACGTGTGTTGCCGTTGTAACACAACCAAGTTCAGAGGTATTAAGTTTGCGAAATTTGTCAATTGTAGCGTTAAGAGTTACATTTTGGGAATCAGTAAGAGAGATTTTGTTAGATATTCCTGTAGATGCACAAGAGTTCGTTTTAAGAGAGGTTTGCCATGAAAAATCCTGGAAATAAAGTGACAGATTAAAAAGTTTACAGAAATCAACGCCTAGTAGAAAGGGATAAGCTAATGCAGGCACAATCAAAAATAAAACGTCACGTTCAAGAGATTCTACTAGAATTTTTAACTTAAGGGAACCGGTTACATGTATTTGATTATCGTCAGCCAAATTTATGGAAGTTTTTTCGGGAATAATTTGAATTTTGATATTTTGTTGAGATAATTGATGTAAACCTTCGTTATTTATAAGGGAACATGAAGAACCTGTATCCAATAACGCAACTACATTTAAAGAACCAATTGAGATAGATAAGTGTGGACGGTTATCGAAGGGTTTTTTAACAAGTTGTGAAACGGCAGCAGTTTTTTATGGTAAAAGGAATTGACGGTTTGTAACCACTTAGACCACTCGGCTGGAGTAGTATAGCATAATTCCTCTAATGAAGGTAAGGCATTTTGTACATTGATAGTAGCGGTATTATTGTTAGACAAGTTTAATAACGGTACAGCGTTAGAGGTAGTTTTATGGTTTAAGTTTATTGACGTCTGGGTCCGTTGAATGATTGGTGATGAGGGCGATTTGGATTCTTGAGATATTCACACCCTGATTTGAAATATCTCGACGGGAGTTTCCCGATACATTAGGATTACAGTTGGTGCAGTTAGATTTGTAGATATTTGAGCGGCCACAACCATAACAAAAAATATTTCTAGGGTATGTGCAGACATTATAGTTATGTCCACTTCGCTTGCAGTTCCAACAGGTAAGTGAGTTATTAGTTACGATAGGAGGAACGTTAAGGGTAGATACTTTACGGGAAGCTCGAACTTGGCAAGCTAAATCGGGTTCTAAAAGACCAGATAGTTTCTCGGGGGGCGGCCGATATTTGTTAATTCTTGACTTCACTTCCTGGAGAGAACGACATAGGTCTTTAAAGTGGGCTAATGTAATGCCAAACGTTCTGAGAAATAGGGGTTTAAATTTCTAAGTAACTGATCGATAATTTCAGATTCTGAAGGTTTTTTGTCGAGTCTGCTGTATAAAGCTTCTAGTGAGGTAATAAAAGAAACAACATTTTCGTCAGGACCTTGGGTTCGGTTACGTATTTCGTTCCAAAGGTCGTTAATATAGCCATGAGGTAGGAAGTCTCGTTTCAAACACGCAACTAACTCCTCCCAGGTAGAAATTTGGTCTCGTATGTTTCTGTACCATATCAATGCTGAGTCTGCGAACAAATCACCTGCTGAGACAAATAGGTCCTGGTCCGTACACCCGCGAGAGATTTTGAAATCATTAATACGGTCAAGAAAAGACGATAAAGAGACCTGCGAATCGAACCCTTCGAAAGTGAGACCCCATTTGTATACAGGTATAGATTTTCCTAACGGTTTAGGTTGGGCAAGTACAAGATTTGAAAAGGATAATGATATATCTACGTCTGCATTAGGATTAAGTCTTTCAAGAATAATTCCTTCAAGTAATAATACTTCGGACAACAAACTTTGTTTAGCTTGGCTTGCTTGGTCGTCGTCATATAAAGATAATAATTCGACATGTTGTTTGACGTGCGTTATTCTCGAAGCCAATCTCCCTAACTCGATATCACTAGCACCAGGATCTGTTCTATTTATTATACCCGATATGTCATCTAAAGACAATCTAATTTCCGATTCGTTAAGAGGCCAATCGCCAACAGGTTTCTTTAAGATAGCAACGCCCTTCATTTCCTGGGCTAAAATTGCTCTGAGCTGAGATCTTCTATCGTTTTGGTTACTAGCTGCAATAATATTCCTACACTCAAGCTCGTAAATCAGTTCTAGGGATTTTAAATGAGAAACATTCATCGTGAATAGAATATTTGAGACACGATATATATAAAATATGCGATTCTGACGCAGATCAGAAGGTTTAACCCAAGGTTTTCTTGTAAAGGTAATTAAGATATTAGTTCAATAGGTAAATCCATAATGCAGTTTTTAGAATGTAACATAAAAGTGCATTTAAGTTTCAAAAAACGGTCTTTTAAAGTTACGAAAACAAGCAAAAGTTATATTTTAATAGATAATTTTGTAATAACTGTATTTAAAGATAAATAATACAGAATTAAAAACAAAAGGTAATACGTTATTACTTACATAAGGAATCCGGCATCCGGCAGGAAGTCGCGCTACGGTAGGCCTCTGCTCCGGGGCTGTCGGCTGAGCTTGGACATCCAATTTGTCTCGGGGTCGTGGAGTCCAATTTGCCTCGAGGTGGCTGCAAATTTATCTACCTAATATGTAGGGAGCGGCAGGATCAGGTTTTATAGGGAACGACAACAAGATAAAACAGAAGGGAAATCTACATACTAGAGATAAGGCACACTACGATACCTGACCGACCACACACCTTGAAAGTTCACCGGCAAAAGGCCGCGATTTTGAGCGTCACGGAAACACTTCTCCCCACCCTTTGTCTAGTATTGCTCTACCCCTCTAGGGATAAGCACACTGCGCGAATGCACTACTCTGACGTACGGAAGTACCTAGTCTATTTAAAAGATTACCGCGCACCGCGTATTTGAAAATATGCCGCGAAACTTCCGTACACCAAAAACTAACCTAAAACAATGTTTAAGTGGCAATGGCACGTAACAGAGTGGTGTGATACAAATAAGCTGACGATAAATGTGACCAAATGTCTCATTATGTCCTACACTAGAAAGCAGCGGCCAGTCGATTTTATTTACTATGTTGGCGATGTGATGCTACAGAGGCAAAATGAAATTGAGGAGCTAGGTATCCTGTTTGATTCTTCTCTTTCTTTTGTCACACATATTCATATGACAGTGACTGCAGCGCTTAACGTACTGGGTTTTATAATGAGAACCTGTAAGTGCTTTAGAAACAAATACACATCACATTATATCAAGTTCTTATTTGATCTAAATTGGAGTATGGCTGCAATATTTGGTCACCTATATATGATTGTCATATAAAGTCTTTAGAGTCTGTTCAACGAAAGTTCCTAAAATACTTGTACTTTAAAGTGGAAGGCTCCTATCTGGTCATAGGTTATGGTCACGCTTTGTTGTTACGAAAGTTTGACTTTCTATCACTAGAAACACGCAAAGCCATGTTATCACTAACATTTCTATGCAAGTTGATACGCAATGAAATTGATTGTCCGGAAATCTTACAACATCTGAAACTACAAATTCCTAGTTGTTGCACCAGAAACAGGGTTGGCAAAGTTTTTCCCACATGTGGGAAAAACTACTATTAAATGATGAAATGTAAGAAAACTTTTAAGTTTCAAATTGTTTGCATTTTTAATAATATTTAGTTGTATCAAACTGCATATTAAATATCACATATTAAATAATATTCAAAAAGCTTAATTAAAATTCCTACAATTTTTAGTATTTTAATAAAATTTACTTTATTCTGAAACTACGAAATATAAACAGATTTCAATTTAAAGAGAGTTCTGTATATTGTAGGCATATTTTGCATAAATTATAAGAAAACAACCTTAAATCAAAATACATAATTAGAAATACGGTGACAAAATATCTAAGCATATTACCAATCTAAATGTTCATTTTCTGTCATAGATTTTAATATCATATAACTAAAACACCAATTTGGAGGCTGTTTGTAAACTTAACTTGTTTCTAGTTTTACTTTGAATAAATGAGAAATTTGAGAAAATGCGTTCCAAAGATCCAGATGACGCTGGACATTGTTGAAGGTGTTCCATCAGCTCCAAGAAGTTTTTATCAATTCCACTTTTTGTTAGGTTTTGCCACCACAAAGAAGGTGATACATTATCGACAACACTAGGTGAAAAAAATGTTTTGGGAAAAGGCTCTTCTTCTAATTGAAACTGTATTGTATACTGCAAGTATCGTGGATTTATGTCTTGTAAATATTTACGGGCAGATTCTTCTTGACTTTGGGATAATTTTTTACCTTTATACAGTGGATTCATCATGTTCGCTAAAATGTGAATAGGAGTTATTGCAGTATCAAATGTAGATTTCACTTTATTTAAGTGCGGTTTGAGTTCTTCTTTATGAAGAAGATCAACCAAAATTTCGCACGCATCAGCAATGCTAGCCTTGTCACTCTGTAACTTATTTAAAGCATCAGATATTGGTTTTAATTGACTGTACATATTTTTTACTTCTTTGTATAAGTAATGATTAGTAATTATTTGTTTTATACCATGCTCTATTTTTTCCTCATGTGTGTCCACAATTTGTAAATAAAACGGCCTGTTCGTTATAAAAGTTTTTAAGCAGATCATTTCAGAATTCCAGCGTATTTCACCTGGTACTTGAGGTTTAACCGAATCAGCATATTCCTTTAATAAGCTTCCAGGAATGTGGTGGTTTCGAAAGAATTTTTGTACTTTAACAACATGGGTCATAAGCGACTCATTTTTTATGTTCTTTTCCAAAAGATTTAGGTAATGCGATGCACAACCGTATACAACTGGTATAACATTTTCAGTTTGAAGATGTTGACGCATTGAAGACATTTTTGGTTCGTTATCAGAGACAAAACTTTTCACTGTGCACTTGTATTTAGCTTCAGCTGTAGTTTTTGCTTCACAAGCGAGATTTTTGCAGTAATCACTTGTTTTCTTATTTGTTCCACAATCTACTGAAGAAATAAATACACTTTTACCGTTGCAGTGTATGGAATTAACTATTATTGGATCATTACGTACATTACTCCATCCATCCTGCATGAGAGTAACATTTTTTCCAGCAACATCCTTTCTAGCAGTTTGTTTACGCGCGGGGGGTCTTATAAATTTATACATCGACTTACCTCCGCGGTGTTTTCTTGTTCTAAGCTGCAGTTCCTCTTCCTTCAACCAAGTGGACTGTATGCGAATTGAGTCTATGTTACGTTACACTTGCACTGTGTTTTTTAGGGGGTTTAACAACTAAAGTCTGCGGCACTTGACTAACTTACGGGTACCGAACGAAGAAACCGACGACCGTTCTGCTTCAATATCCATAAGAAAGTGTTTGTTCACTACTCTTAGTCCAACTTATTCACCCAAGCACAAGGAATTTTTATGGCAGGATATAAGGGAACAAGGGATGACAGTTTTACTATTAGATTTACGACTACAAATTTAAATAACTTAAAATTAACCATGCGAATGTGCGACAAAGAGACCGAACACAGTTTCTTCCAGCTCTTCTGCTACTTTATCAAGTACATTTTCTGCAAGGTTTTTTCTGGATGGTGGTTTATAACCAGGCCTAAGTGCTGATATCATGTTGATGAATTCTTTATTCTCTGCAGCCAAAAATGGGATGTTACAAGCGTAAAAGAAACGTGCTATTTTGAGGTCAAGTTCTTGTTTTTGGGAAGTTCATGTGCTTATTACAAAGTCACTTACTGAAGGCTGGTATCTTTTGATTGAAGGCCGTGATGTTCCAGCAGATTTGACACTTGAAGTAGAAATTGGCTGTGGGTAATCCACATCAATATTGGCTAACACATTAGACTCTAACCTAGAGCTAACATTTATTGGAGAACAAATGGAGTCATGAGTATCTTCATTTTTCTTCAATTTTGGACAAGTTTGTGATACATGCTTTGTCATTCTGTCAGCTTTTGCACTAACTACTTGATAACATGATTTACATTCAACTATTAACTTCCCATTTATATCTTTTTGATTAAAATAACTCCAGACTGGATTAAGTGGCCTACCTCCAACTTTTCCTTTAGCTTTTGGCATTTCTTTTAGTTTATTTTATATAAACACAATTTATTTTCAACTAAATGCTTCACTAAACTAATTTACTTCATTATTTTAACAACATGTGGGAACAACTGCAGCAGAAAACAAAGCAAAAAAAAACAAAATGGCTCTGCTTTCATCTGATTGGTTAAAATAAAAATCTACAGCTACATACTTGCTGTTCATTGGTCAGTACTTTGATTGGTCAAAATCTATGTTTTAGGTTTTTTTTCCCGGTATTTACCACTTTTTCCCGGTTTTTACCAGTTTTTCCCACTGGGATGGGAAATATTAGTTTTGGACAGGAAAATGCCAACCCTGACCAGAAAGCATCCTCTATTCTCTCTGCCTACACCATGCACTAATATGTTACTAAAGTCGCCAGTGTATGGTGTGTGTGCACTGTACAATCTACTAAGTACTGATTGTGACATTTTTTATAATTCACTTTATGTCATACTACAAATGGTGAAAACCATGTATAAGCCTTCAGAGTTGATTGACTGTCAACATACATATTGCTAGTCTTTTGTTTGAACTGTATTTTTATATCTATTTATAGTTTAGATTCCTGTAATTGGGTTATTGTTACCTGTAGGAAAAATAAATTAAAATTAAATTATTACGTATGCATAAGTAGCCTGTACACTAGTACTAAAATAACTTTATATTACTTCTAAAGAAGTTGCAATGTAAGTATCGGTTTGAGGGATGCCATTGTTTAACACTAAAACAAAACCAATAACGTATTTACTTTTGGGTCATATTGAATTTTTTCAGTAATGTAGTAGCATCTTCCATAATCCAGATCATTTTAGGTAAATCATTTGTTTCCAGAAACTGCTACACTCCTCTTGTTTTTGTTCGCGATTATTATCATAATATGTACTTATATTTGATATGCGTGTAAATGAGTTTTTCATTTTTGTGTGCAAATCGTACGATAATCAACTGCCAATGTAAAAGAAATACACCGAAAACTTTTTAATATCCTCATCAAACGCATTTTTATTTGTAGGTCTTCTGAATTATTTAAAGATATTTTCAGAACTTTTTTTAAGAAATAACTAGTAAGCTTTTCACTGAACTTTGTGAGTCAACATCGAATTTATTTCATCGATACTAGCCAACATATTTCACCACGTTTTTCGATAACACTTCTGTTATATCATTTGCTAGAACGAAGTAGTTTGTTGTAAAAGTTTGATTAGAATTAATGCTTTCTCGTGCTCTCTTGCGTCTTTCGTGTCTTTGATATTCTTTTATGGTCCATTTGGTTTTTGTGCTATGATATCAGTGTTCAGAAATTGAGAAATTGATCGGAAAACTTTACTTCATCTATGGGCTTTGTTTCATGCGATGCGATATTATTATCGGAATCATTACCAATTGAGATTGCCGATTTTATTTTCATTTGTTGTGCAAAAGTCTGATATTAGAAAATCATTCATCAAAACTTGATTATTAATTATTGTCTGCAAAACTTTGCAATGAGCACCAAAAACCATATTACTGGAATTATTACTGTTATGACAATTATTGGTTGTAAAAGAATTGTGTACATTAAATAATACTAAGTTAGAATTACTTAAATCAGCTGCTGAAATAAACAAGTTAGATGATGTAGAAGCAAACAAACTAGGTATCTTGATTGATGTTATTTCCTCTTTGGACTGATTTGCAATTGCATTCACGGTTTCTTTGGAAATATATTAGGTATTCAATTGTTTCTTGCGTCTTTTGTGCTTCTGAGGCAAAGTGGCAGTTGATTCCGTTGTAGGTCACAATATGCTTTTTAAGGAAATGCTTATGAAAATTTGAGCACACTCAGCAATTCGTAGTTGAATCACTTTTAGGTGATTTATAATAGTTATAGATTTACGACAGAAACATTAAATATTACACACCACATTATCATTTTACTCACATTTGTGCTAATGTCATCAAATTGATTACACAAATGTACTAGCTAGCTTCACTAGACTTACATTATGTCCACTTTTTCAAATTTCTTATTATTGCAGCATTTTCATTAGTTAATTTTAATATGCAGTTCTGCCCAAGAGCGAGCTGTGTCTTTTCTGAAGTACATTCTGGAGGATTCAGACACTTGTCAGAAGACGTAGATTGATTTATTTGCCTGATTCTGGTGTTCTTTTTATTAGTTCCATACATATTTTGTATTTTGGTTTTTTGTTTGCAAACTTTCTCTTTAAAATAACTAACTTTTAATTGTATAATGAATTTATGACCACTACCAAGTGGATAAATCACCTGTTCCGTGTATTTCCCTGTTAGAACTTACATGCATTTTTTTAATTATATATCCCACTTTTATTAAAATTCGCTTTCATGGTTAGGAATATTAGTAAATTATACTGCTCATAGTACTTTTAATATTCAGTATTTATTTTCATTAATCGACTTTTCATTTAAATCATAATTAGATAAAGTCGCATGCTGATCTTGAATGATGCATGTATTTTATATCAATTTATTATGATAGGTTTTCCAAAAATCCTGATAAAGAGCGAATTTTATTATACGTTCATTGAACACCTGATTTTGTATTGCGAATGTGAGGTTCTATGTACATGATAGAATGTTATCTCTGTACGTTATCGTTTCTATTGGATTCACGATTCTGGCATGGAATGATGCTTAAGTCCTAGTCGCGGGTTCTGGAGCTGTCGTATGATCATTTGAACCATGCTCATTTGTCCTTGGTCTAGAAATTCTGCATCTTTTTTCAACATTTGTGACTGGCTACCGTGATATTTCGGTTGAGTCACCTAATCCTGAACAACATGCTTGAAGTAAATATTAGAAGAGTATCATTCTTTATAAAGCGCTGCCTTGCTAACTTGTGTTAGGGTTAATTTATTTGTATTATATAGAGAGTAGAAGAGTATCAATTCATATCAAGAGATTGCTTTGCAAAGAAATAGAGTATATAACTGTAAAACAATAGAAGGTGACCAAACTGCATCAAACAAGAAAGAACAGCAGCTATGTTCAAAGACAAGGAACATAGATACAAGAAAAAAACTGTTCAAAGCCTAGTGTGGAGCACACCACAGTACATCTATGAAATAGGGGCAGTAGGAAAAGCCGACAGAAAGAGATAGAAGCCTTCTGGAATGTTGTGCTTCAGATGTATGGGGATGGTAGCATGGACATACAGAGTTAATAACAAATAGGTTGTAGAAGTAGTAGAGGAATAAAGATATTTGTGGAAAATGAAAAAAAAATAGGAGAAATAGGTCAGGATATGTTCTAAGGCATTTCTGGGGATTAGATTGGGGTATATTACAAGCAAAGATAGGAAAAGAGAGGTAGAGGTAGACCGAGATCAGACTTTTGCACACAGATAGCGATATATGCAGACTGCGCAAATTTCAGGGAAATGTGTAGGTTGGTTCAGACTAGGAAACAATGAGGATACGCGCCCAACCAGTTCTAGGATTGAAGACGTAATGATGATGATATGTACTACATCTTTACTTGCCTATCGTACATTAAGATAATATTTTTAATTATCTAATGCTTTATTGCAAGTGAGAAGATAAATTTTGTGCACTTTGTAATATGTGCAGAAAGGAGTTTGATGTTAGTCAAGGTGGTATAAATTGTGTTAAAACACACGCAAAAGGTACAAAACATAAAAAAATGGTGCAACTTTTACCGATGAGGACTCAAAGTACACTTTTTAAAGTGCCTACAATTAGCATGGGTATTGAAAGCTTAACTACAAATACAGGACTTGGCATCGCTGATGGTGATAGAGTAGTAGCAAATACAAGTGCACCTAATTCCTTAACAAAAGATAGTTCAATGTATTGTGGTAATAGTAATATATTAAAGTTAACCTACTTACAAAGAGAAGAAGTAAGTATAGCAGAAATTTTATGGTGTATTCACAAAGTTACGCATTCCTTAAAGAGAGTTTTGCCACTGCCACCGATGTTTTTCCTGCTATTTTTCCAGATAGTGTGATTGCAAAAAATGTACAGCTTCATAAGGATGAAATAGTTTATTCTATACTATATGGACTAGGACTTTATATCCAAAACGAATCTTTCTAACCAATTAAAAGAGTGTACATTTTATACTTTGTCATTTGACGAAAGTTTTAATAAAATATCCCAACTTGGTCAGATGGACATAATTGTCAGATTTTGGGACGAGGCAACAGATGCTGTACAAACACAATTTCTAAATACAGCATTCTTGAAACATGCACTGCGAGAGTAGAACATTCCAAAAGATAAAAGATTTTTTAGCAGATAGACTTTTACTAGCTAGATTACAATTTCTTAAATCAATTTGTGTAGAAATTGAACCGTTTTTAAAAATTTTTCAATCAGACCATCCCTTAACACCATTTTTATATCAGGAATTGTATACTATTTTGCGTAATATCGGAAGTCGTTTCATTAGTGCGTAAATTATAAATGAAGCAAACATCCCTATTAAACTAATTAAAATTGATATAACCAAAATTACAAATTTAAAGTAAATTGCAAATGCGGATATTGGTTTTGGGGCATCTGTCGTTTGTATGGCGAAGGGTTTGAGGGAACTTGATGCCATTAAATTTAAAAATGATTGTATAGCTTTTCTAAAACATTTTTTTCCAAAAATTACAGAGAAAAGTCCTAATTTCTAAGAAGATGATTTTAGAGCTTCGAAATGCATCTTCCAGAAGGTGAGAAGCATTAAAAGTTAAGCATAATGAAAAACTTACTAAGAAGTGAGAGGTTCAACAATTGCATGCTGATATCAAGACACTCGAGTTAAAGAAAGTTGAGGTGACAGAAAAGCGCAAGGAAGAAGAACTAGAGATCGATGCTGAATTGGAAAAATTAAAAAAGAGACTGAAGAGTTCATAAATAAAAATATTTTCTATGCACTTTATTCTTGAATATGTAGGTACATTCACTTTTAACTAATTAAAATATTCGAATGTTCTGATCACTCTTATTTTCAGTTTTTCATGCAACAAAAAGTGCTGAATTTTTTCAATTAACGTACCGAAGAGTACAGAAAAAGTACTGAATTTTTATTTAGTTGTTCGAGTAGACACCCTAGAGGTAATGCAGTGGTTTCCCATTGCCTTCCACTTCGCAGTAGTGTGTCTTAGAATGCTCTACTGACCCCTATGGTTTCTACCAACCTAAGTACCGAAAAAGCTGATACCCTCTTTTGGGGACCTGTCTTAGTCTGGTTCCTCATTTAAAAACCCTTCTACTTTTGTTGGATCTGTAGTTTGACTCTTTAGGTCACTGGAACTTGGAAGCCATTCCACCAGTTCTAGTAATCTAGAACATCTTCAAGGTGCATGTCCATTCGAAATGGTATAAGTTTTAAAGAACAAAATTTTTATTTACGAGACTCGGATATACATAAATTTAGATTAAGTTGTTTTTTAATGGAAAGCTTTTTCAAAGAGAAAATAGATATTTGGGGCATGCAGCATTCTAACCGAAATAACAATTACGCTTACCTTAAATATTAGTCAATTAATCAGATACAAAGATTCTTCGGTAATTTATGTAACCAAAACTCCTTGATATAATGTAAAAGATTCACGGAAACCCACAACACTATTATTTAGATAGTTTTTTAAAATTACTCATGAACACAATAAAATTCACTTAATATTAACTGGAATATGTACTTCTTGTTTTGATTACTCCAAATGTAAATTAATTTAGATCAGGAAGTGATGTATCTGCCATATCTAATATTAGGTTTAGTGTTACCAACCTGGGAAGTGATTAGATTACCTTCAACCCGTACTATTTTTAAAGTATAAAACTTTTTGTTTTAAAAGTAAAGAAAATCAGAAATGTTTTCAGATTAAACATACAACCCATTTGTTTTCCATTTGACATTAAAAAAGAAAGCCAACCTGAACATTTAATAGGTAATGTAAACTGAAAAGACCAATTTAAATATGAAAAACGACAGCTTTTTTACAAAATACATTTATAAAGATACCCCATGTTATTGGGTGCAATTGAAACGACTTGTAACGAATTTAAACGTTCTGAAACATTGATTTTTACTACATATACTGCTACGTGCAATATCAAAAAAATTTACATGGGGTTAAATTCCCCGGGGCAGCGAATGCCTTGCAAATCATAAAAGCTGCAGTTACCAAGGTGTTCTGTTCCCAAAGCGGCATTTTCAATATCTCAGGGGTAGGTAGTGTCGATATGTCCTGTAACAATAAGAGCAAACAAACTAAGGTAAATAGACCACTTTTCTAAACTGTCTGGACTTGTGTGAGAACCAAATCTTTGTATGCTTTTCACATAACACTTACATAAAACATAATAATACTGGGAATTTCCATGTGCGGTGTTTAAAAATCCTCTGAACCCAACGAATACAATAAAAGATAAAGCTTTTAAAAAAAGCGCAATAAGAGAACTTGTTTCAGAAGGTTCTATTGAAGTCCTGCAGATAGTATCTAAATTTCAGCAGATATCATAACGCTGTTATTTAAGTCAAAACTTCTAATTTTTCATGAAAGCATGGGCTATACGATAAATAACAAAAATTGTTCAATAAGAGGTGTTGAAACCTATGATTTCTCATACATCTTACAATTTGTTGATAATTAGACATAGTGGTAGGCACTTGCCAAAGTTTAAAATAGTGGAGTTGTTTGATAGATTTATTAAAACCTTTTCTTTCTTTAATTTAGTTTCCTAAATAGTAACCTTCACAAGATGATTATGTACATTTTAGAAAAATCAGAATTTTCTTTTTTCTCATATGGATGAAAGATTTACTGTATCTATGCACATTAATCAAAATGATAAAGCAATAATATATAAGTAAAAGATTTTAACTGTTATAGGAAAAAATAACAAGGAATATTTTTCCCTTTTCAGTTACAAATGGAAGATGCAGATATTGTAGTTGATCTGGAGTGTTTAGTTTGCAAAGAATACCTGTACATTCCTGTTAAGCAATGCATTACAGGCCACAGCTTTTGCGAGTCTTGTCATACTAAATTAGAAAAGTGTCCGGTTTGTCAGGCTGAAAAAGCAGCTAGCCGCAATTTTAGTATAGAAGCTATATTGTTGAAACTATTATTTCCATGTAAATATGCAGATGATGGGTGCAAAGTACGTGAAAATGGAATATTAATTCGACAACATCAAGAGTTTTGTGATTTTGGAAAACAACAGTGTCCATTAGCACAAAGTTCTAAATGTACCTGGGCTGGACGTACAAAAGATTTAAAACAACATGCTAAAGAAAATCATGAACAGCATTCTGCAGTAGAAAATAAGACAATTTTAAAAATAAAAAATTTTGTGCCAAAACCAACCAGTTTTATAGGCTTCCATATGGTTGTTGCTTGTAATAAGCTATTTAAATATTGTGTTAATGTAGATACTACCAATAATTTTATAATGTGGTCTGTTCAGTTTATTGGACCACGAAAGGAAGCATGTAATTATTCATATGCATTAAGTTTTATGGACGGTAACAAAAATAAAGATAAATTTCTTGTGTCCTCTACATGCATAGAATTGCTAGAAGATCAGCAAACTTTCGATAATGTAAATTGTGTTCTTGTTCATTATGATAAACTCGCTAATTTTTGTGCCGATGATGGAAGTCTAGCGTTTTATTTCAAAATATTTTTAACTGAGCATTTTGAGCAATTATTAGTGTTGGATAACTCTCCAGCTTGTTTAAATAGTTTTGAAATAAATAAATGTGCAAGTGATTAACAAACATTTATTTATTTATTTACAAATAAGAAACAGATAGGCTTAAGGCATTATTACATGCTTCTTAAGTTATTTATCATACATTGGGAAAACAGAGCATATTTTGCAATGAGAGTTTAAAAATAAAAAATACATTACTAGCTACTTCAGAATGTAAGGATCTCAGTATGTCATAAATTACATCTTAAAGACAGTAAAGCAATTTCAAATATTTCCTATTGTAGAGATCACCCAGGGTTAAAGCGAAATTAGAATCAACAAATATATATGAAGAAACATAACTTTATCATTAAACAATTTTAACATAAACTGCAATAAACCGCATTAACATAATATCAGCCATCATCATGATCGGCCATTTTGTTGCCTGTTTTTTTCTCATTGGCTTACCACTCTGCGCATTTCCCAATATGCATTGCTGCCAAATTCAAATCTCATAAGTAAATATACATTATCTATAGCTTGACCTACCTGACATTTTGATCGCCTCGATCAACTTAAGCTAAATTAATTAAACAATATATTAAACATCCTAATTGCTTAACATAATTTGCAACATAATCGTAGCATAAGCAAGTCATAAGTTCATAAGCATTACAATAACATAAGTAATTTAGAATCAGGACATAAAGCGATTCGTAAACATAAATGACTACATACATAAAAATTTATAACCAATCACCTAATTGAAATTAAACTGTCTTAATTTAAGTCAAAAGTTGACATGTAAGAATGACCGATACTGTAGACTAAATACATGTTAATTACTTGAATATGGTTTTAGTCTTTGGGCATCTAGAATGCCATCATAGGGAATACTACAGTTTTGGAAACCTATAATGTCAATAACGACATAACGATCATTAGGTAATACCTTTTTAATAATATAAGGCTCTCTATATTTTGGTATTAATTTTTTTGCTTACACCTATAGTTCTATCTACATTAGCCACCATTACGTAATCGCCTTTTTTAAATATATGTGCTGGTTTATGTTTTTTATCGTAATAAACTTTATTTTTATTTTGTGTTTTTATAATATGGTCTGATGCTTTAGCCCTAGTTACATTAATACCTTCGTTGTCTTGATTAATTAAAGTTTCTAACATGTCTTAAGTTATCCTGCACTTTGCCTACTTGCTGTCTTCCAAATAAAAGTTTGGATGGTGTTTGACCGGTAGCTCGGTTCACGGTATTGTTAAAACAAAATTCTACATCTGACAATACTTTACACCAAGGTTCCTGCCTTTCACTCGGAAGTTTAGCAAGCATAGGAGTTAGGGACATTCATTATTTTGGATTGCCCATTAGCCCGTGGTGCTGCAGTTGCTATTGCAATATGTTTTACATTTATTTCAATTAAGAAATCTTTAAATTGATTTGATGTAATGCATGACCCTCTGTCTGTAATTATTTGAGCTGGTCGACTGTATGACTCGGAATAAAGATTTAAGTACTTAATAACTTCATCTGCTGTGGTACTTTTGCATGTGAAAAACCTAATAAATTTTGTAAAACCATCGACTATGTCAAGTATATACTTATACCAACTCTGACCTACGGTTTCTAAAGGCCCAAGATGGTCCAAATGTAAACATTCAAACGGGATGTTTCCTTTAGGAATACTGTTTAAAAACATTCTTTTTTCCATATTTTGAATTGAATTCTATGCATTTTAAGCAATTCCCTTTAAAAAATTTTATTTCGGCCTTTAAATTAGGAAACCAATATGTGTGAGTGACTAGTTCATAAGTTTTGTCGACTACTATATGGCCCATATTATTGTGGTAAGTATATAACACTGTATGAATCACATCAAACGGAATATAAAATAATACTTTATCTTTTACTTTACGATATACCAGACTATTAATTAACTCAAAAAAGGGATGATCATAACTTTCCAAACTTGTTTTAATACGTAAAATTTTAGGATCCTTGGACTGCTTAATTGCTAATGTTTGTTTAGAACTATTACCTTCCAATACAAATATATTATGTACTCTATTTAAACAATCCACATGCTTCATTTTTGGATTCGGACGATGTTCTACTTCGTAATTATAATTTTGAAGAAGTAGACACCACCTCATAATTCGAAGAACAACCTCCTTCTTGGCTAATGTGTCGGAAACTATCGCAATCAATAATTATGCAGAAAAAAATGCCTTGTAGGTAAGGATGAAATCGTTTAATAGCATAAACAACAGATAGTGTTTCTAGTTCATAACTGTGATAACTCGATTCTTGGTCTGTGGTTCGCTTGCTAAAATAAAAAACTAGGTGAAATTTCCCATCTTTCTGTTTTTGCATAAGTATAGCTCCATAGCCTAGTGCACTTGCATCGCAATGTAACTCTGTTTTACTGTGAGGCGAAAATATAGCTAAAACCGGCTGTGAGTCTAACATCTCCTTTAACAATTCGAAAATATATTTACCACCATTTTTCAATAAGTGCAAAATCGGGTATAAAACGACGAAAGTAACTTGCCAGGCCTAAAAATGACTGTACCTGTTTAATATTATTACAAATAGGAAGTCTTTAATACTTTTGATATTTTCGTCATTTGGTTTGATACCTTGTTTATCGATATGATAACCTAAAAAATCTATTTTTTCAAATAAAAAATAACATTTGTCTAACCTTAATTTTAACAAATTATCAGTCAAAAGCAATTAAGTTCTTCGTAATATTTCAATATTTTCTTTCGCTGTTTCCGTCGCTATTAATATATCATCAAAAAAAATTAAGAGTTTCTTTTCCTGTACCAATTCCCTAAAAACTTTATTAATAAACCTACAGAAACTATTATGGCTTGTGCTCAAACCAAATGGAGCTTTCATAAATTCATATTGACCTATGTGGGTTGTAAATGATGTATATTTAATCGAGTCCTCATCAATCGCAACATGGTAAAAAGCATTTTGCAAATCCAATTTAGAAAAGTAGTGTTTTCCCTTAAGTTGATCTAGGTGATCATCAATAAATGGTATTGGATGCTGATCTTTTACTATGTTTTTATTCAAGGTCTTATAATCAATACACATTCTAAATTTTCCACATTTCTTACCATAACAACTTGGGAACAATACGGTGAATCACTTTCGCGTTATGCCTTTAAATAAAAGGTCTTTCAAAATACCTTCTAAAGCAATTTTTCCGCAAACGACAATCGCCTTGGCCTATAAGCAAACGGTTCATTTTTAATAAGATTAATTTGCATTTTATATTCTGTCACGGGTATCTCAGGTCGATCTGCAAAAAAATTAATCATTTTCTAAGATATTTTTTATATTTGTAACTACAGTAAGGTGTAAGTTATTTATATTAACAGTAAATTCATCTGCAGCAACATCATTAATTAGCAAAACCTCATTCGTTAAAAATTCTTCATTACTCATTTTAGGAGTAATTTGAACGTCACTATTTTTAAAAACAATTTTGTCAATAGCCGAATTGCAAAAAAATCTCTCTGAACGGGTGCATCTGGATCACCTCGGTCCTATTATAAACAAAATTTATTTAGTTGTTACTGATTCATATTCGAAACGGGCTGAAGTCTTACCTGTTTCAAGCACTTCAGCTGATTCCTACTTTTGCACGTTTCGGCCTTCCCAAACTAGTTGTTAACGATAACGGTCCGCCATTCGACTCTTATGAATTCAAAAATTTTCTTCAATCCTTAGGAATACGTTCCACATTAATATCTCCATATCATCCAGAGTCGAACGGCTTAGCAGAAAATAGTGTCAAATATTTCAAACACAAGCTACGCGTAGCTAGTCATGATGAAAATTTCAGATTAGATTATGCTATTTACAAAACCTTGTTTCAATATAGAAATACCGAACATTGCACTACTCATCAAACTCCCGCTTCATTAATGTTTGGTAGATCACTTAGATCAAAATTAGATCTTTTACGGCCCACTTACGAGTCGAAGGTTGCAAATAAATCTCGGATATTACGGGAATTTTCTGTGAATGACTTAGTGTTAGCTAGAAGTTACAGGCCAGGGGAAAAATGGAAGAAAGCAAAAATTATAAAAAAATTAGGTCCGGTTTCTTATTTAGTACTTTTAGAGAGCGACAGTAGGGTGGTGTGGAAAAGACATGTTGATCAATTGATTAACAGAAGTGAAAATGATCTGCTACAATCCGCAATCCTACCTCAAAACGTAGAAACTGTTGTCGAAGTTTTGCCTACTCTACCTAATTTATCAACTGTACCAAACAATTTGTCGGACATTCCTATCGAAGTTAACATTAATAACGAAAATATATCACCTACGGTATTATCAGAGTCAGAGAATGTCATTTCACCTTTTCATAGTCCTGCTACTAGCACCTCTCCGTCGAATACCTTGCCTACAGTGACACCCACTGAGTGTTCTGTGCCACCCCAGAGCTTGAGTCCTATGGATAAGGATATGCCTCAACGGAGGTATCCCACCAGACTTCGCAAACCACCAGAAAAGTTGGACTTATAATTAAATGGTGTAAAAAAAAAAAGTTTATTTTTTTAATATGTTTGTTCACTCTTAAGGGTGAAGATGTGTTATGTATTGTATTTATGTTGTAGTCACATTGTCGCATGCTCAGTCACTAATCTATCTGTCAACTCATGAACATATATATAGTGTGGGGGAAGAAAGGGGCGGAAGCAATTTTTAATTAAGATGGCTACGGTTTTGTCTAGAGGTTTGTCTTGTCAAGTAATAGTTTTAACATGGAATGTAATTGTATAGTGTACTTTATTTATTACAAAAAATGAATAAACAAGTGTCTGTTAGTAATTTACTTAATACATTGCATAGCCATAACTTTCATTCCAGATGGTAAATGAAAAATTGTTAGTCTTTACAGCTATTAATACTCCCATATTTTCCCGAGACTACCTTGGCTCTATCGCAACAATATACATATCTAGCATGCATGAATTCAGAATTGCTCACACTGAAGTCCAACCACATTCCAGAGACTATAACATCATAATTCTCACTGACCAAGTTTAAATAAAATTGTTTCGATTTAATGTTAAGGTCCCTACATTCGGGTGGTAAATTTGAAGATCCATGCGAAGTACAGCCCACAACTCCATTCTTAACAATATTACAAACTTAATTTACAGTAATACAATTCACATTAAAGTAAAAATCATTATTGTTACAGACCTACCTGTATAGATGAATCTACATTTTAGTGATATAACTTCAATTATTAGAATGATATAGATAAAAAAAAATTACACCACATTAAATTAAACCATAAATTCTAATCCTTAAACTCTGATTTGAGCATAAATTTAAATAGAAGAGGATCACATTTGCAAAAAACGCCATCCTTTAAGCATAATAATTTAATTCGAATTGGGTATCGCATTTAGTTCTTGAGCATTGTTTACATAATGTCTATGATCACCAACTTTAATGTTCACTCCATCATGCATCTAACCATATGTAGCAGTCCCTTTGATATCTTTCTGAAGTCGGATTTTTCTTCATACGTACACTTCCCAAACTTTTTCAATTATACTAAAAGATATATCTATATTTATGATAAATTTTATTAAAATAGGGCATGACCTACAATCACGTTTTGCATATCTATATGATCTAAACTTAAATTTATTTTATTCTACAAATATCGACTGTATTTCCTCCACATCTTGCATTTCTTCACTATTATGCCTAGAATACGTTTCTAGTACATCATACCTATCAGCAAATTATACAGTCAATCTTTTCGTGGTTTTCTTATGGCGTTTAATTGATCAGAAAAGATAGGTTCAAGCCTGATAGATACCTGTTAAACAAGGTTTGATATGAAATTATGATTTTTAAAGTAAGCATCAAAACTGGTTTGAATTATATTGGAAATTTCTAGTTGGTATTCTCTTATTAGAACCTTGTTAATTAATTTTTATTAAATTGGTACTTACATGTGTTTATCACTAATGCAAGGACTATGTGGAAACATAAGTTAATATTTTATATATCTTAAACACATATATTAATATACTATGGATAGAACCTACTGTTATTGCTATCAGAGTAGAGTAGAGGAAGGCAAATCCATCTACTCATTTCAATAGCCCATATCGCATAACACAAATAACATTAGTCCACAGTTAGTATCGCAGCATTGTAACAAACTTGTCTAAAGTAATCCTTTGTCCTACATTTAGTAAAGTCTAATCCTCAATTTAACATTGATATATCCTATTTAGGTGGGTTTCACACATCTGTCTTCTGTTTATCTTCTAACTACTTGTTAAAAAGGAACGAATGCCATGGTATCAGTTTGTACTTTTACTGGTAGGCCAATGTCAAAACTACCTGCATAGATAGTGACACTCCAATCGATACACATTTTATTAATGTCCGCCATCGTAAATGAGATTTTACTACAAATTGCCAAACTGTGATTACCCTTGTAAGCAGCTTTTAATTTCAGCTTTACTTATGGCTTAAATTACAAATAAGTTAACACTGTTCATCAAAGTTATGCCCTACGTTGAGCCTTTATTATAAATTATTAGTGTAAGAACTAACAAAAGAATGCCTGCTTTTAATGACAATTTGAAAAAAGTTTTATTTATTAATAATGCTAAAATAAGAGTAGGTTTGTATTTTGGAATTTATTGATCTGCCATAATTGAGAATTACTTACTGATGATAATCAGAAACTATAATTTACTAAGATAACCTAATTTTGAGCTGACAATGCTAACGTGAATTTTAGTGGTCTGTGGAGAGAGTCAAAAAGATTTTTGTGAAAATTAACAACAGCAAAATATTGTTGGATGTGCACAAGACGTAGTACACAGTAGCGAATTTATTATCGATGAATTTATAAAGTATTGTCACCCAGATTTACACATATTTCTATACTTGTGCTGTAAGGATATAAATGTTATAGTAATTTGTGAGTGATCTGAGCACAAAAACCTTGAGATGTAGCAAAACCAAAACCAGATGATTTTCTCTTTTCCGGCAATCGAATAAACTTTATTTCAAAAGAAATTTCTTAGAACTTTGGTTTGAACCTATACATCAATGTTCTACAATTGAAAATATAAACAAAAAAGAAAGACAAAGAAGAATATTGTTTTTGTTTATCTTTATTCGTCGTCATGTATAAGGTAATGAAATAGAATGTGTCACTATATATAAATTGAGAGACCTTATATGTTATAAGTGGTGTAATACAAATTGGGTAAAAATACACTTACACTAATGCAAACTTTCAAGTGTCCAAGTATCTTTAAATGTAATACGGATAGGTTGTTAAAATGAATCCCATAGACAATCGCTGTATTAAATGCAATATAATAATTGATCCTAATGACATAGATCACTATAATTGTGATATATGCCTCCTAAAAAGTGCAGTCAATGTTCTGGCTCTATTGATGATGTTCATAAAGCTCCATGTTGTTACAGCTGCCGGGTCTTCTTTCATTTGGATGAAAAATGTTCAGAGCTATGTGCAAGTGAACAGAGAGGGCAATTGTGGTACAAAAACGAACTATGGAGGACTCGTTCGAACGTAAAAACTCAGAGGGATGGTTAAGAAAAAAAAATTACTGCCAACTAGAATAATGATTAAGGAGACTGGAACTTTCGCTTCTTGGAAAAAGGCTGCCAGAAATGAAATGTTGTATTTCCAACTTTCCAAAGAATCAATTAGAATTGAATAATTTGGAATTTAAACAATGTAGAACAATTTGTAACACCTTTGTCGGAGGCTTTCACGGCAGGAGTCATTATAAATATTTATGGTTCCGGGTTGGGACCGTGTCATTTTATAAACTAAGGTCGACGTTCGCCCACGTTTGTAAAGGGCTTCATCAGGACAAGAAAAGAAAATAAGTAATAAAATAAAAAATAATAATATAGACAAAAATGATAATATTAAGTAGACAAGTTAATGTGTAAAGAGTAGAGTTACTTCTGAACTAGCAGACTCACTAGCCCATTCAAAGCCTAAAGGTGTCTTGTGGTGAAGTAACTTTTACTTCGCCACAAGACAACTTTTGGCTTTGAATGGGCTAGTGAGTGGGCGAAACGTCGACCTTAGTTTATAAAATGACACGGTCCTAACACGGAGAACCATAAATATTTATAATTTGCAACACCTTTCAAAATAATATCTTTTAAAAATGGGGATGCATGCTAGCTTGACACACAACTCTTCATTTTAATCAAATTTTGCTGTAAACAATAACCAAGTAGGTGTGCAAATTATGCATTCTTTTGCTGTATTTTAAAGATTAATATCAGCAGTTGTTTTTGTGATTGGTTCATTGTATCACAGATAACTAACTCCTAGATACTTCACGGCAAAACTAAAGCTTCGGACTTTACACACCGCGCCCTTTTGTGCTTGAGAGCAGAATCTACCCTAGCGAGAATTCTAATTCAGGCTACTCAATTACCTCGACCAAATTCAGGTTCAGATATGAATACTGCCACATTCTGAATATAGCAGTACTCAAGCAGAACCCTTCAGCAGAACCTTAATCTTGTAAAACACAAATGAACTCATTAGATGTATCTATTTAATATAATACAAGTACAATACATAGACTTATATTGTTGAAATGTGATTTTGAATAGCTGCATAAACCAGTGCATGATTCATGAACTGATCTAGCATATGTAATCCAAAGTTCACAGTTAGTGCATACTAGATAAATGCAATGTGGGTATTGCATTTGCATGTACCCTTGTAGATCCTTCACTATAATAATTTTCTTCGAAATGTATATGGCAAATTTTCCTTTACACTCTATAGGTAAAATGGATCCAGATTAAAAAGGTCCTTGTTATTAATCACATCCAACTACAGTTTGAACCTTTCCATATTTTTTTCGGATTAGGAAATCTATGCCGTCTAGAAATATTGTCCTTACAATTTGGAACACAGCACTTAACCTAACCCATTTTAAGTACACTGCATACACTGAAACATGTACAATAATACTAATACATAAAAGAACATAATAAATATGTTTGCCACTTCTTCAAAGCACAAATATTGTTCAGGTTTTAACAAATACAAATATAACCATATATTTCTTTAAATTATAATTAAAAACTAATATTTATAAAGGCCAGATATAACATAAAATAGACGGAAATAATGAGAAACCTACAGGGTATGTAATCTGGGATACCGACAAAAAACTGTCATGGCTGCCATACACTACTTTTCTTCCTTGTCGATAGATACCACTTGAGATAATAAGTAACGTTAAAGGTCATTTTTTTCGCTAAAGGGTTATACAAATTCTATGTTTACAACAATAGCCATACCCCTGCATATGCGTATTATTACAAATATATCAGCTTTAGCTGACTCGCCTGTTTATTTTTATTTATCAAATTACATTGTCAAAAGTTTTCTTCATAGATAAATAATGTTCTCTATGGTTTTCTTTTATAACTAATTTATAGCGTGTTCTAATTTATCACGTACATATTACCAATGTTTTCTTCTTTTAGTAGTAATTTAGTAGTTTCCTTGTGATTTGCTCTGGATTTTATTTAATTATAGGTAAGTATAGCAATTATCGTATACCTATAATATGTGCATTTTTTAAAAATTTGATACTATAATATACAATATATACAACTTACTGTCTATTCCCCAAAAAAATTGTTAACTGCAGTAATGTTAGAAATATGCGTTCCGTTGAAATTGTTATCAACTCGTATTTTTACGATATTTTAGCGATGGGAAAAGCTGGCTGCTGCATTGCAGATTGTCAATCACTCAGCATAGTTCACATAGCTTAATGAAACCAAAAAAATTGCCCTGAGATGTTTCAAAAGTTGTTGAGGATTATTAACAACCCACGTTAGAATGATTTAACCGAGAAAGAAATCTATGAAGCTTTCAGAATTTGTTAAAAGCATTTCGTTCAGGAAGACTTTGAACCGAATTGAATTTTGAAAAAAACTTCCTATATCCTACTATGTTTTTAGCAAGTGAGTACTACATTTCTCGCAATATATAATTTAAGTAGTAGTTTTTAAAATAGAAATACTGACTGTTAATGTTAGTATTGCTGTTACTTTCATGTTTGTATAGGTAGCTATAAATATATAGAATATTCTTATAATACCTATAGCTTATTTGTATTTATAATTTCAGAACAATTGCATTCTGCGACGGATGCTTTCCAAGTTGATGCTACTTGTAGTTATGCTATTAGTAATATGTATAGAGAACATAGCTATTCTTGAAAGGAGAAATGTTGATGCAACTCCAGTGTTAACGCCTGCAGTTGACACATAACTGTTTAAAAGCCTACAAAGTTAGAAAATTATTCACTTTGATAGCAAAAAAGAAGTTTCTCTATAAGCAGGTCACAATAATTAGAAGACAAGGTTGGTTAATGTAAAAGAAACTAGGGTAAATCAAGACTAAAGATAGCTGATCGACTTACAAAAACTAAATGGTTTGAAAAATACACTAAAAATGGGAATGAAATAGCCAAAAACTTTTTAAAAATCAATTGCATTGTGTTAATAAATGACCAAAAGGGCATACATTTACCCGTAATGATAAACTTATGGCTTATTTAAACAAAGTGGATCCGTGTTATAGGTTGCTTTCTCGACTGTTTTCATTTCCATCACGAGTAATGTTAATGATACTATATACCTAGTATTTCAATTAAATCTGGGATAATCGCGTATATATTCCGAGTCTTGGAAGAAACCGGAAAAACTTTATAACCTATTGGAAAACATTGCTTGTTATTTTTTGATGTGATGATTTCTGCTAATTTGAAATATAATTCCCATATTGATATAGTCAAATGATTTGAAGACTTTGGACCACAAAATACTAAAATAACAGATCATGCACAGATAAATATTATTGTACTAATAATTCATGCTTAATTGGCGTTAGTTGTTTGGCATATCTAATACAAAATCACTGACCATTTCACGACTAATATCACAACATAATTAAGATACTATACTTATTTGTAATATGTCTATTGCGTTCATTGACTATAACAATCTTGTTTGAATTTATACCAATAATGGGATCGTAAGGAGTATTTTTGTGCAAATTTTTTGTAATTAAAGTGATATAATACAATGCATTTTTGACGTTTGCCATCATCAATGTCTCTTTTGTCACTAATTTAAATGGTTTCCATTTAAAATAATAACAATAATAATAGAGGTTCGCAAATTTATCACATATCAAAAGAATTAGTATTTGTAATTGAGTTGATTCTAATAATATCCAAGGATTACATGTTGCTTAGTTAGTTGACAAACTAAGTAATATGTATTTTACTTATAGTTAAATCGGTTTTTCTGTAAAAAATGTTTGTTTTTAGAGAAGACTTTTGAGTTTTAGTAAATGCCATTAGGAATGATGATATGTTCTTCATCAAAAATACTTTAGCTTTGCATAAGTAATTCAACACTATTGTTCTCCTCTAATTTTTTGTTTCTAGGAATAATGGTTAAAACTTTGACTAACAACCGCTCTTATCTGTCTTTTTCAGTACCAAGATGTTTGGGTTTTGGCAAATCCATACTTAAACAGCTTTGCAGACAGAAAATTGTGTTTAAACAATTATCTGAAAGGAATTTTTATACCAAATATTTTTCTCTTTTATTGCATGTGATACTAGTACAATATCTTTTAAAAACGAACTCAACGTATACTCAGAATATTGTAAATTTGGTAACTTTAATGTCGTACGCTGTTGATGTGGTGATGCCTCTTCTGCTAAGAGGAATATGTCTAAGTGTTTCTCTTTAATCGTTACATTTACGTTCACAGTTTAATTCTTTCAAAGAATCCACATTGGCCATGACATATATCTTTGAAAGCATGTTTTGAAATTATTGCTATGGTCACTCTGTTGCAGCCAATGTAATTGCTCCTTTTGCAACTTTTCGTTTTTCTTTTGAGACCCAAAGAACTGGACAATTTCAACTAGATCTTTACTATTGGCTTAATATTCCTACTGAAATATTTTATACTTGTCACTATTATTACGGGACAGGGGGAGTATAATACTTGAAATTTATTTTAAATTGCACAGAGATTAGATTGCTAACAAACAAGGATCCATGTAGGTCTGGTCTTTCTAGCAGTACTGATATAATAAAGAAATCCCAAAGAGGGCGAGACAGATTTTATTGTAAATGTGTCGCATCTGAATTAAATATATAAGGACTGTTCTAGCTAACTAATTTTATGATAATATGGTTTACCTAAGTATATGTTGTAAGTTTTAAAACATAGCCATACATATTTATTATTGCAAACTGGACATTTTAACTAAGCATGTAAAAGTTTTTATGATTTCAGTTTGCATTTAAAACAAACTTAATGTGGTGTAATCTTAGGATAGAAAGCAGATAAGCTCATGTGATAAACAACTGAAATGCCTTAAGTAAAATTCTCAAAGTTTTACAGACAAGACATTTGCACTAGCACGATGGATTAAATATTGACAACAAAGTTGCTGTATTTTAAGTTTTGATGTAAGAATTTTGTGTATCTACTGTTATTGTTCTCAATGTTTTCGAAATTTGTTGTTGATTATCTAATATATTGTATAATTTTCTCTATTGCATATTCTATTGTTAATGATAGATTTCTAAATGTTTCATGTACAATACATTTGAATATAATAATGACAATAAAGTTGTATTTATGTCTTCTCAGTATTAATTATCTTACTTTACACATAAAAAGGTAATATTAATTAAGTAACATTACAAAACCTAATTTCTTTTTGTTCAGATGAAAAACTATTCATGAAATGGTCAAGTTCCATGCCTCATAGTACTTATATTACTATATTTTGAACATATGTTTAGAACATACTTATATAAGTAATCTCAGCATTTGAACTTGATCAATTTTGTGATTGTATTTCATTTGAGTGGTAGTTTTTAAACCTATAAAATTTAAAATTAGTGCCATGTTCGCCATCTTCAATTTACTTTTCTTCCTAGACGTATAGATGGTGCTTTGCCTTGTCATTCTTATTAACATGGAAGATTACATTCTATCCCGTAGGGTTATAGATGTTCTATGGAAATCTATCAAATAACCACAGCAAAAACGTAAACAAAATGTCGCAGATAACTATTCTTCCTATCATCCGATCGAAACCGAATTTACCCGAATATAGTGTTGTAGCGCCCCCTCGAAAATGGGAGATCCGAACTAAATTGTCACGTAACTGCTTTTTGAAATATCTAGTGTTAGTTATCTGTGCATTGTATCTAAACATGATTTTTTTGTAAAATTATGTTTATAACCTATAAATTTACAAATTATTAGGGTGTCATCTATAGGAACAGAATATTTCAAATTGATTCAGTACATGACATGGGTGTCAGGTATTGGAACACTGCGAAATTTCGATATGGTTGTCTTATTTTAACATGGTCTATTATAAATTTACTTGTCTGTCTATAAAATTTATTTTCACATTCAGATTCCCATAGATGACACCTGGTGTCACCTATAGGTTCATGATGTATCTAGCTATGACATTTTCAACTGTTTCTACATTTCAACTGTTTGAGGATAAAATATTGTTTAATTTAATGCGATTTCTTTGCAGAAATGGCATCAAAAAAATCAAAAGAGTATATGAATAACTGTCACTTAACAAAAGTAAATGAGAACAACCAATGCAATGTTGCAGGTCTCAAAGGCTTTATATATTTGGCGGAAACTGCTAAAATTAGTTGAACTTACAAATTATATAATATATAGACCTACTTCTTAATAAAATGAAATATAGTCATCAGTGTCATCAATACGTACAGGGTCAGCTACTGGGGCAATTACGTAATATTGTTAAATAGAAGATTCAGGTATTGTCATTAAAATAAAGACGTTTACACGACACTTGGCAAAAGTATATGTTGTGCTGACAACTTTTGTGTGTCAAGCTAGCATGCATCCCCATTTTTAAAAGATATTATTTTGAAAGGTGTTGAAAATTATAAATATTTATGGTTCTCCGGGTTAGGACCGTGTCATTTTATAAACTAAGGTCGACGTTTCGCCCACTCACTAGTCCATTCAAAGACAAAAGTTGTCTTGTGGCGAAGTAAAAGTTACTTCACCACAAGACACCTTTAGGCTTTGAATGGGCTAGTGAGTCTGCTAGTTCAGAAGTAACTCTACTCTTTACACATTAACTTGTCTACTTAATATTATCATTCTTATCTATATTATTATTTTATTACTTATTTTCTTTTCTTGCCCTGATGAAGTCCTTTACAAAAGTGGGCAAACGTCGACCTTAGTTTATAAAATGACACAGTCCCAACCCGGAACCATAAATATTTATAATGACTCCTGCCGTAAAAGCCTCTGACAAAGGTGTTACAAATTGTTCTACTTTGTTTAAATTCCAAATTATTTAATTCTAATTGATTCTTTGGAAAGTTGGAAATACATTTCATTTCTGGCACCCTTTTTTCCAAGAAGCGAAAGTTCCAGTCTCCTTAATCATTATTCTAGTTGGCAGTAATTTTTTTCTTAACCATCCCCCCCTAGTGTTTACGTTCGAACGAGTCCTCGGTTAGGTTACCGTTAGAAATAGATATTATTATTAAAAAACACAAATCACTTAACACGCATATCAGAACAGTCTGCAATAGTTTTAGCAACAAAAAAAAAACAAGACCTCTGATATGCGTGTTAAGTGATTTGTGTTTTTTTAATAATAATATCTATTTCCAACAGCAACCTAACCACAAAAAAGCCTTTCGTGGGACTAGTTCAAACGTAAAGACTCGGGAGGATTATTAAGAAAAAATGTTTAGCATTCTAATTGTTACAAATAGATATTGGAATTTTTATCGATTAATCGATAACTATCGCTTAATCGATTTTATTTATAACTACAGATTAACCGAATAATTGATAGTTATCGATTGGTTTCGATTAATCGAAAACTATAGATTACTATCGATTAATTGATAGTGATAGATTAATTGAGGTATGCATTTCTCTTATACAGTTTAATTTAAAACCTTCGCTTAGGAACCGTTTAAGAAACTCTCTAGAGTGTAGATTATAACCATCAGTGTTGAATTTAAAGCAAAAGCTTGGAAATATTGTTGAAAATAATTTCTAGTATTTTTTCAATGCGCATTTAAAATTTTTAGTTTTTGCAAGATGCTCAATTGTTTTGGTCATCGCTTAACATTGTTCTGGAAAACTATTTTCAATTTTGAATTGGGTGGTCTTTATATGTAGCAACATGCCATAGAAAAATTAATTGCGTACACGGAATCGTTATTTAAAATTTTGACATAGTATCTGTGTGTTTATACTCAAAATAATTTTTTTTGGGGTTTTGTATGGTCTGGAAAACTATGTTGAATTTTGAATTGGGTGGTCTTCATATGTAGCAACATGCCCTATAAAAGTGAATTGCGTACACGGAATCGTTATTGAGAATTTTGACATAGTGTCTGTAAGTGTTTATACCCAAAATAATGTGTGTGTGGCTCTTTACAAACCGATAACTGGGGAAAGCTACTCTCGATTGGATGGCGAGCCTTGACCTGACACTAATCAATATAGGAAATGCACCTACTTTTGTTAGGGTAAACTCTTGAGTCCTTTTTAGACCTAACAATGACTACACCATCATTAGTAGCCACCATCCGGCACTGGCGAGTCGAGGAATGCGTAACTATGAGCGATCACAAATACATCTCTTTCCAACTGGAGAACAGGGGTACGCAAATAATGAATGTGATGCGAGGATGGGTCCTGCGCAAATTTAGGAAGGAATCCTTTAGCAAGGAATTGCTCAAGGAGTTGAATACTACCTAGGTCGACTACAATCGGCTGATCAATATTCTGGCTAAAAGCTTGTGATAACACCATGCTCGAAAGAAAAAAATCTACCACGGGCCGCAAGCAGGTCTACTGGTGGACCCAGGAAATAGCCAATCTACGTTCCGAAGCAAATGCTACCAGAATGACATACCAGAGGAAGAGAAGACGAATGCCTGATAGCTGCGAGCAGGAGATGTGCCTCTTTAGAGACAAAAAGAAAAAACTTAAAGATGCGATAAGGGCAAGCCAAAAAAAGATGCTGGCGTGAGCTATGTAACGAGGTCAATGACGTTTGGGGCCTTGGTTACAGAATTGCTGCCCGGAAGATGAAAGGATTGGATGAGATACTCTCGTGGGAGGCCTTCAAAAGTATCTTAGCGTCGTTATTCCCAAGATGTGGAGGGAATACGGATGCAGAGAGAGGCTTGGAGGAAGAGATTGACGATATTCCCCTCTTTATGAAAGAGGAGTTTGCTGGGCCGCCAAGAGACTCAAACCAGGGAAAGTTCCTGAAAAGGACGGTATCCCTGTGGAGGCTATTCGGGTTGGGGTAAAGACCATACCTGATATGGTATTGGCCGCAATAAATAGGATGCTGGTGGAAGGTAGTTTCCCTACAGGGGGAAAAATGTAAAAGTAGTCTTAATAAGAAAGCCAGGGAAACCGCAAGAGATCCCTTCTTCGTATAGACCTATTTGCCTCGTAGATACGGCTACTAAGCTAGCTGAGCATATGATTAGTAGCAGGCTCAAGGAGGAAACTGATGAGGCGGGCGGCATTTCCTGTATGCAGTTTGGGTTCAGGGAAGGCCGGTGCACCCTTGCCGCCCTAGAGGAAGTGGTTGGATTTGTCAAGAGTTCTGTAGGGGGTACTTGGCGCACCCGGCAATTTAGTTTAATAGTGGCGCTAGACGTGCAAAATGCGTTCAACACGGCTAAGTGGGGAACCATTTTGAAGGCAATTAAGAAACTCGGGATATCGCCGTATTTGGTGAGGGTCATCAGTAGCTACTTTCAGGATAGATCGGTGACCTTCATCGGGAGAAATGGGGCTTTCATTGTATTGCTCGTTGTATCTAGAGTACCACAGGGATCGGTGCTGGGACCCATTCTCTGGAACATCCCGTATTATAGCGTGCTGAGACTGGTGCTCCCAGAAAATGTCAAGCTGGTCGGATTTGCTGACAACTTAGCGTTGGTGACCGTAGCGAATAGCGAACAAGGTACTAGCAATGGTGGAATTGTGGATGTCAGAGAATGGGTTAAAACTAGCACCAAATAAAACGGAGGCTATCCTAATGTCGGGTAGAAGGAAAATCAAACCTTTCTCGATAGAGGTGGGAGCAATAGAAATCATACCACAGGAGTACATATGGTATTTATGGGTAATGCTCGACAGAAGCCTATAGAGATCCATGCTAGTAAAGCCCAGACAGCTGCCAATTGGATTGGCCGTCTGATAGCGAATATAGGTGGACCAAGAGCCAGTAAAAGACAGGTTATGGCTGCTGTTGCAGATTCTATTATGTTGTATGGGTCACCGATCTGGGCCAATAGTATGATTGCTGCCAATAAGGGAAGCCTAATCCTGAGGGTACAACGGCGGATGGCGATAAGGATAGCAAGTGCTTATAAAACTGTTTCTGCAGATGGAATAATGGTTATTGCAGGAGTCGTCCCAATCGATCAACGTGTCAAGGAACGACATGATATGAGGTATTTTAACCTCTCAAAACACGAGGCTAGGGATATAACGTAGAAGGCTTGGCAGTTAAGATGGGACCACTCAGAAAAGGGCAGGTGGACACACGAGATGATTTCAGAGATTAGGCCTTGGCTTACAAGGGGGCATGGAGAAGTAGGCTATTACCTGACCCAGGCCCTCTGGGGTCATGGTGTTTCTCCAATTATTTGGAGAAAATAGGCAAGTATAGGGACGATAGCTGCATTGCGTGTGGGGAGAGAGATGATGTGACACACACATTATTTCTGTGCCAGAAATGGCACAGGAAAAGGTCAATGCTTGAGTTGTATCTTGAAGATACATTTAAAGCTACAAGCATGGTGAAACTAATGATTAATTCTCCGTCGCATTAGACTGAAATAGAGAAATATATTATATACATTATCTCCAAGAAAGAGGACTATGGGAGACAGATACAAAATAGAAGATAAGATTATATTGAGATCAAGGAGGCAATATTTTAACAAAATCTATGCCCCTCAAGTACCCTGAAGTAGTACTTCACGGTGGTTCCAGGGTACTTTGTCACAAGAGCGAAGGGGAAAGGAGTTTAGTGGGTAGTCGCAACTAATAGCGTTAGCCCTACACCATCCTCGGCGATTGATGCTGGTAAATGCCAGCCGAGGGCAGGCTGTAAAGAACTTCTCTAATCCCAGAGAGGAAAAAAAACATGCCCTAGAAAAATGAATTACGTACACGGAATCGATATTGAGAATTTTGACATAGTGTCTGTAAGTGCTTATACTCAAAATAATTTTTTTTTGGTTTTTGTACGGCCTGGAAAACTATTTTGAATTGGGTGATCTTTATATGTAGCAATATTCCCTAAAAAATGAATTGCGTACACGAAATCGTTATTGAGAATTTTGGCATAGTGTCTATAAGTGCTTATACCCAAAATAATTTTTTTTTGGGTTTTGTACGGCCTGGAAAACTATTTTGAATATTGAATTAGGTTGTCTTTATATGTAGCAACATACCCTATAAAAATGAATTACGTACACGGAATCGTTATTGAAAATTTTGACATAGTGCCTGTAAGTGCTTATACACAAAATAATTTTTTTTTGTTTTTGTACGGGCTGGAAAACTATTTTGAATTTTGAATTGAGTAGTCTTTATATGTAGCAGTATGTTCTAGAAAAATGAATTGCGTTCACGGAATCGTTATTGCGAATTTTGGCATAGTGTCTGTAAGTGCTTATACCCAAAATAATATTTTTTGGGTTTTCTGCGGCCTGGAAAACTATTTTGCATTTTGAATTAGATGGTTTTTATATGTAGCAAAATGCCCTAGAAAAATGAATTGGGTACACGGAATCGGTATTGAGAATTTTGACATAGTGTCTGTAAGTGCTTATGCTCAAAATAATTTTTTTGGGTTTTGTACGACCTGGAAAACTATTTTGAATATTGAATTATGTGGTCTTTATAAGTAGCAACATGCCCTATAAAAATGAATTGCGTACACGGAATCGTTATTGCGAATTTTGGCATAGTGTCTGTAAGTGCTTATACCCAAAATAATATTTTTTGGGTTTTCTGCGGCCTGGAAAACTATTTTGCATTTTGAATTAGATGGTTTTTATATGTAGCAAAATGCCCTAGAAAAATGAATTGGGTACACGGAATCGGTATTGAGAATTTTGACATAGTGTCTGTAAGTGCTTATGCTCAAAATAATTTTTTTGGGTTTTGTACGACCTGGAAAACTATTTTGAATATTGAATTATGTGGTCTTTATAAGTAGCAACATGCCCTATAAAAATGAATTGCGTACACGGAATCGTTATTGAAAATTTTGACATGGTGTCTGTAAGTGCTTATACACAAAATAATTTTTTGGGTTTTGTACGGCCTGGAAAACTATTTTGAATTTGGAATTGGGTGGTCTTTATATGTAGCAGCATGTTCTAGAAAAATGAATTGCGTACACGGAATCGTTGTTGAGAATTTTGACATAGTGTCTGTAAGTGCTTATGCTCAAAATAATTTTTTTTGGGTTTTGTACGGCCTGGAAAACTATTTTGAATTGGGTGGTCTTTATATGTAGCAACATGCCATAGAAAAATAAATTTCGTACAGGGAATCGTTTTTGAGAAGTGTTAGAATTAGAAGGTGCTAATTGTTAATCCTTACCGTTGTACAAAATTTTTACCGCATATAGTTCGCCGAACTTGCAAACATCCCACATACTTTTTTAATATCCGATCTTTATTATTCACATAATTAGTTATTAGCATGTTTATAGCAGTTTAGATATATTTCTCTCTAGGTAACTTGTGACTTTTTGTTTAATGTGCACTTAATTAATAATGTTGATAACTTGGTTTGGTCCTCTGTAATTCGGTAGTATTCAAAATAACTTTAGGATGACGCTAAATATAGTAATAAAGTGTTAGCAATCGCATACAAATAAATACCTAGAATTTTGCATGAAGGATACTGTCATTTAACATAATAAAGGTTGGCCGTTCTGTACGGTGTTGCCACCAATTTTTCTTGCCAATGGGAATATTTAATATTTCTACATCTTCATTAAATATATTATAATATAAACTAACATTGGCAATGTAGCAATTCATCCAGTTGTGACGTCACCCTAAAGTTAAACCTAATACAATACAGTGCATATTGCTAGATTCACTCGTGTCTTTTCCTTGTTTCCATGTTTGTTGTCTTTGAACACAGTAATTGCCTTTTCTTGTTAATTGTTGCATGACCATGTGCTAATCTTTGTTTTATATTCTTTGCACTCTTCCCATCTTGCGTTATTTTGCTTCCTAGGTAGCAGAAATCCTTAGCCTCTTGTAAGTTCTCATTACCTACTTGTATTCTAGTTTTAAATTTATTTACCCCTCCTTTGTATACTAGTACTTGAGTTTTAATTTTAATACCGTATAATGATGATTAAATTTCTAATTATTTAAAACCTGCAGAGTTTAGTTCGCAACCTTTTAAATAGAAACAATATAAACCTGGTAGGTTATTTTATTTAGTTTCACTACGTATCAATAGGTGGCGCTAACTTATCAACACAAGCGGTAATGGATATTTATCCTAACCTTATCTAATCTGTATTTAATTCATTTTTATTGTAACATGTTTGATTTGTCAATCTATTTTTTACACATAATACTAGATAAGTACTAAAGGAATACATTTATTTTGTATGTGTTTTACAACTAGGTAAGTAAATTACAATTTTAAAGGCTTTTACAATACAAAATCATAAAACACAAAAGTTTATTGTGTTAAAGTTGCATTAAAATTAGTTATATTTTGCACTAACTTCTAATATTAATTTTTATTTCTCTTGAAAAAGTTCAGATCTTGGAGTGAATGGAGAAAGTACAGAAATATTTCTGCTCTCTTTTTTTTCTCACAAAGGTTAACCAATACCAATGGTAAGTACCATAGCCAGATTCCTCAAACTTTTTTAAAAGCCTGTGTATTAACGAAACATTGTTAATTAACCCTTAGGTACTACCGACGGGTCTCTGAGACCCAGCATCTTGTTGAAACATATAGAATTTTGCTTTGCACATGTCTGTATGCATCGTGTCCTTTAGTATTCCTAAATCAGTTCATTTACAATATCTCCTTCAAAAGTAAATGTTCTTGGCTAGAAGATAAAAATCCATAATAGTTAAAACAGATTTACGAGCAGACTTGTAAGAAAGCAAAAAGTGGTCATTCGCGTGTTGTTTCTATTCTATTGCTCACTTGCAAAGAAAGGATACAGCTTTATCAAAGTTTGAGCAGTACCACACTGGTATTTTTTAAAAATAAGTTTATTTAAAAAAAATTTTGCTGTAAATTGTAGTATTTTTTTGTTATCACACAAGATCTTTTTATATATTACAATTTACAGCAAAATATTTTTTAAATATATCTTTCCAGAAATACCAGTGTGTTGCTGTTGAATGTGAGGCATGCTGTATGTACTATAACACAAACCCTAAGATAATTATAACTACACAATTCTAAAATAGTACTTAATGTATAAAAAGTGAAATAAGAAGTTCATTTGTTGGTTATTGCTGTGTTTCAAACATTTATATTTTTTGAGATTATTTAAGAGCTCGTAGCATTTTATTAATTCAAAAGGTCATATGCCTACTAACTATATAGGGACCATAGAATATATATTCTCTACCTATAACAGCAATATCTTCAGAACATAGCTAAACCAAATAATTAAGTCCTGACTTCAGAAAATTTATTTTATAAGAAGTTATAGATTGATTCATCTTCTGACTCTGAAGTATCAATACTGCTGTCCGTATTTTTAAAAACATTCGTAACTGTCTTACTCAGATTAGATATTTCTTTGTTTCTTTTAGGACACTTGTTTTGAAATAAGTATCTTCTTAACTGACGAGCACGTAATTTTCCATTATTTTCATCTAAACCATAGGTTCCCAACGGGGGCGGTACCGCCCCCCAGTGGGCGCTGTAGCTTTCAAAGGGGGCGGTAGCGAGTACAGGGGCAAAAGGGGGGCGTTAGGAGGATCAAGGGGTGTTCGTGACGTACTTACCTTATTAGAAAATAAATATATTCAAATACTTTGAAAATACCTAGTTGGCATGAATAGACAGTTTATTTAGCTATCTAAAATGTCTATGTTATTGTTATCGAGAAAATATACTTTAAAACATTTAATTCAGCATTAGGTCTATGAATACCTAATTCCGTTTAATATTGTCCGCAACAAGTCTTTGCAAGTTGATAAGCAAAGACGCGATATGGCTTGCTTACAAAGTGCACCGGCATCGCAAAACAAGATAAAACATACAAGTTGATGCTTGTAACAAGAAGATGATGGACTACGAGCATCATATAACATTTCATTGTTAATCGCAAAAACGGAAAACCACATACCATTGGCGAGGAACTTATCTTGCCGGCAGTCAGAGAGGTAATAAAACTGTTCTTCATCATAAGACATCGGCAGATGTCATCAGAAAAATTCCTCTGAGTAATAACTCAGTGCAAAGGAGAATAGACGAAATGGCTCAAGACGTTGAAATATCATTATGCGATTACTTAAAACTTGCAATTTTTCCATTCAACTTGATGAATCCACTCTACCAAATAATGAAGTACTGCTGTTATCATACGTTCGGTTCATAAAAGACGAAAAAATTTATCAAGAGTTATTATTTGCAAAAATTTGGAAACTGATACAAAGGGAGAAACGATATTTAATACCATGAGTACGTTTTTCAAGAGAAAGAAATACCTATGCATAATATTTTGTCGGCAGCTACTGATGGTGCTCCAGCAATGACGGACGTCATAAGGGTTTCATAGCTCATTTGAAACAAGCAGTACCAAATGTACTCGCTATACATTGTATTATTCATCGTCAGCACTTGGTTGCAAAAATCTGAACGAACGTTTGCATTCGCCGCTTCATTACGTTATTAGAGCAGTAAATACGATTAGAAGCAATTCATTGCATGATAGATTATTTAGCCAACTTTGTAGTGAAAATGATGAAGATTACAATTGCTTGCTGCTGCACACAGAAGTTCGTTGGCTCTCAAAAGGTACTTGTTTGAACCGTTTTTCAACTATTTGATTCAGTACTGGACTTTCTTGAAAACAGAAACGAAAAATTGCGCGAAAACCTGATTATACATAAAATGACATCGCTTATTTGACAGACTTGTTTAAAATATTTAATGAAGTCAATTTACAATTGCAAGGTGACGAATTGAATTTAATTAAAACAAAAACGTCATAGCTGCTTTTGTGGGAAAACTTCTTCTATTCAAACGAAATCTAGGGAGAGGTGAATACAGCCACTTTCCCACATTATCAGCAGTCTCTGCAAAACATGAAGATTTACTTACTTATTGCCAACACTTGGACGTTCTTCATGTTGATTGTGTGGAGCGATTCAGGATATTTTAAACATGAATATACCGGGTTGGGTTTTAGATCCTTTCGCAAATGCAGATACAGCAGAATCATCAAATTTAGAAGAGGAACTCGTAGAACTCACAACTAACGAAGAACTAAAAGTAAAATTCAGAAATGGATATCAAGAGTTCTGGCTTCAAAAACAAATGCCAGTTCTTTACCCTGGATTGTGATCAAGAGTACAGATATTTTTAATTGCATTTCCTTCATCTTATTTGGTTGAGCGTGGGTTCAGTGCAGTAGCTAATTTATTGTCTAAGAAAAGGAACAGACTGCACATTACTGAACGTGGCGATTTGCGGCTGATGTTAACGAAATTGGAACCCGACATTAGCAAATTGTTAAAACTTCACCAGCCTCAACTATCTCATTAATTTTTCTTCTTAATCTTTTTTTCTGTTCATTATGTATTCATATTTAAGTTTTTAATAAACAAGTTTGTACTACATTTGATAGTCGTTTTAATTAAGGTTTACTTTTGCGATTTTTAATATATATACCTTGTCCAACGCTTTAGTGAACGCTTGTAATAGCAGTCAAAGTGCAACGTTCAGATATGAGTATCTATGTATATATATATAGATAGATAGATACTATGCAACAATATTTTAATATTCGTTATAATGCACTATGATGAGGAGGGGGGCGTTGGAAGTTTTTTTTCCAGTAGAGGGGGCGGTGGTTCAGAAAAGGTTGGGAACCTCTGATCTAAACCAACACAAAGAAGGCTTTTTGCAACCACTCTTTTACTAACTACCTTTAATTCTACAAATGACAAAGTTTTTTTATATTTCCAATAGTACATCAGAGCAAACCTTTAATGTCAAATCATGTAATTTTGAGTTTGATACTGTCTGGAGTGTCCTTTGGAATTTCCAGTATTGCTTCAAATTTAGTTAGATTTTGATCCATGTTCACAAGCATTGTATCAATTTCAAAATATAGCCATTCTTCATTGAAATTAATGTATTTTGTTTGTTTTGTCCATTAACTGCCTTAGGAAACTTCCTATATTGCTTAAACCAGCAAGAGCATCTTACAATGTCATTTTTACAAGTTCGCTAATAGCAATGTATGTAATATCACTTTCAATTATTGCAATACTTTTTGTGTATCTTTTTGATTCCTCAGTGACAATTGAGTTTATAGTTTCAATACAATCTATGCAGAATATAAAATCTTTTAAACTAAAATTGATCACTATCGAGTAGATAAGAATGAGCTGAATTGAATTTTTTTTTACATATTTGACTGCTGAAGTTTGTGATCTGCTTTTATCAGCATTTTTTGAAACTTTAACTGAGCTTAAGTAAACTGTGAGCTTTCAATTTTATACATGAATTGCAATTTGCAGATCAAAAGTTATCTTTAACATACAATTCCCTGTGTGTATTAACCAAGCTCGTAAAATTTTTGGTACACACAAATTTTAAGTCAAGCAAATCTATCTAAAAAGGCAGACAAACTGTAATTCGTCTATGTTAAAATGCTGTTGTTCCTTTGATATGGTGTAGCCGATAATATGTCAATAACTTGCTTTGAACACTTTTTTCCGCCGAAGCAAAGTTTATATTATCTTCTGCAGTCAAAAAAATGTTGATCTTTAGTTTGTGTTCTAATCAATTCACGAAGATGTTCAACTGATGCATTAAAATTTCCAAGATGTAACTTAATTCCTGGTCTAAGAAAACGAGTCTGCATTTTTGTTAATATATGAATTGTAGCTTGAATGTAACATTCATGAACTTCATCTAAATGGTTCCATGGAGATGTTACATTTTCATTTGCTATGCTGGAATTTATACGCATTGGTGTAATTTATCAAGGACCACCATCTGCTGAATATCCCACAATAGTAATACCACATCTTGTAGCATTCGTTTACATATAAAACCATCCATCTTAAATGTCTACAGTGGTAAATTTATTGTTTGTGCCAAATATTGACAAACAGAGTGATAGAGAATGCTTTAATAATGGTTGAGCCATTATTACGTACGCATAAGTAGCCTGTACACTAGTATTAAAATAACTTTGTATTACTTCCAAACAAGTTGCAATGTAAGTATCGGTTTAAGGGGATGCCGTTTCTTAACTAAAACAAAATCAATAACGTATTTACCTTTGGGTCATATTGAATTTTTTCAGTAATGTAATAGCATTTTCCATAATCCAGGCCATTTTAGGTAAATCATATGTTTCCAGAAACTGCTACATTCCTCTTGTTTTTGCTCGCGATTATTATCATAATATGTACTTATATTTGATGTGGATGTAAATGAGTTTTTCATTTTTGTGTGCAAATCGTACGATAATCAATTGCCAATGTAAAAGAAATACACCGAAAACTTTTTAATATCCTCATCAAACGCATTTTTATTTGTAAGTCCTTCTGAATTGTTTAAAGATAGTTTCAGCACTTTTTTTAAGAAACAACTAATATGCTTTTCACTGAACTTTGTGAGTCAACATCGAATTTATTTCATCGACATATTTCACCACGTTTTTTTGATAACTCCTGTTATTTCATTTGCTAGAACGAAGTAGTTGGTTGTAAAAGTTTGATTAGAATTAATGCTTTCTCGTGCTCTCTGGCGTCTTTCGTGTCTTTGATATTCTTTTATCGTCCATTTGGTTTTTGTGCTATGGTATCAGTGTTAAGAAATTGAGTAACTGATTGGAAAATTTTACTTCATCTATGAGCTTTGTTTCATGCGATGCGATATTATTATCGGAATCATTACCAATTGAGATTGACGATTTTATTTTCATTTGTTGTGCAAAAGTCTGATATTTGAAAATCATTCATCAAAACTTGATTATTATCGTCTGAAAAACTTTGCAATGAATACCAAAACCATAGTACTAGAATTATTACTGTTATGACGATTATTGGTTGTAAAAGAATTGTGTACATTAAATAATACTTAGTTAGAATTATTTAAATCAGCTGCTGAAATAAACAAGTTAGATGATGTAGAAGCAAACAAACTAGGTATCTTGATTGATGTTATTTCCTCTTTGGACTGATTTGCAATTGCATTCACGGTTTCTTTGGAAATATATTAGGTATTCAATTGTTTCTTGCGTCTTTTGTGCTTCTGAGGCAAAGTGGCAGTTGATTTCGTTATAGGTTCAATATGCTTTTTAAGGAAGTGCTTATGAAAGTTTGACCACACTCAGCGATTCGTAAGTGAATCACTTTTGGGTGATTTATAATAGTTATAGATTTACGAGAGAAGCATGAAATATTACACAACACATTATCATTTTACTCACATTTGTGCTAATGTCATGAAATTGGTTACACAAATGTACTAGCTAGCTTCACTAGACTTGCATTATGTCCACTTTTTCAAATTTCTTATTATCGCAGCATTTTCATTAGTTAATTTTAATATGCAGTTCTGCCCAAGAGCGAACTGTGTCTTATCTGATGTACATTTTGGAGGATTCAGAGCCTTATCAGAAGACATAGATTGATTTATTTGTCTGATTCTGGCGTTCTTTTTATTAGTTCCATACATATTTTGTATTTTGGTTTTTTGTTTGCAAACTTTCTCTTTAAAATAACTAACTTTTAATTGTACAATGAATTTATGACCACTACCAAATTGATAAATCACCTGTTCCGTGTATTTCCCTGTTAGAACTTACATGCATTCTTTTAATTAAATATCCCACTTTCATCAAAATTCGCTTTCATGGCTAGGAATATTAGTAAATTATACTGCTCATATTATTTTTAACATTCAGTATTTATTTTCGTTAATTGACTTCGTTTAAATAATAATTAGATAAAGTGATATTTCAGTTGAGTCACCTAATCCTGAACAATGTGCTTGAAGTAAATATTAGAAGAGTATCATTCTTCATTAAACGACTGCCTTGCTAGCTTGTGTTAGGGTTAATTTATTTGTATTATGTAGAGAGTAGAAGATTATCAATTCATATCAAGAGATTGCTTTGCTAGCTTACGTAATGGTTGGCCTACTGGTATTATGTAACTTTTAGGATAATTATACTTGGACATGCTTTAAACACTGTTGATTTATAAGGATGGATAACTAAGTTAACCGTATCACACCAATATAATAGTTGTGTAAATATTTGGTGGTGTGCTACTATACATAATTTTCTTCTCTTTCTCATGTCAAACAGATTGCTGTGAGGGGTGGTTGTCACTAGTTCTGTAGTATCAGTAAATAGATTTGGTAAGGTCAACGTTGATATATGTATGTGGATAATTTTTTTTTCTATTTCCATACTTTACTGTCTGGTTGTAGGTTCATTGGTTTCATTTTGATTGATCTCCCTCAGTTTCTACTGTGTTATAGCGTGGCCTTCTCTTTCATTCTGTTTATTCTTCTTTTGCAGTAATTTGAACAAGTTGTTCTTGACTAACTCTCGTCCTTTTCTTTCTGGCCTGCGTTTGACTAACACACGTTAGTAATATTTTATGCAAAACAGTTTTACCGAACGTCTCAATTTCACCTATACTTGATTCGTTTATATTTGCAATAATCGCTTCATTGTCATACTTGTTAATTATTAACATATTCTTAAATGTGATTGAACATTTCAAAGTGAATGCACTTCTGCATTCTACAATATTTTGGCTTGACTCTGGCATCTGTAAAGAAAGAGTGACATGCGCACCTATACTAATTGCCGTGCTATTTTTCAAATTTTATAAACAGTAATAAACGATCTTAAACAAAGCAAATTGACCCTGTTTTATATAAAGAGGCTTATGGCATGGTCCTAAATGAATAAATTTTTATTTTTAAATTTTATTAGGCATCCAACCGCATTATACAGTTGCCCTGATTAATGTTTCTTTTACATGAACAATTCTGAAAAACTTTAATGGTTACTTCACACATGCAATATGTACACGATATTAGTTAATTAAGATCGTATGCATAGGAATAAGTATGAGTAACTCAATTTATATTGTAATATGTGACACATTAAAACAAATCAAACAGTATTTACAGTACTCACTGCTATTACGGTGATAAATTTTGAGTTTTGTGGAGTGTGGTTTTTGTTTGAGTTTCTATTTGGTTTGGGGTATGCTAGTTTTGCAGTATGAAGCATGTACTCAGCCACCGAAATACCAAAAAGATTGTATATTTTATATAATAATATTTAAAAAATAGCAATGAGTTTTAAGCATGTTTAAGTTAAATTTCAAAATAGTTGGCAAAAAATACGTTTTTAATTGAACATTTAAAAAATTCTAGGTGCGTAACTTCACTTCTGAATTGAACATAAAATACCATACATTGTGTACTACATCTTTATTTGCCTATCGTACATTAAGATAATATTTTTAATTACCTAAATTTTGTGCGCTTTGTAATATGTGCAGAAAGGAGTTTGATGTTAGTCAAGGTGGTATACATAAGGTGACCAGATTTTTAGATGGGCAAAGCGGGACAACTCTGAAGGGGGGAGTGTATCAACAAAAAATTTTCATTCAGAATAAAAATAATATCGTAATATTTTTTATTTTTAACATAAGTACAATTTATAAATATCAAAAAAATGTATAATATTTTATTCCTTGACATATTTTTTATTTGAGTGAATTTGTTTCAGTAGATCTATGTCATCTTTATTTTTTGAATTAAATAATAACTACATTACATACATATACAACTACTTAAAGTAAAAACATTACAATATTCGTTCATAGAATAATAAATACGCCTGTGCCTCAAGGACTTTTTTTTCGGGCACTTCTGAAATATTTGAGTCATTAATATAGTACCATTTTCCCATTGGAATGTCAGTATTCATTTTTGTGGTTTTGCATTGTGAAAACAATAAATGTTTTTTATTTTTAGGTAGGAATTGCCAGCGGTGACTGTCGTTGTCTAACGTCGTTCTTACTTTTACATATGCGACATAGTGTCCATGATGAATAGAACCGTTATGCTGTATAATGCCCTATAATGTGTATAGTACTTTGGATTGATTAAAGTTCGACCCTTGGAGGTTTTGACATTCTTTTAAGCAAAATGGTGTTAAATTCAGTAATATAGGGAACGATACTTGGCCATTCAATTTTGTTGACCGAAATCTTAGGGTTTGAAATCTCTTTAAATGTAAAATCAATAAAGGAGGTGGAATGTTGATTAAAATTTGCTTAATGGCATTGGTATAAACAGTTTTTTATCAGGTCCAACTTGTCTCTTTGTGCACCAACCACAGACTATTTTATTATTTCCGGTGAGTAACTCGCATGCGGTAAATTGGTTTAAACAAGATTGCACGGAGTAATCAGTTTTGTCACATTGATATTTTGGCACTATAGTATTTCTATATGTATCGTTTACATAATGTTAGTTAGTAGATTGTTGTCATTTTTTTATAAAATTTAACTTAATTCTAAAAGTCGGGACTTTTGAAAAACGTTGTGGGGCACAGGACAAATTGTAAAAAATCAGGACTGTCCCGCCAAAAGTGGGACGTCTGGTCACCTTAGGTATACATTGTGTTAAAACACATGCAAAAGGTAAAAAACATTTGAAAATTGTGAATAGTTCAATGTATTCTGGTAATAGTAATATATTAAAGTTCTCCTACTTACAAAGAGAAGAAGTAAGTATAGCAGAAATTTTATGGTGTATTCACAAAGTTATGACGCATTCCTTAGAGAGAAGTTTTGCAACTGCACGGATGTTTTTCCTGCTATTTTTCCAGATAGTGTGATTGCAAAAAATGTACAGCTTCATAAGGATAAAATAGTTTATTCTATAATATATGGACTAGGACTTTATATCCAAAACGAACTTTCTAACCAATTAAAAGAGTGTACATTTTATACTTTGTCATTTGACGAAAGTTTTAATAAAATATCCCAACTTGGTCATAGACGTAATTGTCAGATTTTGGGACGAGGCAACAGATGCTGTACAAACACGATTTCTAAATTCAGCATTCTTGAAACATGCACTGCTTATGATTTAATGAATAAATTGATTGAATCTATAACTTCGTTGGGCTTGTCTCTGAAAAAAATTGTACATGTAGGGATGGATGGTCCTAACATTAATCTGAGAATGATTGAAGACTTGCGCAAATATTTAAAAGATCAAAGCAGTGAGGATCCTGAACTGTTTTCCACTGGAACTTGTGGAATACGTTATTCATGGGGCATTCAAAACAGCAGAAAAAAGACGGATTGGGAAATGCAAGATTTTTTACGATCACTCTATTATCTTTTTAAAGACCTTCCTTCAAGACGCGCTAACTATACAGCCTTTTCTGGTTCTATTGTATTTCCAAAACGATTTTGCAGCATACGTTTGGTGGAAAATCAAGCAGTTATTACCAGAGCCATTGAAATCATAAAACCTGCAAGGGTATATGTTGAACGATCTATTGCTTTAAAGAAGTGTCCTGAGAGTAGAACATTCCAAAAGATAAAAGATTTTTAGCAGATAAACTTTTACTGGCTAGATTACAATATCTTAAATCAATTTGTGTAGAAATTGAACCGTTTTTAAAATTTTTCAATCAGACGATCCCCTAACACCATTTTCATATGAGGAATTGTATACTATTTTGCATAATATCGGAAGTCGTTTCATTAGTGCGAAAATTATAAATGAAGCAAACATTCCTAATAAACTAATTAAAATTGATATAACCAAAATTTCAAACTTAAAGTCAATTGCAAATGTGGATATTGGTTTTGGGGCATCTGTTGTTAAGGCGAAGAGTTTGAGGGAACTTGATGTCGTTAAATTTAAAAATGATTGTTTAGCTTTTCTAAAACATTTTGTCCAAAAATTACAGAGAAAAGTCCTAATTTCTAAGAAGATGACTTTAGAGTTTCGAAATGCATCTTCTTGAAGGCGAGAAGCATTAAAAGTTAAACATAATGAAAAACTTACTAAAAAGCGAGAGGTTCAACAATTGCATGCTGATATCAAGACACTCGAGTTAAAGAAAGTTGAGGTAACAGAAAAGCGCAAGGAAGAAGAACTAGAGATCGATGCTGAATTAGAAAAATTAAAAAAGATACAGAAGAGTTCATAAATAAAAATATTTTCTATACTCTTTATTCTTGAATATGTAGGTATATTCACTTTTAACTAATTAAAATATTCGAATGTTCTGATCAGGCTTATTTTCCATTTTTCTTGCAACAAAAAGTACTGAATTTTTCAATTAAGGTATTGAAGAGTACAGAAAAAGTATCGAATTTTTATTCAGTTGTTCGAGTAGACACCCTGGAGGTAATGTGGTGGTTTCCCATTGCCTTCCACTTTGCAGTAGCGTGTCTTAGAATGCTATACCGACCCCTATGGTCTCTATCAACCTAAGTACTGAAAAAGCTGCTGCTCTCTTTTGGGGACCTGTCTTAGTCTGGTTCCTCACTAAAGACCCTACTACTTTTGTTGGACCCGTAGTTTGACTATTTAGGTCACTGGAACTTGGAAGCCATTCCACCCGTTCTAGTAATCTAGAACATCTTCAAGGTGCAGGTCCATTCGGAATGCTATAATTTTTAAAGAACAAAATTTTTAATTACGAGATTCGGATATACATAAATTTAGGTTAAGTTGTTTTTTAATGGAAATGTTTTTCAAGGAGAAAATAGATATTAAGGGCATGCAACATTCTAATCAAAATAACAATTACACTTACCTTAAATATGTCAATTAATCAGAAACAAAGATTCTCCGATAATTTATGTAATCAAAACTCCTTGATATAATGGAAAAGATTCACTGAAACTCGCCACCACACAATTATTTAGATATTTTTTTTAAATTACTCATGAACACAATAAAATTCGCTTAATATTAACTGGAATATGTACTTCTTGTTTTTATAACTCCAAATGTAAATTAATTTAGATCAGGAAGTGATGTATCTGTCATATCTAATATTAGGTTTATTGTAGGTACCCCATGTCATTGGGTGCAATTGAAATGAATTTAACGAATTTAAACGTTCTGAAACATTGATTTTTACTACATATACTGCTACATGCAATATCAACAAATTTACATGGGATTAAATTCCCCGCGGCAGCGAATGCCTTGCAAATAATAAAAGCTGCAGTTACCACGGTGTTCTGATACCAAAGCGGCATTTTCAATATCTCAGGGGTAGGTAGTGCCGATATGTCCTGTAATGATAAGAGGAAAGGAACGAAGGCAAATAGAGCACTACAAACGCGTCTACGCTCGAGGAAGATTGGTATTCGACATATACGCTCCCACGAAACATCTCTCAATTCCAAGAGAGGTTAAAGTTCTCTGACGCACTTGGTGAACACAGCTGCATGTTAAACATGAGAACCACAATGCTAGCGTTTTCCCAGACAACATATGATAAGTCAATGTCTGGACTTCTGTAAGAACCAAATCTTTGTATGCTTTTCACATAACACTTGCATAAAACATAATAATACTGGGAATTTCCATGTGCGGTGTTTAAAAATCCTCTAAACCCAACTAATACAATAAAAGATAAAGCTTTAAAAAAAAACGCAACAGAGAACTTATTTCAGAAGGTACTATTGAAGTCCTGAGGATAGTATCTAAATTTCAGCAGTCATTTAAGTCAAAGCTTCAAATGTTTCGTGAAAGCATGGGCTATACCATAAATAACAAAAATTGTTCAATAAGAGGTGTTGAAACCTATGATTTCTCATACATCTTACAATTTGTTGATAATTAGACATAGTGGTAGGCAGTTGTCAAAGTTTAAACTAGTGAACTCGTTTGATAGATATTGAAACCTTTTCTTTCTTTAACTTAGTTTCTTAAATAGTAACTGTCACAAGATGATTATGTACATTTTAGAAAAATAAGAATTTTCTTTTTTCTCACATCGATGAAAGATTTACTGTATCTATGCACATTAATCAAAATGATAATGCAATAATATATAAGTAAAAGATTTTAACTGTTATAGGAAAAAATTACAAGGAATATTTTTCCCTTTTCAGGTACAAATGGAAGATGCAGATATTTTAATTGATCTGGAGTGTTTAGTTTGCAAAGAATACCTGTACATTCCTGTTAAGCAATGCATTACAGGCCACAGCTTTTGCGAGTCTTGTCATACTAAATTAGAAAAGTGTCCGGTTTGTCAGGCTGAAAAAGCAGCTAACCGCAATTTTAGTATAGAAGCTATATTGTTGAAACTATTATTTCCATGTAAATATGCAGATGATGGGTGCAAAGTACGTGAAAATGGAATATTAATTCGACAACATCAAGAGTTTTGTGATTTTGGAGAACAACAGTGTCCATTAGCACAAATTTCTAAATGTACCTGGGCTGGACGTACAAAAGATTTAAAACAACATGCTAAAGAAAATCATGAACAGCATTCTGCAGTAGAAAATAAGACAATTTTAAAAATAAAAAATTTTGTGCCAAAACCAACCAGTTTTATAGGCTTCCATATGGTTGTTGCTTGTAATAAGCTATTTAAATATTGTGTTAATGTAGATACTACTAATAATTTTATAATGTGGTCTGTTCAGTTTATTGGACCACGAAAGGAAGCATGTAATTATTCATATGCATTAAGTTTCATGGACGGTAACAAAAATAAAGATAAATTTCTTGTGTCCTCTACATGCATAGAATTGCTAGAAGATCAGCAAACTTTCGATAATGTAAATTGTGTTGTTGTTCATTATGATAAACTCGCTAATTTTTGTGCCGATGATGGAAGTCTAGCGTTTTATTTCAAAATATTTTTAACTGGCCATTTTGAGCAATTATTAGCGTTGGATAACTCTCCAGCTTGTTTAAATAGTTTTGAAATAAATAAATGTGCAAGTGAATAACAAACATTTATTTATTTATTTACAAATAAGAAACAAGACAGGCGGCATTATTACATGCTTCTTAAGTTATTTATCATACATCGGGAAAACAGAGCATATTTTGCAATGAGAGTTTAAAAATAAAAAATACATTACTAGCTACTTCAGAATGTAAGGATCTCAGTATGTCATAAATTACATCTTAAAGACAGTAAAGCAATTTCAAATATTTCCTATTGTAGAGATCACCCAGGGTTAAAGCGAAATTAGAATCAACAAATATATATGAAGAAACATAACTTTATCATTAAACAATTTTAACATAAACTGCAATAAACCGCATTAACATAATATCAGCCATCATCATGATCGGCCATCTTGTTGCCTGTTTTTTTCTCATTGGCTTACCACTCTGCGCATTTCCCAATATGCATTGCTGCCAAATTCAAATCTCATAAGTAAATATAAATTATCTATAGCTCGACCTACCTGACATTTTGACGCCTCGATCAACTTAAGCTAAATTAATTAAACAATATATTAAACATCCTAATTGCTTAACATAATTTGCAACATAATCGTAGCATAAGCAAGTCATAAGTTCATAAGCATTACAATAACATAAGTAATTTAGAATCAGGACATAAGCGATTCATAAACATAAATGACTACTTACATAAAAATTCATAACCGATCACCTAATTGAAATTAAACTGTCTTAATTTAAGTCAAAAGTTGACATGTAAGAATGACCGATGCTGTAGACAAAATACATGTTAATTACTTGAATATGGTTTTAGTCTTTGGGCATCTAGAATGCCATCATAGGGAATACTACAGTTTTGGAAACCTATAATGTCAATAACGACATAACGATCATTAGGCAATACCTTTTTAATAATATAAGGCCCTCTATATTTTGGTATTAATTTTTTGCTTACACCTATAGTTGTATCTACATTAGCCACCATTACGTAATCGCCTTTTTTAAATATATGTGCTGGTTTATGTTTTTTATCATAATAAACTTTATTTTTATTTTGTGTTTTTATAATATTGTCTGATGCTTTAGCCCTAGTTACATTAATACCTTTGTTGTCTTGATTAATTAAAGTTTCTAACATGTCTTAAGTTATCTTGCACTTTACCTAATTGCTGTCTTACAAATAAAAATTTAGATGGGGTTTGACCAGTAACTCGGTTCACGGTATTATTAAAACAAAATTCTACATCTGACAATACTTTACACCAAGGTCCCTGCCTTTCACTCGGAAGTTTAGCAAGCATAGGAGTTAGGGACATTCATTATTTTGGATTGCCCATTAACCCGTGGTGCTGCAGTTGCTATTGCAATGTTTTACATTTATTTCAATTAAGAAATCTTTAAATTGATTTGATGTAATGCATGACCCTCTGTCTGTGATTATTTGAGCTGGTCGACTGTATGACTCAGAATAAAGATTTAAGTAATTAATAACTTCATCTGCTGTGGTACTTTTGCATGGGAAAATCCTAATAAATTTCGTAAAACCATCGACTATGGCAAGTATATACTTATACCAACTCTGACCTACGGTTCCTAAAGGCCCAAGATGGTCCAAATGTAAACATTCAAACGGGATGTTTCCTTTAGGAATACTGTTTAAAAACATTCTTTTTTTCCATATTTTGAATTGAATTCTATGCATTTTTATTTTTATTTCGGCCTTTAAATTAGGAAACCAATATGTGTGAGTGACTAGTTCATAAGTTTTGTCGACTCCTATATGGCCCATATTATTGTGGTAAGTATATAACACGGTATGAATCATATCAAACGGAATATAAAATAATACTTTATCTTTTACTTTACGATATACCAGACTATTAATTAACTCAAAAAAGGGATGATCATAACTTTCCAAACTTGTTTTAATACGTAAAATTTTAGGATCCTTGGACTGCTTAATTGCTAATGTTTGTTCAGAACTATTACCTTCCAATACAAATATATTATGTACTCTATTTAAACAATCCACATGCTTCATTTTTGGATTCGGACGATGTTCTACTTCGTAATTATAATTTTGAAGAAGTAGACACCACCTCATAATTCGAAGAACAACCTCCTTCTTGGCTAATGTGTCGGAAACTATCGCAATCAGTAATTATGCGGAAAAAATGCCTTGTAGGTAAGGATGAAATCGTTTAATAGCATAAACAACAGATAGTGTTTCTAGTTCATAGCTGTGATAACTCGATTCTTGGTCTGTGGTTTGCTTGCTAAAATAGAAAACTGGGTGAAATTTCCCATCTTTCTGTTTTTGCATAAGTATAGTTCCATAGCCTAGTGCACTTGCATCGCAATGTAACTCTGTTTCACTGTGAGGCGAAAACATAGCTAAAACCGGCTGTGAGTCTAACATCTCCTTTAACAATTCGAAAATAAATTTACTACCATTTTTCAATAAGTCATACAATGGCTTAGCCTTAAGTGCAAAATCGGGTATAAAACGACGAAAGTAACTTGCCAGGCCTAAAAATGACTGTACCTGTTTAATATTATTACAAATAGGAAGTCTTTAATACTTTTGATATTTTCGTCATTTGGTTTGATACCTTGTTTATCGATATGATAACCTAAAAAATCTATTTTTTCAAATAAAAAATAACATTTGTCTAACCTTAATTTTAACAAATTATCAGCCAAAAGCAATTAAGTTCTTCGTAATATTTCAATATTTTCTTTCGCTGTTTCCGTCGCTATTAATATATCATCAAAAAAAATTAAGAGTTTCTTTTCCTGTACCAATTCCCTAAAAACTTTATTAATAAACCTACAGAAACTATTATGGCTTGTGCTCAAACCAAATGGAGCTTTCATAAATTCATATTGACCTATGTGGGTTGTAAATGATGTATATTTAATCGAGTCCTCATCAATCGCAACATGGTAAAAAGCATTTTTCAAATCCAATTTAGAAAAGTAGTGTTTTCCCTAAGTTGATCTAGGTGATTATCAATAAATGGTATTGGATACTGATCTTTTACTATGTTTTTATTCAAGGTCTTATAATCAATACACATTCTCAATTCTCCACTTTTCTTACTGGGGAAAAAAACAGGTGAATCACTTTTACGTATTATGCCTTTAAATAAAAGGTCTTTCAAAATACCTTCTAAAGCAATTTTTTTCCGCTAACGACAATCGCCTTGGCCTATAAGCAAACGGTTCATTTTTAATAAGATTAATTTGCATTTTATATTCTGTCACGGGTATTTCAGGTCGATCTGTAAAAAAATAATCATTTTCTAAGATATTTTAAATTTTTTTAACTACGGTAGGGTGTATGTCGTTATTTATATTAACAGTAAATTCATCTGCAGCAACATCATTAATTAGCAAAACCTCATTCTTTAAAAATTCTTCATTACTCATTTTAGGAGTAATTTGAACGTCACTATTTTTAAAAACAATTTTGTCAATAGCCGAATTGCAAAAAAATCTCTCCCTAATACGCAATCTATGCGCATCGTCTCATTGTCTACTACATAAATGCACATTTTGCAATTATATTTATCAACCTTAACTGTATCAACTAGTTTCCCCTTCACATTAATCAAAGAATCGTTTACTCCTAAGAAATAATTATTATGCAAAATTGGCTGAATTAAATAATGTGGCACTAATTTTTCCCTAATCATGGATATCGGTCTACCAGAATCTAACAATGTCTCTACTCTTTTATTTAGAATACTAAACTCTACATCAAACCTGAATGCTGGTTTAATTGGTAAACACGCTTCATTAATTAACATTGGGTGTGCATCTCTAGTTGTACGATTTCTTCTCGATGGACAGTTTCGTAACTGATGCTCGCTCGATCCACACTCGTAACATGTACCTGCCTCCCTTAGGGGTTTAGGACAACTTTTAAAGAGGTGTTCCAAACGATTACAATTATAGCGTTTCACATTTGGGGATGATTTTGGCAATTCAGACATAAGCAATGCCTTTTTATTTCCACCATAACTTTGATTTGATCTTGTATACTGCACTTTGGATACCTTGATGTCTCTCAGAGTCTTCATTACCTGCAGTAAGTCTTCTAGAGATGAAAATTCACACATTTTCGCTTGAACTTGCAAAGAGGTATTATTAAAACCCTCGATTAAATATGTAATTATGTCCGGCTCAGGAAGATTAAATTTATTTCCTAATAATACTTTATCACCATAGTAATCAACAAATTTTTCATTACGCCCAAGTTACGGCTTTCGAACCTTCGCAATAATGTAACGGTGTCTTCCACGCAATTAAACATAGATTTGATTTTCATTTTAAATCGATCATAACTCATTGAAACATTTTCGGGCCTGGAATGGAACCATTGTAAAGCTTTTCCTTCCAATTTCTTAATAATTGCCAATAATAGATTCTCCGGTATTGTGTAATTATCACAAATTTTATCAATTGTCTGGATCCACATATTTATATCTTCTCCATTCGATGCCGAAAATTTTAGAATTAACACTGAAATATCTTGTAGGGATATTTCTGTAGCACGTGTAGCATGATCTGCATTCATCGTCGTCGTAATCAATTTGTCGATGTTTACGGTAATAGCACTATTTCTAAGAGGCACCGGGGGCTGCAAAGGAATACTGGTTGTGCCTTCCTTGTTTCTTGAATGCGTAAGCGTGTCATTCAATTCGTCTTCATAAACGTTATCTGTAAACATCCGTCACAATTTCGCTTATTACCCCACACCTGAAGTTGTAGAGAGGACCCAGGGTTAAAGCGAAATTAGAATCAACAAATATATATGAAGAAACATAACTTTATTATTAAACAATTTTAACATAAACTGCAATAAACCACATGAACATAATATCAGCCATCATCATGATCGTCCATCTTGTCTGTCTTTTTTCTCATTGGCTTGCCACTCTGCGCATTTCCCAATATGCATTGCCACCAAATTCAAATCTCATAAGTAAACATAAATTATTTATAGTATGAACTAGAGTCACCTCCAGGAATGAGATTATTATTAAATAAATTAGACAATCGTTGAATAGGAGACTGAAGTCCAACAGCAGTATTAAGGTGAAGAGTGTGGAAAACCTTAAATTTATGTAGTCTAACATGTGCGTGCAATTGAAGTTTTGATAGTAAATGTGTTACATTTAATTTCCGAAATCATTGATTTCTGCATTCTGTATATAAATTTTAATTTCTAACCTAAACAACTTTTTACATTATGTCAAATCATACGAACTTTCATTTAACAAGTTTGATTACCTTCTAGTTGAAATGTGTACTTATCTAAAACATCCTATAAAATTACCTTACGTGTTTAGTACGACGATAAATACTTGGAATCTATTCTATAGTTTGCTTTGATTTGCAAAGGTTAAAAATGCACGTCATAAATTCTCTGGAATAAGCATGCATTTGTTTCTACTTTTAACAGTTTCTTCTTTGAAATATGTTCCAACCACCTGCATCGTTAAAATCCTTTTAATGGCTTTCTTTAAAAGGTTTGTTATAAATACTAAGAAATTCTAGCAACACAATATTTAGTTATCGAGGCAGATCAACTCGCTCAATTTTAGCAGCAATAAAACCATCCTCTCATTCCATTCTCGGTATTGTAGTTCGAATTAATACATTGTAACGTTGTGGTGCAAATTAAAATGCATTGTTTTACTTAGTGTGACAGTTAAATTTAGTTTTCTAGAGTATCCAATCTATCGGCAAGTGCAGCACATACTTCCAGTTCCACAACGATGGTATCAGAGGCATGCAGCTACCATTCCTAAAGGTACATTTATTGTTTTCTTTTTTTTTGATTCTTTAGTTTTCATTACTCGTGTTCACAATAAATTACAGACTACGTGATAAAAATTTACTTTCACATGATGAATGCACAAGTGATTACGTGATTTGTATTAAGGCAAATTAGCACAAATTGATGCTCACGTTAGAGCAATTTTTACTGTTTTTAAATTAATGCTAACGTTAACACTTGTTTTCTAAATTATAAGCTTGACTAAATTAACACTTAGTTCATTTCGATTTAGGATTACGTTATTTTTTTTTAAGAAGTGCACTTCACAGAGCAGGTAATAATACTGTACATATTGTTTAATTTTCTTCTTGTATATTTAGAGTTGGAAACATTGTGTAAGCATATTTGTATATGTTATTTAGACTTCAATCTATATTGGCTTATATGTATATGTCTATGTTGTGTTATATGGAAGTGAACGCTTTTATTTTCATTATGTTATAACAGGACGTTTATGTGAAATGTTTGGTTTGGTCTCTATAGGTATTCTTTTTTATACTGTTTATTATAACAGGACGATTACATAAATGTTCGATTTGGTCTCTTTAGAGATTCCTTTTTATACTATGTTTAATTAACAGTTTGTAGAGATAAATCTACTTCAGGTTTCCAATTTTTCTTTCTGTATAACCCATCCCATTCTACGACGTTTTGAGCTAGCACAGAATCCAATTATTTTGGATTTCTATTCTACCCTTCTGATTTATTGCGGTATTCGGTGTGGGCGATTTTCCTTACTTACTTTACTACTTTCTTTCTTGTCTGCATGGAATATCGTAACAGTTGACAGTCTTCCACCTCATTAAATACATACATAAATATTAACGCATGTATATTTCTTCTCTATTAAGTTTAAACACGTCGAATTCTCTCTTAATGTGTGCATAAGGGTCAAACAGCAGCTTAATAAACTTATGTTGCTTGTAGAAGACAAATTTAAGAAATTTGTTTGAATCATTTCTATGACCTGTATTGTTTTTTAAGTAAAGGGTAGTAGATTATGCAGGCATATTCTAGTTTAGATCGCACTAAAGACTTAAATAACATACAGACTTATTGCTTCAAACTCAGCACAACTTTTTATAACAAGGTCCAGAAGTTTAGAACTTTCATTTGTAACACTTTCTGTTTATTTCACAAATATCGAGTTAGAGGAGGTAGATGAATTTTGCTATTTAGGTAGTATAATTACAAAGGATGGACGTAGCAGAAGGGATATAGTAGCTAGAAAAATGTTTTTAAAAAAGAAAAACTTACTAATAGCTAATAGTATTAGTTTAGATAATAGAAAAAGTTTCTTAAAGTCGTACGTATGGAGCGTTCTACTATACGGTAGTGAGACTTGGACAATTAAAGAAGTAGATAAGAAAAGGATAGAAGCTTTTGAAACTTGGTGTTATAGGAGAATGTTAAAGATTAGTTGAACAGATAGAGTAACAAACGAGGAAGTTTATAGAAGGATAGGTGAGGATCCCTGTATGTGGAAACAATTGAAGGTCAGGAGAGATAGAATGATAGGGCACCAGTTAAGACATGAGGGACTATTTAGTAAAGTCTTAGATAATAGACTACCAAATAAAAATAGAGTAGGAAGGCCTAGACAAAGCTATATTAGTCAAATTATTAGAGATTTAGGTTGTGAAGGGTATGTAGACCTCTTTAGACTAGCTCAGAATAGAAAAGAATTTAGAGCTGCGTCAAACCGACTTTAAGTAAGTTAGAAAACAAAACAAAAATAAAATAAAAATCAGTTAACTAAATGTCACCAGGACATAACTCACAATTAGTTAGCGGTCTGGCGTGTTGGTAGCGTTTCATTGCTTAAGCCTTACCATAACATATAATTTAATAAACGTCACCATGACATAACTCACAATTAGGTAGCGGTCTGGCATGTTGGTAGCGTTTCGTTGCTTAAGCCTTACCATAACATATAATTTAATAAACGTCACCATGACATAACTCACAATTAGTTAGCGGTCTGGCATGTTGGCAGCGATTCGTTGCTTAAGCCTTACCATAACATATAATTTAACACTTTTCCTTTTTGAAGCGGATAACCAGGTTATATTTCATTTCCTTATAAATGGTAATCATGTAAACATGTTAGAGTTCTTTAACAACCATCAGGTTGCTAATATCTATGTAGAGCCAGCTGGATAGGAAAAAGATAGAAGGATATAGGTAGACCTAGACCAAACTATATTAGTCAAATTATTAGAAATTTAGGTTGTGAAGGGTATGTAGAGCTTTTTAGATTAGCACAGAATAGAAAAAAAGTTAGAGCTGCGTCAAACCGACCTTAAGTAAGGTCGAAAACAAAATGATGATATTAGGTAGTTTTTTACACAAGGTAAGTTGATAAATACTAACATATTACAATTAATAAGATGAAATAATAACTTAAATAGTGATATAAATGCCTTTAAGGTTACCCATGAACTACCTGTGCCATGGGAAGAGGTAGCCAAAATTTCTGGGAAGGATCCCATGTTGTGAAGGTAATCGATTAGGTAAGAACGAGTTGGCCCAAAAGAGTAGATGACCAGTTAAAACAATTCCATTTGCAACATAATGAATTGTCAACGGAAGGTGGTTGGCTAATGAAAGGTATTTAAGTGGTGGTACCAACACTCCTACAAAAGTAACGTGAATGCCATACTGACAACTATGGTTTCTACCACTCTAAGTACCGAAACAGCTGCTGCTCTCTTTTGGGGACCTATCTTAGTCTGGTTTTTCACTAAAGACCCCACCAATTTGGTTAAACCTATAGTTCGGCTCTTTAGCTCATTGAAACACGCAAGCCATTCTATCCGTTCTATTAATCTAGAACTTTTTCAAGGTCCAGATCTGTTTAGAACGGCATCTGCTTTACATCAACAGCTAATTTATTTACTGGTACTGCATTAGCATTCGATAATATCAAGCTACAAAGATTAATTCAGTGAGCTAACCAGTACTTACTTACAAACAAAGACGGATTAAGTTTATTAACATAACACAAGGTTCTGCTATGAACATGCTATTTCATTACTCAGAAGAATCTAGATCTCAAAAATAATTAAACAATAGCTATTTTGAACATTTACGTTTACAAGATATTCTGATCCTTTCCCAGTTGAAAATAAACATGATTCTATATAAGAAATGAAAATAGAACTAATCTATTTCGAATAAGAACTGTTAAGCTGACTATTGTTTGCATCAGATTTACACAACCGAATAACTCATTATGGAGAAATTTTATAATTTATGAAAAGGTTATTGCATTACATTACAAAAGCCATTTTAAGTAAGGAATTCTGTTACTTTATTGAAAATTTTCAATTTATCCTAACAAGAGCGACGGATCAACTTTGATTCCATGCTTCCAATTGCAACACTTTTAAAGAACTTCAGAATATATAAAAACACTTTTTCACAATAATCCATTGCAACATATTTTCTAGGGAACTAGGAATTGACGTTGTTACCATAAAACACTCGGCTAAATTGAGACTTTCTCAAAATCCTCCATAGACCTGCCTTAAAATTGGCTACTTTTATCGTATATGCTCAGCTATGTTGATTCATTTTTGTGATTTTAATCTGTTGCCAAAAGAAGTTTATAAACTTTCTGTATAGTCTAATCAACTCCATACGCATGCATTCGGTTTATAATTTAAAAAAAGACATGAGTATTTAATCTTGAAAGATATACTTTAACTGGATTGAATACCAAATTCCTAGCTTTAGTGTTTGCAAGAAATCAACCTACACAGATTGCTACCTATATAACTATTATAAATATTTGTCAATTTCAGAAACGACCAATTTTAAAAGCCTCAATCAACTTCACTCAGACGATTTATTGCAATCTCAACATGATCTTTCATAGAATTGAATACAAAAGTTGGAGATAAAAAGGGAGGGTATCATTAAAGACAGCAAAATACATACATAGCCACATAGTATGCGGTTTTTCAATTTTATTATAAGAACGCCATGTACACATAATCTGAACTCACCCTGGCTTTCATTCTCAAAATCGATAGAATGCCATTTGTTCTCGGTCAGGCTAACCAAGATTTAATTTAACATTTATATTGGTCAGCCTTACATTCTAAACAAATGAATGTGATTGTCAAAGTTTAAAAGCTATTGTAGGGTAGGGAAAATTGTAAAAGAGTTAACATAGTCACGCGGCATCTCAAACATAGAGTTATGTACTCTAGTTGGTTATTTGTAGACGTGTATGGGAATAATACTTGTAAGCTACAATAATTGTTGCAGTTAATTAGTTTAAAATTTTTATATTTTATAGGTAAACTTTAGCTTACGGTGAATTTTAAAAATAAAGTTAATACACCTGCTCAAAGTTTAATTAAACCCGTTGCTGTGAATACACCATTCTCTTTTGGTTTGATATAAATGAGTATCATTCAGACAATATAAATATTCATAGTTAATAATATCAAATAAGCTGTTGTCTTTAATAAACTGATAATTTTGAAGGCTATAAAAATGTATTGCTTCTAACATATTATGTTTTTGAGTTTAAAACTGCCAAAAAGCTGTTTATCGCGTTGTACTATCAAACTTGTATGAAAATCAGGTCAATAGAAATCCGCAAACATCGTTTTACAGGAGCTTTTCTGTTCCACTATTAAAAAAGTAACTAAATAAATTTGACAAAAAGCAAACTTGTTACTTTATATACCTAAACAAAATATTTTAAGTAGGCTTCTGGAACTCTTAGTACTTTTGAATTGTCAGAAATTTTTAAATAAACAGTAATGGAGCATACCATCTTCAAATCTGGACAATGGATGTGGGATGAATTTAGCAATGCACTTTGTTTTGTGAAGTATGCTGACTAACTGTGGCAGTGTATTAATTCATATTTTTAGTAAAGATGCAGTTGCATTTGTACCATCACAACTGGGTTTAGCAAATACTCCGGCAGTTACAGTTAAAATTAATAAAAATAGTCAACCTCAAAAAAACCATGAAATAAAATTTCGTGAAACTGTGGATAATTTAGAGCAGGTATCAGAAACATTATATTGTATAAACTAACTAGTCAAAGAAACAGATAAGATTTAGGAGATACTACCAAAGACGTTGCAAACCAACAGAACCAACGGTAATAACTATTCAAGATATAAAAGATATAGTTATATTTATTGCAAGCATACAAGATCTAACATGTGATTTTATTCGATATTTTCATATTCCAACCATGGATAGATTTTTAAGGTCTCTGATAGTATATTTTCAGTACTATATACAGGTCTATACTTGAAACTATATCCACCCCATAAGGATAGATTTTTAGATTTGGGAGTCAATGCTTGAATCACGAAAAGAAGCAACACGAAAATTATTTCACCCAGTTGTTATTCAATTAGAAAATAAGGAACGTAATAATTTATCAGATTTACGTGCAATGGTAGCCAGAGAATATTGTTGTATACTAACTGGAATAGGAGATGCTGGAAAATTTCACCATATGGGTAACAAAAATAAAACTTCCCTTTATGACAGAGATAGGAAGCTATTTGAAATGCTAGTTAGTATGGCGGTACGTGTTGTGTGGATTGCACTATACAGAAAACATCTAAGCTTAATAGGTTTGTATGATTAAAATACTTTAAACTCGGAATAGCAATTTCATCTATAAAATATTTCACTGTACTGTTATTCAGAATGTTCCCCTGATGCTTCGTGACAAATATCACTGACAACAATGTGTAAAAGGCTGAATTGATATTTAAGCTGCATAAATCAGTACTAGATATAGCAGATAAATTGTCAGAAGCAAAAATGCAAATGATTGTTATATAAACCTCAAAGTTGAGATTCTCTAATTTGCTCTAGTTATGATATTTTTATGAATATTATTACAAAATTTCATTCTAATTTCTTAACAGACGAATCATAAATATCAAAGATATATATGTATATAATTTAATAAGATAAATTAGGCTTTTAATGCATAACTTATAATGATAATTTCTAATCGAGTTACTAATTGAAAGAAAAGAAATATAAGGGTTCTAAAAGATTTGAAGAATAATGTATAGGATAAAAGCTTTTAAATAAAGCAATTTTTTTTCTGCAGTCTGCTGTTTAAATTAATACAATTAATATGAGATGTAAATTCACAAAGCGAATTTACCTATACAAATCGAACTAATATTCGCCTAGCCATTACAAAACAATTACTTGATCGTTTTATAAGGGAAAAAAACATCCATTGACCTGGTTTCGGCATTTTGGACCTTCTCAGAATGGACTAGTTTTAACCCGAATGAAACATAAAGATAAATTCGCTTTGTGGATTTACAGGTACACCTTATGTTAATCCTATATATGCTCTAATTAACCATTTTGGTCAATTAGGTCATTATACATATTATTGTGTAGTTAAACCTGGTACTCTTGTGCCCCGGCTTTGGGCTGCTATAATAATGCTGTGAATTGTCCTGGAATCACGTGCTCCACGAATTGGGTGCCATATAAATGCTGTGAAATTAAGCTTAAATCTTGCCTCGGCTGCTACTGTATCATCTTAATTCGATGTTTCCTACATATTACATACACCTACCTGTTACATCAAACAAACTTCCTTTCATTATTACCATAGAAACCTAAATAGAAATCCACATCAATAATGCATTCAAAAATAACTCAATTAACCAAAATATCACACTCTATTTATTTGAAATCCAAATTACATTTTTTTGAAATTTAAAATACCATCACTTCATGTACATTCATGTGTTCACTAAATTTTATAACAATCATTTTGCATATTGATAACCCTTTTAACACATAACTTTTTATTAAAGTAAGAGGGTATTCCTCATACGTTACATTACCCTTCGTTCTAGCATGAGCTCACCTTAAAACTTTATAAATGTGCATATAAATTCTCTGCACGACCAATATCAAAAACCCTCTATACCTTTTTACAACTTTTGGTTATCTGCAAATTAATAAATAATGCTCAAAATCAATCTCGTTTTAACAGTCCTATAAATGTCTGTTCAAATAAAAATCAAAGCAAATAATCATAAAACACATCAAAACACCACAAACACTATGAAAATATTCACCATGAAATATCTTATTCTATCTCCTTCCTTGTAGTTGTCTTCGTACTGCGTTCCACCAACTAGCACCTTGTAGATGTTGCCGTCTGGTAGGTCCTCCGTCTATCTATTAATTCCGTGGTCGTATCTCCATTTGTACCATACCTGCCTCTGCTCCAAAAACTCTTCTTTTATAACAAAGAGCAAAAGGCAAAGAGAGCGAGACCCCTCTCTATTACTGATTATATAATGCAACCTGCCCCCCCCCCCCCGTTTAAGAAATAACACGTATATCTGTTTAACCGTTGTCTTATTTTCCTCGAAAATCACCAATGACCGTCGATTTCTCGTAACTTTTCATAACATAACACAACAGTACCTAGTAATGCACTTAAAAGCGTCAACTGTCGTTTCCAATTCTCCGGATTAGCCTATACTCCACGCCTTTAACCTCAAGAAAACATCCTTTATCCTCCTTGTACATATCGCTCTATTGCACACATATGCTTCTACCACCTGAATTTCTAGCCCTTCTTATTTAACTTTTACCAATCAACTCGCTTGGCTTCCCACTTTCTGAGCGACGCGTGCTTGTTTACAACTATCCTTGACATTATCGATTTTTAATTCCCTTCCTCTGGATATACTTTATGTTTCTCTCTTATACTTATAGGCTTTTATTCAATCTTGGTCTTTTCATTGCTCCTTCCGACTCTATATCTAAGATTAAAAATCAATATTTTAACTAACGTATACTGCTTTTACATCAATTTTGTGTCATTTTGTTTACGTCCTCGGCTGCTTTAATTTCAACGGTTGTTGATTCTACTAAGCTATTAAATTTGTTTGCAGCGACTCTACTAAGAAATACATTTTTCCCCCTTGTTATTTGAAATCTAGAAATCGTTATTTTTAACGTGCTTAACGCCTTAAACTAAATCGATATTCCCCTATTATCCATTAATTAAGCTAGAAAATAATCGTTGAAAATCTTTTAACTAAGTAAATTTATTTTACTGGACCTTATCGCTCTCACACTAAAAGAATTTATGTATTTTATTGCCCCTTTTAATTACACGTGATTATATATATATATATATATATATATATATATATAGATTCTTTGTTTCTGGACGTTATTAATATTCAATTAAGATTAGATTTTGGGTTTTACTTCGTAATGCTAATGATATGAGAAAAGAACGCCATTTTGGTCAATTAAGGCAAAATTCTGTTTTTTAATAATTCATAAGAAAAACGTGAACTATCATTAAAAACATTCGGTGTATAAAACTACATTTTATATTAGTTAAATGGATGGATGTTTTACTCGTATAATTTATTTAGTATGAAGGCAATATTTTTAATAGAAACAAGTCATTTATTTCACTGAATTTGCATAAACCTTACTATAAAGCGCTTCACATAAGAAGTAACGTAATAGTTCGTTATTACATTTAAAGAGAGTTAACATGTGCATGATTAGCCGAGATTAAACAAGCGACCAATCTATTTATGAAGGAAACATTTGGACAGATGAATAATTAAAATGGTTTGAATTTACGCATGGTAAAGCAGGTGGATTTCGAATTATTAAGAAGGTTAGATAAATCAGGTACTTTGTTGTGAAGTGAAACGATTATTAATGGTGCGAATTAAGTGATTTTTAGCAAATCTAATAATTTATGGCACAGCGGATTTCCTGAAGATATTGTTATTTACAATCTGGATGAAAGGTTATATATACAACAAGAGTAATTTTAAAAGCATTATTCCTGTTAGTCTACGAACAAATGAAGTGATTTAAAAATAACACTGCACTTAATAAAAATTAGCGCAAGTAAAATATATAATTGATACAAAGTGTTTGCAGTTAGTTGATTTTCGTAAATTTTGAAAAATTGTACTTAGACCTGTATTTGTTGGATTAGTTTAAATAAAAAGGAATTATTTTAAGGTTTCAAATTTTATGCAAGTGTAATTCTAGTTCGATTAAATTCAAATTTCTTAGCTAAGTGCTGACGCAAATCTTGCATGCTTTAATTCAAGAAACGATTACATCGTAACGGAAGTTTGGTTGAGATGCATAAGAAGATCCTTATTTATGGTGCTTTTAAGATTTGTGATTTTTTTGTATAAGAGACTTTTTAAAGATTTTTATATCTGCAATTAGTATTTAATAGTTCTGTAAGTTTAATCGATTTAAAATTTCACTTAGGAACTTTATTTGTACAACAAAGGGCTATTTACGCGTATAGTTGAAAAAAGGTATATTTTTAAAAAAGTGAGAGCAGTTGTGAGAGTATACTCTAACGCTGGAAGTGCAATGTAAGATTATTCTGGATGTAAGTTGAAACCTTGATTTCTTTTATTACCTTCATTTGATCTAATACTGTAAAAATCTTTCAATTTTCTATATTTTATTATATTATTTGTGCATATTTGCACTATAAAACCTTACAAAAGCTTAATAACTGATCTATAAAAGCTGGAGTCTTTTATTGTTCTATTAACTAACATAGTCAAGGAAGTGGATTTTTAAATTTAGGTTTGAGCTTGAAATTTCCGAATATTTACCTGTATATATTAACCGTACTTCTTTGTCATTAAAAGACAAAGCCCTTATTAATTATGTAATTAAATTTCCGTGTACTACATTAGTGGCGGATTGTGAAAAGGTCATAAAACGAATATAAAATTTTAAACCTTGTACAAATTAATCGTTGAGAGATACCGTAAAAACGAGTTTTCATTTCTAAGATATAAAATACAAAGCTATTGCATTATCAACGAAGCTCTCATTAATTAAAATACTAAATAAATTTTCTGCATGTAAAATATGCGGTAGAACACTTTCTTTTTTAATTGTTATGAATACAAATCTCATTGCATTTGCAAAGTATAAACAAGCCCAATCTTTCAGCCATATGCAAAAACAATTTGAGAAAGACCTTATGCAAGTAAAATCATTCTATACTCAGTAAAAACGAGTTCTATTCTTTACGATATAAAACCATTCATTTTCATTTATTATAAAAAATACACCTTTCGTGCATAAAATATTCGCTTTATTTATCGTAAAAATACAATATCGATTTATTGCGTTTACAAAGCATCGAGAACACATTTGGAGCCAAAATTCCAGAACTCGCATTATTAATATACAGATTCAACATCAAATACTAAGAAATGTTGTATAAATTAATTATTGAATAAACGCCGGTTCGAGAAACTCGGGTGGAAATTAAAAAGCAATAAAATCGATAAGAATTATTTTATAGCCTTACGCATTTCAATAAGATAGCATGAGACGCGACCGTTGACCTCGTACGTTAGAAAAGGATAACCGGCACGTTTTACGATAAAACAAAATTGACACTAATCGAATCGTTAAAGCGCGAAAGCGGTGTAAATTCTTATTAATATTACATCACGCAGGTGACTGATTTTCTAGGTGAATACGGAATACTTCACAAACGGTGAAGTATTGAGATAATTTTATATATAAACGGGAATTTGATTAAAAAGACTCATTCAGGATTTAATTCGCGATTCGTCATTTTTTCTAAACCAAGCATTGTGTAATATTCATTATATAAGATTTAAAGCAGAGTTGTATACTGTAAATTAGTTTACGACATGAAACTTATAAATTTGAGTAGTTTCAAAGACAAAAATTATCAAACAATTATTTGATGAAGCATCATTGATTTTGTAAAAATACTATGAAGATTGAACATACTTCGATGCAAGAGCTACTGTAAAGTTAATTAATTAAAAATAAAAGGTGCACTTTTTATGGAGATTTAAAATGGAAATGGGAAGATTTAATACCGTTGAGGGTAATGAAAAGAAGATTTGGATAAGTACTCTTTAACAAATAGTCATAAGTATAAAATTTTGAATTTCGTTGTTTGTTAATTGATATTTGAATATTTTGTAAATTGACACTAGAATAAGTCTTAATCATATAATTTTTTTGTAAGGAAATAATTACCAGAAAATTTTGAGGTAAAAGTTCGACGCATTTTGACCTTTAATAAATTTTCTGTCAAGAATTATTGGCCAATCACCCTTACAAGCGTGATAATAAAATAGAGATGAATTATCCACGTAGAAATTAAAGGGGATTTTATAATTTCTGACAAGGATTAGGTAAGAATTATTTTAAATAACTTGTAGAAATTCTTTTCTGTATAAAATTGAGCTGTAAACTGTTTCATGAATTCATTTGTATGAAAGAAACGTGTTTAATGTATAGATGTTTCTTGAGATTGTTGTGTTTCATTTCATTTTGTAAATTCCACACTATAATTTCCATTGAGCTAGCCACGCAAGGAAAGAAAAAGAAGGTAATATAGTAATTCCATAATTTCCTATTGCATCCCCATTAACAAAATTTAATAACAGCAATATATATGGTCTTCCACCTTAGAGACATTCTAAAATTCTAGAACCGGTAGAATGGCTTGGATGTTTCAGTGAATTAACGGGGTCTTGAGTGAGGAACCAGACTTGGACAGAGCCCCAAAAGAGAACATCAGTTGTTCTTTCAGTACTTAAAGTGGCAGTGGCCATAGAGGTCAGTATAGCAATCTAAGGCACAACTACGATGTGGACGGCAACAGGAAACCACCCCATGAGCTGGGCTACCAACCCTTCACGAGTCTCGTTTTAAACTAATGTACTGCTAGATCGACCAACCCCTTACGACAAGTCTCGCCTAGATTAAAACCAAACACGCTACGTTGCAATGCCAATGAAATAAAATTGGGTCAATAAACCAAAACCGTGACTGTAGCACAAAACTAGACCCAAACGTTATAACGACGGTAAAATTAAAGTACCAGTGTAACAAAACGTAGCTAATTCTCCTCGCATATCCTGCTTAAACACTAACAACTTGAAATTTTAATTCATAATGCTATTTATCTTTATACCTAAATACAAGCTGGAAAGTATTTACCAGCTTAAAATATCAAATAGTTAAACTACTTAACGCCTAGATTAAAATAAATAATCTGTACTAAAGAATTTAAAAAATTTCAGAGAAAAATATTAAACAAATTTTTTAATGTAAGAACCTGTAAATCGAAATCGGCATCCTACAAATGTTAAACGATAATTTAAGGCAATGTGCAACAAATTCGTTCTAACCAAATACGCAACATCTGCTACTTAATTTTAATAACTTTTATACTACAATAAAAATAATATTTTCAGGAACTAAAAGGTTGGGTGCAAATCTGATTTAATTACTACATACGTAAAATACTTTAAAATGTGAACACGGGGCCTTGCATACAAGAAATACTTGACAGAATTCGATCCTAAAAGAATTTCGTGCCTAAGAAAAACTTCGGGCCCCACATGTTGGGCTTCAATGTAAGAGTTGTAAATAATATATACACGTGCTAATTGTACGGTTAACCTGATAAAACTTAAAAATGGCCTACAATGCGGCGCTAATGAAACAATTTTAATTATTTAATGCATGCTTAAAGAAACTACACCCTCGCTGTGGACGTTAATGAAACGGATTTTATATAAAATTGAGCGTATTAAGGAAGCAGATTAAGACCTTGCTATAATTCTTACAATTATTGCACACTATGGTAAATACTTTAAAAAAATTAAGTTTTCAAGCTTAAAAGATGAAAAGGCTAAAAACTGTTTTGCCATCGGCTAACTTGGCTATCACCCTAAAGGAAAGTTAGAGATGGGTCTCGGCTAAAATTTCTAAGTTAAACAGGAAACAATTTAATCTAAAGTTGGACGCCGATGTATCTAGTAAGCATTAACCAATCCAAAACGCTAGATACAGAAAATCCCATTTGTATTTAGCGAATTTAAATTTATCTATTTAAATTCTTGTATTATCTTAGAACATAATTGATCGTACATCTTCGACATAGAAATAACCACCAGAGTGATAGTACGTCTATCCCAAAACAATCTTAATATAAATCTTAGTGTGTTACTAGTAAAGCATAATCTCATTTAAGCTTCTCGTAAGTGAAAGAGCTTTAAATATAAACAAAATTTAATATACAATTATGAAAAATTAGTAATAGTAAGTGTGATTATAGCATTCCACTAACGGATCTCATGAATTGAAATGGTGTTTTTACTGCTAGTAATTTGACCATACATGAAGAAGGGGTTGTTAGGTAAATCCAGTGAAGAATTCGGCAAAAGTAATGGGCTTGTCTTTAATCCACTGGTCACCAAGTGCTACCCTTATGCTGGTTATGATCAGGTTTCAGTTCATCTTGAAGATATAAAATTCAATGGACTCCAGACTGACTCTTACTTATACACCCGAGAGTTTTTGTGTATCAACAACTCCCATCTTGATTGGTTCGAAGATGAACGCGGAAGTGAGTGGATTAGGAAAATAACTTATGAAGACAATTCGCTTTGAGGAATTTTTATCTTCCCAGAAATTTATGCTAATCAGAACAGCTGTTATACGACCACATGCCGTGTTACAAAACAAATTGAACCTTGAGATACATATGAACAATAAGTTACTTACCCAAACTCCAAATGATTAGAACACTATTTAAAATTTTCTAAGCAATGTTTCCTTAATTATTTTCCGTATTATTATTGGTACCAAACTTGGAGCTTAGCCTTGCAATTTAATCAAACTAGGAAATAACAGATCGTTTGTTGTTTTCCATGTGATCAAAGGTTTATTAGAATTCGAAAACCTATGTAAGTTTGCAAGTAAGTAATTTTTAGCGAATTTTTTCATTTTTTTGTTTCAGCCTTAATACAACTTTATTTACACTCAAGAAATTATGTTACACGAAAAAAAATATTACAGTGGTAATTTGTAATACATTTCATGGTGCAGTTGTAGTTACCATGGATGGTATACTAAAAGAGTAATAATTACCACATCTGGAAAAGAAAATGTCAAAAAAACCTTTAAAAATAAAATAAATACCACAATAAAATGGCTCGTAATCAACTACTGTCATCGGTCCCTATGATAAAGCAGCATACGTTAGTCGTAATAGCAAAATTATAGAAAGGACCTTTTGTACGTTTTCTAATTCACCAAAGAAAGATCCATTGGCAATAATTGCACATCTAAAACCTGTTACTGCAGATAGTTTATTAGTTTGCAACCCAGAAAAATTTTATTTATAAGTGACCGTCCATCAACCCATTGTCATAATTATAAAATGTTTTACCTCTTAAGAACATATTTTCCACGAGAACTACCAACAATCAAAGTTTTTACATAGAATTACACTGACAGAGGTCATGCTAAAACTGCCCCCAATGGCATAGGAGGATCTATTAAATGGATTGTTTAGTTGCTCTTGGACAAAACATCTCAAATGCTACCAACTTGCTAAACTTGAGGGAAACTAATTTGAACAAAATTACTGTATATTTTGCACTAAAAGAAGTTATAGATAGTAGTGAGCATTTGTTGATTTAAAATATTGAACGGTTTAAGGGAATGATGAAAACACACCAAGTTGCATTGGCCCATTGTCAATCTAGTGTGTTGTAGTTTAGAATGCTGTCATGTTTAAATTGTGTTGAAATGAATTGTGTGTGCACTACAATATTGGATCATTGGCATTTAAACGTCAGATATCACCTAGTATCCTTTCGCTTTGTTTTTTTTTGCCATAATCATCATTCTACTAACTTATTGATTGTAGTCCTAAACCAAATACTACAGCTAGATTGCAGCATCATGATGTTTATTCATCATTGAATTCTGAAGATATACATAATAATACTAATACTTTGGATTCCAATAGTTTTTCGTAGTAAAATTTCCATGAATAAAGAAGTTGAAATATTATGTGGGCCATGTTCTTCAGCTTCTCGATGACAACACTCTGGAAGTAAACTTTATAAGAAAAGGAAGATATTGCTTTATTTATCCAGAAGTTGAGGATGTGTCAAAAAATTAATATGATGATATAGATATGAATTTGGAGCCACCAAAAACTATAAGAGAAGTTACTCTATTTTTAATTTTAATTCCAAAAATTACAAAAAGATTTTGTGAATTTTTATAACATAAGATAAGCAAAGATATGTTTAAAAATACTAATAATAATTTCATTGTTGTTCGTTGTGATTTTATAATTCACGTTTTATATCTCGGGTAATGAGAAAGTCAATAACCATAACTAATCTGACAACTCCAAAGCATAATAAAATCAGACTGTATTATAAAGGTCCAGAAAATGTTAATATGGTTACTGCCAGGTATATATATTATTATGTAAGGGGGGGGTACAAGGCTTCTAAGGGTAGATTTGTGTTAATAGGGGTGTATGCCAAACAACAGGGTTAATATATCAGATCTAATAATTTAAAAAAACTATATTTTGCTGTACTTTACATATGCTAAAGTATGTACCAATTTAGTTTGAAAAATATGTGCCAAAAGGTAGACAACATGACTTTATGACGTTGATACAATGCACGGTACTTAAGGTTTTATACTGAGTTGATATTTTATGAGCCAGTGAAAGTACATTTGCCGTCGGAAAACCGAACGCATTTATGGATATCTGCAACCAACAAAGCGTCCAGGTCGTGTGTAAATTATTTTGGCTTTTCTTTTAATAGAATCAACTTTTGGACGAATTGTAAAATCAAAATTAAAAGTGAATAGAAATATAAAAGGTTATTGGAGAATTGTGAAGTGTTTTTGGACCAATAGTAGAAATTAAGAATATTATAAAGACTGTAGTGAAGGTATTTTGGACACGAAAGGAAAGACGAATTGTTATTGGATATTGTATGTTTTAGAATTGTAATTCAAGTAAGCTAAGGTTGTTGATCTTATCGCTAAGCGAAAAAAAAAAAAAATTTTAATTTCGATTATGTTGAGATAAAGACGTGTTTTACAAAACCTGCGTTAAAAGTTGTACAAATATTTATTGAAATAAAAGTTTTTTTGTGAATTAAAGAGTCTAATTTAGTAAAGTGAGAGTAATAAGAAGCATCGAGAGTATAAAGGCAACGAGTATTAAAGAAGATTTGGAGTGGTTACTAGTGCGACGGGAAAAGCGACGATTATTTAGGTTTGAGCAAGATTGGTGTTGGATTTGGGAAGATTTGGTTTAACGGCAGTAGGAGATTTGAGTGGATATAGAAGGCAACGACGATATTGATAATTTTTGGAGTGATTTGAGCAGATTAACGGCAGTAAGGACATCGTGTGAATATTAAAGGAATAGCAGGACAAGGATTGATTTAAAATAGGACGGCTGGATTGATTTGGATTGAGCAAGGAGAGGATTGATTGGAATACGAAGAAGGGAAACAGGAGAGCAGTATATTACGAGGAAGAATTAACGCAGGGGAAGTAGATACAACGGTTTTTTTTAAATTCTAAATTGGGGTAAAATTATTTCAGATTTGGGGTCAACGAAATTGGTTAAGAACACCTGGAGGCGATACGCAAGTGAACTACGATTGAGAATCCTTGTGAAGGTGCGTACGGTGAATACGATCTTGAGCCAGCAGTTAAAAGAAGGCCTTCAGCGCGGTATAATTCAGGTAAGTACCGTGAATATCTTAAAACGTCAAAATTAAAGTCATAAATAGTATACATAAATTAATTTGGCACCAAGCAACATTGATCTGTTAAAATTTGGCATATATAGTAAATCAGTGCATTAAAAAAGTGGTAAAACAAACGAGTGTGCAGTTTGGTTGGGTAGTGCACATCTACTCACGATTGAACTCACGGTGAGTAGGCGAACGCCCTGAGATTAAGGTTTCATATAGTCGAGGCATAATATATAGTAAACAGTAAATAGATAACCAACCAAACGTTGCTAAAGCACCTCAAATAGAAGTCATTTATTGAATACTAAAATAGGGACGACGACAAAAGTCGTGTAGCAAATTTTGTTTAAATAAATAAAGTAGTAAAGTTTATAATCATATATATTTATATAAATAAAAATAAAAGGGTGGAGGGGTGGAGTAAACAAGCAAAAGTAAAGAGTTTAGCCAGGAGAATATATATATATATATATATATATATATATATATATATATATATATATATACAACAAGTCCTTAAAAAAGTTCATCAGAAATTGTCCCAAATTTTACAATTATCCAGTAGACAACTAAATGAACTCAAACTAAAGTAAAACAGGCTTTGCACTGTAGTACATAATACATTACTATGAACTCAAAGCAAAACTAATACAGTTTACTTACAATCTTAAATTCGTTACAGAACTGGAAATGAACAGACTTCTACGAACAGATATTTTTAATTTAATAGTTCATCGTGGGATAAGAGGAGGAGCAGATCTAAATCGATCTCTTACTGAGGCACAAGTGTTAGCTGGTTTGGCAAATACCGATGAACGAAAACTATTGCATAGATCGTCTTTAGCTAAAGAAGTCATTATTGGAAATCACGATCACAGGCTACTTATTATTGGTATTAAGGATTACAGTCCGTAAGTAAATCAAATAAAATAATTCTAAATTTTTTCCTTAAATATTTAGAAAAAATGAAAGACTACAGTACCTAGAAAAAGCATTTTCTGCACCTGAAGAAGATTTAATTCAAATGGGTATAGCAGTGGGTATGCTCGGTATTCCAAGAGAAGAATATGATGCAATGTTGTTAAATTTAGAGAGAAGTACTATTCGAAGAAGAACTTCTTATGTCGCTCGAGTTACGCCTAAGTTTAAACTGCCGGATTCCTCACTCGATAGGTACATATTTATAATTTTGAATTCCTAGTGACAGGAAGGGCCACCTAAAGCTCCCATAATTGAAATATTTTTATATAAAAAGTGTTTATGAATATGGAGATAGTCCAACAAAATAATTATCACAAGAGAAGGTGTTGTGATTAAGTTTTAAAGAATTGGGATTATGTTCACTAAAGTTCTTCTGTGTGTCTACGATTTTTTGTAATTGCTATTAAATAGTGAGTATATCCATATGTTTATATACTACTTACAATTTTAATTTTAAATTTAATTTAACTACTAAATACAAATTGGTTCGGAAGTTTGACCACTTCAATAAATACATTTGAAACATCCCAGATAACTAGATTAAACGCAATTTAATGATCAATGTTAATTTTAGAAAATGGATTGAAAGTTGTTACGTTCATTTTCGGAAATAATTGGATAGTCCATGTACAATAATTTTTAACTCAAATTCCTTTAGCGTGTTCAAAATTGCATTGCAATTAATAATAAATATCCTATATATTTTACTTGATAAATCTTTCTGCTCATTAAAAAAATAAATATCCTTTCTAAGAATTCCTTAACGTGGAATTTACGCCATAATTAGATAGGCGAGAACGTCTTTCCAAGTATCCAATAATTAATGCTGGTGTGTTTTCCCCTTTCGGAAAAATTCATCGAAATTATTTCAATAAACTCGGGTTTTCCAGTTTTGAAGTCTTAACAACGAGATTACTTTGAGCTCTGTTCTTAGCTAAACAAATTTAATATTCACTTTCTGTTCGAATAGTAACACGAAAACATCTGCCCTGTTTTCGTTATGCGAATTTGTGCACGCAATGCGGCTTGGTAAGTATTTAGGGTGTTTATAAAACGGTACTTTTCGGTTTCAATAAATTAATTTATTGTTCGTAATTATTCTAGCTTCCTGCGGGGAACACGCTAATCCCTTGAGTTATCGCTTCTTCTTGTAATGGGAGGCCAAATGCGTTCTTCCTGGGCGTAGGCCTACCTACTCGCTGACGTGGACCAGCTACTGACTCAACCCCGACGTCAGCAACTCTAGGGTGTTTTTTTGTTTTCTCTCGATACTTACATTGGAACCAGATCGGCTGGGATTTTACCGTTCCAGTATCATACATTTTCAAATTTAATTGATCTACACGAAAATTATTGCCTTATTTTGGTATTTATTGGTATTATATTAATGCAGTACTCTTTGTTTTTAAATAACTAAAAAAAATACACTACTTGTTAACGTAAAAATTGTTTAAATTATTGGCATTATATTAAGGCAGTATTATTTGTTTCTAAATACCTAAAAATGCACTACTTGTTAACGTAAAAATGGTTTAAAGACTTGCTGGCATGTGTGAAAACGTTGTTGCCATTATATTTGTAACTATAGATTAAGTTTATATTTACGATGATCTAAAGCTGTGGTATTTAGGGTTGCGTTTGGCTCTTTTTTACTAAATAATGCCAGGGGGTAATTACCTAAAAACTACAGCTCGCCATTTTTATGAATAATTGTTTTTGGGCGGTTTGGGAGTTTCTCATGATGTATATGTAAATTGAGGACATTGATTTTTTTGGTTGGGTTTGGGAATACTGTGTTCTGTAAATATTTTGTTTAATTATAAGTTCTGTTTTTTCCTTTGTATGTTTTGTTCTGAGTGTGAATGAGTGAGTGTATATAAATTTCTCTGTATTTATTTCAGGTTTCTCTTTAATTTTCTATAGGTATAAAACCCCGCCCACTCACTGATTGAGCCCAGTCATACTTCTTTCTTTCTTTTTGTTTTTTTTATAGGTTACGTCAATGAACGTAACAAAATCTAGTTTATAACACTTCGACTGTTAACTATGTGTTAGGTTACTTTGTTATGTTTATTTTCCTATGTTAGAACTTCCCTGCATTCTTCTAATTAATTATCCTTCGTCTGGAAATTCTACATCTTGTTTCAACATATTTAAATTCCAAGAGCTCTTTAAATGTGGTACAAAGTAAGCTGTGGCAATAACTACATTAATGAAAAGCTTATGAGCTTCCCTTTGGATGCAAACTAGGAGATAAGGATAACCCTTGGATGCTGCATATCAATTGTGCAACATGTGCTGTGAATTTAAGAGATGACTCAATGTTACAAGTATATCATGCTTTTTGCAGTGCTTATGGTGTGGAGAGAACCTAAAGATCATGTTACAGGTTGCTAATTTTGCTTGGCGAATCTATCTGGAACTTAACTGAAGTCGATGCATACTGTATAGTACCCAAACCTGCAATCAGCTCTCAGACAAGTTCTTCACAGCAAGAATTTACCTGTACCCAAATGTCCAGAATATTATACACTTGATGGTGATATGAATGCTGGTGAAAAGAATATTGTTGAGCCTACGGAAGAAGACATGAATGGTGATTTCAATCATTTAATATAGGTAATCCACATGTACTTATGCAAGATGAACTTGATGACTTAAAAAAGGATTTTAATTTGTCAAAAGCTCAAGTGAGCCGTTGGAGTTCAGGTTGCAAGGTCGGAATCTATTACAGAGTGGTATGCATATTTCCACATATTGGAGACCTAAACAAAAAATTTTCTTTTTTTACATGGTGTTATCAGTTGATGTAGTGTGTATGTTCCCGGACTAATGGATGCATTAGGATGTAAATACAAAACTAATGAGTGAAAATTATTTATTGATCCATCTACTCTAAGCTTGACGACAGTTCTCCACAATGGAAATTTGTACCCCAATGTTCCTATTGCTCATACAGTAGTACATATGAAGGAAAACTATGACAATAAAAACACTTTACTTTTAAGTGTACAGACATGGATGGAGCATATGTGGTGATTTAAAAAGTCAGCAGTTTTGTTAGAAATGCATTTGAGTTACAATAGGTACCGCTGTTTTCTCTGTGAATGGGACAGCAGAGCAAAGGATAAACACTACTTTGTAAAAGACTCGTCGATACAAAGAAAGTTTTGCTATTACCTTCGCACAAAAAACTGGGACCAATAAAAAACTTTGTCAGAGCTTTAAACAAAAATGGTGAAAGATTTGGTATCTGCGAGAAGTTTCACAGACTACGTGAAGCAAAAGTAAAAAAAGGAATGTTTATTGTTAAAAGACCAAATAATTCCTGCTATTAGAGGATGATGATGATTTTCAAAAACTGTGGTTCCAGAAAAGTGGTTGCCCAGCTCATAATTTTTGAGAAGTTAGCACCCTTTTAGCTGAACATGATTTTTATGTATGGGGTTTTGCTAAAAATGAGGTATATGAGTTTGAACTGCCTCATAATATTAACAAACTGCAGGGGAATCAGGGACATTCTTAATTCTATAAATAGATGCACATTAAGCAGAGTTGTAAGCAATGCTTTAATTAATTGTCAAATGTGCAGTAATGCAAACGGATAACATTATCAGCATCTTCGAGAATGAATTTCGATAGTTGCTGTTTTGTTCACGTTTCATTTTGTTTACTAAACTAGTTAAGATATGCTGCAGTTTAAGTTAATTTTAAGATTATTATCAATACCTTGAGTTCTACTTACCAAATGTATGTGGTACTATTTCGAAAATAGAAATAAAATTTTTGCTGCGTTACAGTTACCAAATCTTCAAAACATACAAAATTCATTATTTTAAAATTCGGGATAGTTTTTGTATTTTTTATTAAACATGTGACACATCATTAAAAAAGTAATTTTAAGGCTTATAATATTCACTTAATATCCAAAATGGCGGCCATAATATAAACAAAAGTTGTGGGTGGTTCCTCAAAAACAAAAGACAGTTGAATGATTCTGTTCATAAAATACTCCTTTTAAAAACGTGTAATAATAATGTGCAAGTCTAGATATGATATTAGCAATACCATCTGTAAGTTCATGGTTACACCCTGTATAATACAAGAGTGCTTTTATACATTAAAGTGCCAAGCAAAAACGCAAGTTCAGTATGTATAAATAATTACCCTGTATGATATAAGCGTATTGTAAATACATAGCAAATAATGTAAGCAGTATAAGTAAAAATAATTAATCGTTAAGAAATAATGTAAAAATGCATTACATGCGGGACCTTATGCTTTATGAAAATCAATCAATTTCAAGCATAAATACATAGCCATTACTTATCATTAAAAAATACATTTACCGTTACATATAAAACATTCGTTCTATTTACCGTAAGAACTAGATCAATATCGTTACAGACAAAACGCTTTAATATTAATTATGTGTATTAAAACACATTTTACCATGAAAGCAAATATTTTCTATAAAACTGCAACTCATTTGTATTATACAGCTTTAAGTTAATCATATAAATTGACTTTTGTCTAACAAATTTATTTTAAATAAAGAATTTTTTAGAATATTAGGAATAGAGAAAGGATGAGTCATCTGCATTTAGAACTACGCAAATACTTAATAAATAAAAATTTATTCTACGAAGCGACTGGAACGTTAAAAAACCCATAGAAAGTAATAAAAATCAATAAGAAAGTGGTTTAATAGCCTTACGTATGAGTGAGGGAGACAGCGAACAATTAACTATAGGTGATTAGAATAGAATGGGCCACAAAATTGCATCAGATAGGCGTGTAGTATTTGGAATGGAATTCCATACAAAGCTGGAACGTACTTTAATATAGATAAATTGTATATAAACGAGAAATTTTATTAAAAATTTCATTCATTAATTAATCCGCGTAAACCAAGCAACATGTACAGAAATTCGATTCATTTCATAAATTCGATAGCGAGAATATCACAAGAAGAAATTATTTTGAAGTATGCAATACACATACCGTAATTAATAATTACCATGTAACAGTGAATACAGAAGTTAGTATTAAACATAATCTGCGTAAATATGAAAATTGATAAATGCAATTATTTCATCTTGTAATATACAATGAAGATGGGAAATGCTTCCATATACAAAAGCTATTTAAAATTTTATTGCATAATTAAACCGACGATGCACATCGGTTTCTAAATGGAGATGTAAATAATATGAAAACCTTGTAAGCTGATTTGGACGCCAATTTAAAATAAAAGCAGAAGATATTTCATTGGGAATAGAAGCAAGCGCTTTGTGAATTTTTGCAAGTATTACTTTTAAAACATTGTTTGTAACTGATACTTGAGTATTTGTCATTGAAATCTAAAGACCAGGTCTTAAATTTTTTGTAAGTGTATATTTATCGGGAAGCTTGTGCTCAGAGTTCGAACTACTCTGTACTTTTTAATAGACTATTTGTCAAGGATTTCTTTGGCCAAACAAACCTTACAAGCGTGGTAATCAAAGCCAGGTGAACTATCCGCAAGAGAAGGTTTTAGTTCTGTAAATTGTAAGCAACATAAGGTGAGAAACATTTTTTTAATAAATAAGTACTTGTTAAGAATATGTTTGTTTTGAAAAAAACTATGTTGTAAATGTGCTATATGCTTTTGTATGAGAGAAAATATTTTAGACGGTATAGATATTTTCTTGATACTGCCGTATTTGATTTCATTTTGTAAACTCTGTCAATTCTATTGAGCTAGCCAGACAAAGTAAAGTTAGAAAGGAAGGTAAGTCAACAATTTAAAATTTTACAATTTGCTGTATCTACATCACGAAATTCTAAGAAAAATTTGGGAGTGATGTGGTCGGAAGCATTATGCCGACGCTAGACTCATTTGTACCCTGCACGGGGTTGCTATGCAATTGTGCACTTTGTGAAAATTGGCTTGCAGCATTTTTATCAATTATATCCTGAGCTAGAGCTAAAACTGAAAAATAATAATTCTCAAACTCTTTTCGCTTGTCCCTTCATTCAAAAGCTCTGTTTCGACTTACAAACTGTTAAATTCTTCCAAAAGTGGGCGAATTGATGCTAAACGCACCTTCAAATTTTCTATATGCTTAATTGTATCTATTTTATTTGGCTTTAGTGAATAAAGATAAGTTTGAAACCGTGTCATTTGGGCCTTACAAATGCCACATTTTTTTAAACTAAAATCTTTAGTTCTTTAAAACACATTTTGATAAAAATACAAACTTGCAGATGGTTATTACTCAGATAGAAGCTAAGGGTGAATGAAGCAAAAGTATGAAGGCCTCACCTAAGTATCGACAATACTCAGATTAGTTGAATAAATAATTGGAAAATATTTTAGAAATATTTTGATCTGACCGTTTGTAGTGCTGGGCGATTGTAGTATTGGTTCACTGTACTTGACTAAATGCTTGTTATGTTGGTCCACTGTACTTGACTGAACGCTTGTAGTAGTGGTCTACTGTACTTGACTGGTCTGCAGTGTGAACTGGATGCTTGTAGTACTGGTCTACTGTAACTATCTTTTGATGTATAAAATTGATTTTACTTACAAATTCACTGCTTTTTATTGAGTGATTCTTGTAATTGAGCTTATAATACCGCTGTATTCACATTCGGCTCAAAGAGCCATGTTGAGAATTGGCTGCAATTAAAATAAAAAACCTTCTTCCTTGACTGGAATACACAAATGATATTGTGTCTGTTGCACAGTAGAGTAGGTGAATAATTGCAACTTAAACTTTTTGTGCTACCATTAAATAACTATAATGCTTAGAATTATGTATTGAATATATTTACATCTTGTTAATTAGTAAATTCATATAGAACAATTCTAATGTGTGCATTTTACATTTTTCTGATGTACTGTCATAATTCAAATTAAAAATAATAAAATTCGCAATATAAGTATGTTATATTATGTCGTTTCGAATAAGTTTATATCATGCAGGTGTTAATCGTTTACGTATGAAGACTATCGCATGTTCGTATTCAACATAATTTATTATTTTGTGATTAATAATTATAGTTCGGAAAGCCTTATCTATAAACTGCAACATTTCGTCATTTGTTGTTGACCTTAAGAAATTAGTGTTTACATTCTTATCGTATATTGTTTATTTACTTTCGTGTGCCACGTACTACATTATGATTTCAAAGAAGCAATTAGAGGCCAAATTAGAAATTCTTGTCAGTTAGCTTACTCAAATTTTCGACTATGCTAGCACTGCTTCTTCTGCCAGGCTTATCGACTTCAAGCTAAAATGTTATGGATGGATAAAACTGACTCCAATTATGAAATTTTGCAGATGAAATTTTGAAATACAATTTATCCGTGGAACCTTCCTTTAAAGTGAAAGATAATCAGCTTTCAACGATTTGCTTGATGTGATTAGAGCCAAATATTTATCTCTTAAAGAGAAATCTCCAGTTGTTGCAGGAAAATCTGCTAAAATTCGCAGTGATACGTGTGCTACTACTTTTCTGCAATCCCCAAAAATACCTATTTTTCCTGGACAAGTAGCCCAATGGGCATTTTCCGTACGCTTTTCGATAACTTGGTTCAAACTAATACTTCTTTAAACGATGCTGGCAAATTTATATATTTGTACTCTCTTGCAGAGAGAAAGCCTATCTGTTATCGCTGAACTCGATCTTCTACTGGAACTATATTCTAAAGCGTGGCAGAAATTACTGCATCGGTATGATAATTCGCGCCGCACAGTAAATTACTATTTAAGTAAAATTTTGCAATATAAACCCACAGGGTCGCTTACAGATTTCGTAAATCTTCATTTTAATGCTATAAGCTCTTTAAAGGCAACTCGCAAGGTAACCGATCTTGCCGATTGTATACTTCTTTTCTTGTGTTACCTTAATCTTGACATTAAAACGCAAAGTGCATTTGATACTAAAGTTGAATCTTCAATTCCTACTTGCAAACAATTTTTTGAATTCTTAACTCTACAGAGTAAAAATTCAGAATTTCAAGATGACCTAAGATCTGAAAACCATTCTATACCTAATACATTTTCGCAGAATAAGTATAAATCCGTATATAAACCAGTAAATTTTAACAAATCATTATTGGTAAAAAATTCTTCGGTGACCGCGACGTCCAAAGTTTATAATTTTTATACTTGTTTGTACTATGGTAAGTATCTTCCACTCCATGTTTTTCTCCTGTGCCGGTTGGTTGTTATAACTCCTTCACTATAGGAATGGAATAGTGTTATTTACTTCCTCCTCATAGATGATTTGTAGATTTATTGGATTTATTTTCAAGCACCATATAGCCAAAAGCGCTTACTCTAGTTTCGTGGATTTAAGGTCACTGTAAAATTTGCCATTTATGTGAAATGTTGTTTAGTTTGGCATAAGCGTGTCGAGAAACTGCCCGTCTTCTAATTAAATTATGAATTATGCTACAAAAATGTACAAGTTTTTGAAAACCAATTTGTTTTAATTTTTGATGGGTCTAAATTTTAGCATTCATTTAGGATCTTTTTTATAATAACATGAACAGTAATTTTTGAATACCTATTGTAGATAAAAAAATTTCTTGTAGATAAAAAAGATAATTTTTGTAATTTTCAAGATTCTAATTGCATTATGAAGCCTATTTTCATTATTTGGAATTTCAAAAGTTTTTATGACTAGTTTCGGATTGATTGTTTTTAAACATATACTAAATATTCTTGGAATAGTTTTGTAAAGTTTATGTTAACAAAGAGGTGTTTACACATGTGGCTGCTTCACTTAAAATAAATGTTTTTAATAAAATAACCCTAGTAGCCGATTTGTGAATAAAGTAAATAGACTTTTAAAAGTTATGCTGTACTTAATTTCCATAGTCTATTTTGCGAATGACTACTTTTTCGAAGTATTTCAATAAAATTGCAGTATTCATTTTAAAATCCCTATAAAAACCATCACTGTATAATAATACGACAAATATAGTATTTTCACAAAGGAAAACTAATAGACTTTCCACCTATTGAAATTCCATTTGAAATTACAAAGTCAGTTTGCCATTTCCGATTAAACTAGAAGTGATCATAAATAGACAGATACCTTGAAAAACTGATCAAAATTTAAAAGAAAACTAGCGAAAACTACATTTTATTATTTCACCTAATTTCAAAGTTATGTGGATTTATAAAGGAATAAAATATAATGGCGCACCTAGTAGCGAATCGTCCAACTGACAATTTAATGCTACAAGTAAAATACTTTATCCAGGCAATTTTGGTAAAACTTGTACGATTAAGGGCAAAATAGGATTTTAGTCAAATTAAAGTTTATACTACCCAGAAGTGGCATCATGTAATGCTGTTATTCCAATTGCGAATTTCTTATAGTATTGCCCATAACATATTTATCTATAGTGTAAGAGCAGGAGGTTATTCAAAAACACTTCTGAACTTCGCACTCTGCACACATTATGAACGATGTAACTATATTGTTTATATTATTGTTGTGCAATAAGGACATTATTACTGCAGGATGTAACAAGTACTAATAATAAAAATTATTTTAGAAATTACAACTACTATAACTAATTATTATTGATTGTTACATTTCTATTTTAGTGAAGAACCAATAACAAGTACTATCAGCACTGAACCACCTAAATATACTCCTACAAAACAAAGTATCAGAGCACGAAAAACTCAATGTACACTTTGGTGCAAGGTACTAGAAAAGTCTGAAGAAGGAAGAGATATTTCCATGGCAGATCTATCAACAAGGAGTTCTCAATATTCAGTCTTGAATAAACTATAAATAAAACACGAATAATGACGAAAACGATATTTTATTAAAACTGCTTCCATTGTAATATATTCGTCTTATAATAATCTATTTTTGATTTGATAATATCAAGAAACGATTAGAATCAAACATCCTTGGCCACCATATACGCATGTGCATGTGAGAGGGTGCATGCATATAAGCATGCACATGTAGCTACCTTTAATTGTTGATACCTGTATAGGTTGTGTAACTTGTAGAGGTTACAAGGAAATAAAAATCAGATACAAAAGAGGAAAATTAATCTAAAACATATAATTATTATTGATGCACCTTGTATAATAGGTTTCGCGGATAGCTAATATTAATTAAACATGGTATTTTAATTCTTTTGGTTTCAGACAATATTTCAATTACGGCAGTTACTATAATTACCGCAATACAAAAAAAATTATTTTCTTAAAATAAATTGATACAAGTTAACACAATATAAAGATAACGCATGAGTTATAATAGACTACACTTTGAAACAATGAAAACTCCTGAAACGGAAGTTCCCAATAAATCATACAATATAATAATCATGAAATAAATGCAGGTGTCATGCAATAAACTCAAACCCGGAAATTAGCAAATTATTTAAACTAAAATACATATTAGAACTCAAGATTCATAAATTAATTTAAACCACAAAAGTGTAAACCAAGTATTTATTTTAGTAAATTTCATAGCGAAAGCATGTGGTTTTATTAATATACATTCCAAACGTAAAATAGCTTTTAAAAATTTGGTTGAATAAATTAAATCAATGTTAAATAGTTGCAACACAACAAAACCCTAGATTTACTGTAATGATAATACAATATAGAAAAAAACTCAGATGCTTAAAAGCGAAATCCAATGGTATTAAGTTCAGATAATAAATTGTAGCATTAAATACAAAGTAGCAAAATTTCAATGTAGCTAGAATAGAATAACCATAAGCACACGGCTTTTGCATGATAGGACTGTTAGTTCACGCTTGCTTCGCGTGTTAGAACTAAGCATACTCCCCTCTTAAACACCATAGGAAGTGGAAATAAATTACAGCAATTAGACCTGATGGTAAAACGACGAATGAATGAGTTGCCAACAATAAGCACAGACACATGTGAGAGTAAACAGTGAAAATTTGGTGTCGTTACACACCCCTTTGATTTTGGAATAATAAATAGGAGCTCACGCGGTGAGTCATGGATTTTCAACATAACCTACAAACACTTAATATATTTAGATGATTTAGTTCCCAAGCAAAGTCAGTTTGGAATTGAATACTCAAATGATTTAAATTACTCTTGGCTGCATTGGACTTTTGTAATTACTTAAAGGTGAAACTATGTTAACTTTTAGTAGAATTAAACATTGTTTTTTGACGGCACTTATGTATTATGGTTGTTGTATAAAGTATTGCTAAATGTATGGTGTTACATCATTAGAAGTATAAAATTTGGATATTGTAAGTTGATGGCAAAGTAGAGGCATATTGTAAATTACTATTCTCGTTAAGGATTAAAGTATGATGAATTGCAGATGAACTGATTATGTTCTTATTGTTTTGTATTTTGTTACGAAACATCCTTAGGTGACTGATGTTAATATTAATGTAAGTATATTAAAAAATTGTTATATGTATACCCGTTCACAGGAATGAAGAAATAATGTTAGTATAAAAATAGATATAAGTGATATTAATTGAGATTGGTTGTTTTATTTGTACAAATATACAGGTGGTTTGTAAAGAAAATTTATTTCACCAAGAAAGTACAGTAATTAAAATTCTACCTAGATTGTTCATCATCTTAAAGGAATTCTCACTAGATTAGATGAGCTCGTGCCCATAAACTTGACTGATTGAAAACCTTACAAGGTAAGTGCCATTAGTAACGTGGCCTGAAATTGTACCTAAGTAAATGTTTTATTGTTCAATTTTGTTTTATTTTCTTTACATATTTCTATAGGAACCTACCCCACACCACTGTAGTTAGTCTGCGCATCCTTATTTTGTTATGCCCTTTTGGGCAATTCCAAATATAATAATTTAATGCTTCAAATACCTATAACAGTCATATGTTATACTAATTAATGCAAAAGTAGCCAAATTTAATCACAATTTTTAAACCTTTTTTACTGCTTACAATAATGCTTTGGTAAATTAAAACCACTTTATAAAAACCTTCTTAAGACTTGAATTGACCAACTTTTAATATAAGACGAATAGTGGTTATTTCATTGTAACCAATCGTGCACTAAGTATATGTAAATATGCTGTTGCCTCCCAATTTGAATCACAATGCCGACAAAAAATTCGTGGTTTAAAATAAAAAGAAACACGTATTGCTTCTAGTTTTTTAACTGAATATTCGGAGTGTGGAATCGTTTGCCTCACAATACAGTTGATGCCATATATATTACGATTTTTAGAAACGCAGTAGATATTGTTTGTGGATGCTGAAATTAAGTTTTATTAGTTTTTAGTATCATAATCTGAATTTCTCTATGCCAATTATTATTTATTTGACAGTTTCAATAGTTATTGCATCCAACGAGAACTTCCATTTACTTAACATTAACTATTTTCTTCTTTGTACAAACACATTTGTATACTTGTGTATCAACGCTTATATGTTAGTTCTCTGCTGTAGAATCTTTTAATAATAATATTAATTACATAACAAGTTAATTAATGTCCAAATGCCAAAGCATTAGAAGTAAACTTTTAAAAAATTTTGAAACAAATACATACCACAATCAAGGATAATTGGCAATGAAGCCTTTATATTAAAAATCCACATTAAGATTGGTTCACAGATGGACTACTAAGAAAAAATAAAACCATTTGCAGTTGTAAATGGATGCACCTGCGCTGGTTCAATGCCAAATTATTTTATTGTATGGACTGTAGCTTTGTATTAATACCATAAGTCGAATGATCATTACACTCAATAATGGTTGCAAATAAATAACACTGTATTCATTTGTTGAACTTTACTAATTGTATACATAATATAAACAAAATATTTACAACTTTTAATGTGAATTTTATGTACCTAAAACACAAATTTTTAGGCGAGCACATCTTTGTGCTGCTACATGTTGAACGTTTTATACACGAAGACGATATGAAGAAGGTTGACGCAGCAACCTGTAAACTAGTAGTGGGGATTTAATACCCGCGCATTTCAAATTTAAAAACTACAGTTCTGAACAGCACTTATTTAGTTAATTTTCCTAAATTACTCTTGGTTCAAATTAGGAAAGTGCTAGCAGTCGCCGTCAAATTGTGCTGACCGCCACCCCTCGACAGTTGTGCAGCAAAGCACCGAACAGGTGTATAGAATGGAACACCCGTACATATTGGACTGTGCTATAGGGCGACTTTCCAAATAATCCTTGCTATTAATTAGTTGATACCAACACCTTGGTATACTCATAAAATATCTATTTTGAAAACAAACAAAAGAGGTTTAAACAACTTTGTAAGGGTCGCTTAATTAATTACACTTTAAGGGTTTGAAAACTATCAAAACTGTTGAACGGATTTCTTATTTAATTTAGGTTCTGTTTGTTTCAATTATTTGTATGGTACAACCGGCATTAGTACAGAGTATTTCTATATATAAAACTATTAATTGGTATAGATTTTAGGATATTTTAAAAAATGTTATTTTCATTGTGGGTCTGTCCTTGATTTCCCATTAACCGATTATTGGTGTAGTCGTTTCCATTGGGGATGTGTGGTTTTAAAGTGGCTGGCTTCATCATCACTAGACAATGAAGCTGAATGATACCAAACATTTTGTAAAAAAATGCATCAAATTCTAGTTTCATCCAAAAATGTTTGTGCATCCACCTTTCAGATATAAATATTTGGAATCATTGCTTAATTACAATGAATTATTACTCAGAAAAATTTATATTTTCAGGATTTTAAACAATAATCACTAGTATAATAAAATCAAAGTAAGATAAAAGCTTCTTTTATTTTCATAACATTTAGTGCATTCGATAATTGTCACCTCTGTGGGTTAATGTTTTGCATGCAGCCAAAAATAAAAGTAAAAGTGAATTCAGTTTCTAAACTAACCTAAACAATAAACAGATGCCATTTAAAGATCTTAAAACGAGTTTAAAATGTAAGTTCAATCCTCTTTAGGAATACCACAATAATAACAAAGCTAGATGAAACATGAAGGATCTCGTCACTGGTCAAAATACTCCCACTTGCTCGGTAACTGAAAGAAAAGATCTCTCGATGTAGAGTGGTTTGATTAACCCAAACAGTACAAATTTTTTCTGGCTCAAATAAAACAAATTCGCCAATGGACTTAATTCTATTCAACAACCTTAGCTGAAATAAACAGGTGAGTTAGTACATAAACATGTCATAAGTTATGGCATATCCAAAACAATAATTCAATAAAATCAGGTATGGTAACCAATAAACGTTCCTATAACTAAGCGTATTTTATGGCATATAAATTATCAGTTTATAATACAATTTAAATAATCAACGAGCCTGTACGCTGACAAAATTTAAAGATTTAAACATCTAGATTCGTAACAGATTGTTACAGAGTTTAAAATGAATGCACGCATAATACTGTAAAGTTACATACAAGGTGCAAGGCAAAATAGACTTTGTTGCTTCAGATGCTCATTCACTTTAAATAGTTAACTCGGTTGAACTTTATACTTTGGCACAGTAAATAATAAACATGTAGTTCTCTTACCTTGTGGGTACAATCATACCAATCTACATTTCTCTACTTTCGTATAACATCGCGAATGTTACTGTAATAATGATCCCCAACAAGTGGAATATTTATGAGATCACTGCAAATTATAAACAAGATTTTACTGATCATTCAAAACCAAATCTCAAATACTTAAAGTAAACAAACACGACTGGATGATGCTATAACCTAAAAAAAAACATGTTTGCGCAATGAACAATTAGTACAGCTTCTGCTAGAACCTTTATGGTTACAGGCACTCGAAACAAAGAAAGTGTTTCTTGGCCGCATTATAGCGAACCGTAATACTTAATGCTTTAAAATTAAGCATTCATAAATTCTTTAATAACCTTTCCACTAAAGACAAGAGAAAGATCATTTTCATTTACTCTTACCAGCAATCGAAGCATTTTTAACAAGTAAAGATTTGTTTAAACTAAATTTAAATTCAGATGGAACTATTGTATTAAATTTGAAACCCTTCTCTGGTTTCCAGTCTTCCTGCAGCTCACAAGTTTTGCTTTGTAAATTCAAAAAGTTGTTCTGAAGTAGGAAGAACCTGACTACCTTCATATCGAACACATTTTGAGTTTTGAAGTCTGTTTCGGTAGCATAAAGACAGCAAAAGACAATCACCAGGATCTTGTATATTTGGAGCTGTCTTCATAGTGCTTACCATGCAGAAATAAACGTTAATAAAATCAGGACAGCCACTTTGTCTCAGAGCCAGTGATAGACCACTCCCTGAGGTCCAAATATCCCGCCCTAATGACGTCCAACAGATGATCGAAAGCAGGCCTATTTGTCTTTATCTGTAGCTTAGCTTCAACTGTTACATTGTATTATTTCACTATGCAATGCGTCACAGCTAATTTATCCAAGCATAGTACCTTAGCTTGTAACATATACAACTTGTACAAACTAGAAGCTTTGGCATAGTCTACCATTTCCATTGTTGGACTGAAGATGCTCTCTAACCTAGCTTCTAATTGAGCTTATGAAGCCATAATAATTTCATAGAATCGTAAAGAAAGTAGGATTCACAAAATTGTTTAGTGTAAAGTAATTAAATTATAGCAACGTTCACTAACAATAGTGCAAATGAATTTAAATTAATTTATCAAGTTAAACTGCAATAATAAATTTTAGTTATACCTAAATAAATCGTCACGAGTTGAAATTGTTTGTAATGTTTATAAACACCATTTATTACTTAGAATATAAACAAACTCGTTGCTGTGGTAACGTCACAGGTTAATGGAATGAACAACACTGCAAACAGACATTGACAGATAATGCTTAAATGTTAGAATTTTATGAAACAAGAAATGAAATTTTGCACAAAATTACCGTTAAAAGTAATATCTGATACACGTAAGGATCGAAATGTACTCTCCTCGATGATATTTTAGAGCTAGGAGCATGGTTTGCTAGTTGATTTGATTTAAATACAATACTAAAGGGCTTAAAATACAAGAAATAAAAACAGAAATAATCACTTACCATCAGTTAATCCAGGCCGAAGCTGAAAATTAATGGGGATAGTACACAACTCTGTCTCACTCCTTTCCTAATGTTTACTTCTCTACATTCCTGCTCTAATTCTATTACCGCCGTTTGCTCTTTGTATAAGCTGTGTACTATCAGTCTATCCATATAACACATTCCTATCTTTTTGAGTATTTTGATTATTTTTCCATTTTATTTTGGTAAATGCTTTTTTCAGTTCTACAAACCCTATATACATGCTTTCTCCTTTTTCTATTGTTTTCTCCACTATTACCCCTAAAGCTAAAATGACCTGCATGTTACCCTGTTTCTCCTAAACCCAAATTGATCTTCTAGTATTTCTTCAGACCGTTTTTCAATTTGTTTTTGTACAATTCTAGTTAATATTTTTTGACGTATGCTATTAAACTTATTGCTTACAAATTTTCACATCTATCCACACATCTTTTGTGACGTGGTGGCTATACTGTAACGCTTGAAATCTTTGGGTATCTCACACGTCTCATTATAAATATATATACATATATACTGAGGTGGTACTCTCGTTAATTTCGTGCCCACTCCTGGGCCAACATAAAATTTTCAAAAAAAAACAATTTCTTATCCTTATTTTGGACGCCTTCGGATTTCTCTGCTCATCCTGGCTAGCTCAGCAATCGGCCTCTTCTTGAATACCTATTTTTAAGTACATACCTCTCTCTATCACACACACACACCAACCAATGAAATTACCAAAATAATACAACAGCCATACAACCTTTTATTTACACATGTTAACAGATAAAATATTTACACTTGGGTACAAACGATTTGGTACAGTTGTTACCAGCTCAATTATTAAATTCTTTAAAGTCCTTGGTTTTTAAATTATTTTTACAAAAATTCTACATGATACGAGTAGATGGGCCCCACATGCAACTCTAGTTTGACTTTATACTGGTCTATTGTGAGCTCATTATAACCCAGTTTTTGTAAATGCTTTTTAACCTTGCACTTTATTGAAACCAAATTTACAGACCCGTTTACTCCTTACAACCACAATTTATAGCCTGAATAAACCTATATCTATCATCAATAAACCCTTTTTTTTTATAATCAAAATTAATTGTCCTGCACATGTACCTTTTTAAATAAGTTTTAAAAATAATAAATACGCCACCAATAAGTCAAACACAAACACAAAAATATTAACACAAATGTTTATACAAAACAGAAATTTAAAGTTCATTACCTGGAGTCACCTACGTTCCTCGTCATCGCTGCAGATGGCTACCAGAAACCCTCGTCGATGTGTCCATCTACTACGATGAAGCCAGGATCCACAGATCGCCACCATCCAATATCTCCGCTACCATTCCGATTCTTCTCCCCAGATATTAGCTTCGTCTCAAGAGTAACATTCCATACCAATATTTCATGCATACAAATTGCTTTCAGTTTGGCTTACCCCAAATATAATCCATTCGTTTAATAGCTTTGTTGTAGTAATGGCACCTTTTATCTAAACAAGCACCAACTCGTGCAATCACTTTTATAACTTGCGGTCCGCTACTACAGCTTTTATAATTTCTAACAGGATGTTAATGCAACTTTACTGAACACACAATAATTGATAACCGAAAGCTTTTACTATTATGTTGTAGATCTAAACCCGTATTCAGATCTAAATGGAAATAAAGAGGGCTTTAATATCTGCGTTCGTGTATTTATATCATTCTCCAACCCCCCTAGTGGAACCTGTTTCACATGAAAAGCTTGTTTTCGAAGCTGCTTCCTAAAATTTTTAACGTAACGAACACTGACTCCAAAAATCCCACTTTCGTAGTGTGGTTACAAAGAATTTAGTTTACCACCGTAACGTACGCGCTCTTCTCGAAAACTGCTGGCTATCAACCAATGATATAATTTGCCGTCGTCACAACGCTTCACCTATCCGCTATCTATCTCCGTTCCACGCATGTATGTTGTCTCCTTTAGAACCCCTCTTAAGTTACAGAAAATCGATATTGTAGTCGTCCTTCACAATTACCCATGTATATCTTACGTGACTTCTACCCCAATGCTTTATTTATACATTTCTCTGTCTGTTTTATATTATCGATCGTTTATTCCACTCACTCCTCAAGGGACTTGTTATTGTAGCAGCTTATCCAAATCGATCGTTGCCAACAATTTCTATGGAATTTTGTGCTAACGTTCGTTTTAATATTCTATGAACCTGACATATAACAACAGGTGTTTCTTGAAACAACCGACCGTTTGAAATAACAATTCTCGGTTTCTTCGCTTCGTAGTATTTGTATAAACGAACGTTGGCTTTTAAAATAAACAACATTTGCGTTTGAATTGATTGATTTTCTATGCAAGCACGATCCCTTCTTGCTTCCATGCGTTTGATTAAAGGTTGTTATAATTACTTATGCGTATCCTTGAGTTGTTTATGTACTCTAAAACTTTTTCCTTTATATAATTTTCACATTCCAGTTTAACTATAGGAAAATACCTTAATACCCGTCCGTTTTCACAATATAAATTAATTAATTTGGCACGTAAATAATTGGCTCCTGTTTCTATATACACGGTTGCTAAAATTTCATTGTCTACACCTATATACCCTCTAAATCCACAACCATATATATATATATATATATATATATATATATATATATATATATTGCTGTGTTTCCTCTCATATCTGCTGGTACTGGCCCTTTAAAAAAAACATTCGAGCCCCACAGTTTGGGCGTCAAGAATGCTGTGAAACCTTTTGAATTACCTGGTCCGTCGTCTTTCTTCTGTTAATCGCCTCGGCTGCTCCTCTAGATAACTTACATCCTCAATCATAAAAGAAACAAACACATTCCTACCAAAAACATCAACGTTAACTCTATTTACATCAATATTCAGAATACATTAAAATTTCAAAATTAAAACTCAGCATAAATTTCAGTTTTAAAAAGAATTTCAAGATTAATTTTATTATCATTTTACTGTGCATCCAAAATTAAAGTCCTTGTTGGATGCCTACTAATTAATATAACAATATAAGCAGACCGGAGTCTGAGTATAAAGGAGCATCTACCACCCTTTACGTTAATTAACCAGGTTCGTCTAATTGAGCTCAAAGACATACCCAAATTTTCATCATATTCCTGAACATCAAAACAAAATACCCCTTTTACTTAAACAAGCAAATTTCATCTTAAAATTAAACTTTTATGGTTAGAACAATTTCACTAATGTCCATTTAAAGTAAATCAATTATAAAGTCATTCAATACACACAAAATGTCAAACAAAATAGTATAATTTACCTGAAGGTTACTGTCCTCGTAGCTTCAAAGTATCGTTTCTTTAGTTAATCACACCATTCAACAGGATTATATTTACGGCTTCTGATTCTCTACGCTTTTAAAATTTTCTCCATCACCATCCATTCAAAGTCGTTTCTGGGCCTTTCCGGAACTCATCTGTGTTTATCTGACCCTTGTTTCATGGATCCAGACACGTATTTGAACCATTTAATTATTAACACCCCCGAAAAATAGCAAATAACTTCATGCGTCTGTCACCAATATACGCCAAAACTGCCTACTTTTGTGTATACATTCGTCGTTGTAAATTTTGCTAATTGATACAGTGAAACTAAATTTTATTACCTCGTATCTAAGTGCACTGAAGTACATTCATGTTAGCACGTAAATAACAAGCTATTTTGAATCACTAAAATATACTAGCAAACTTTAAATTATTTAATCAAACTAAAATGCACGGTTTAACATTTTCAATCAAGTCGCGTATGTACGAGCTTTTAACGCATCGAATCGTCAAAAGTCTCAGAGAGCTTGTTTATCTTCATCTCGGTATATATAGCAAAAAGCCTGTCTGTCGGTCGGTTCCCCAAAACGGGTAATTCTAAAGAATTCCTCATTCTATGTTCCCAGTCTGTTGCTCGCACGTCGATTTTTACGAATTTTCACTCGCCCCATTCAAATCTCAGAAAATTTCCACACGGCACGAAAGCATGTCCGAGAAAAACTAATTGATTTTGTACAGAAATTGTTGTTCTACCTCTGATATTTGCATCCTATTTTTAACCAATTGTGACCCCCGTGACGTTGCTTAAATCCCGCCTTCTACAATATGTGTCTTTGCTTGACGCATTTTCTCTTTCCTTCTCTACCGTGTTCTTATTGGTGCAACTTGATATTCTTTATTATCGATTATTTTAGTCCACATGGAGTGTGAAATAACCAGCTTTAGCAATTCTCGTAACTATTATGCGACGTTTTCCCCAAGATTCTTTGAAACATTAATTATCTGCAAAATTTACGCCGAATGTGATATTTAAACTACGCAGGTGTTCAAAATAATATTAATTCTCAGAGCTTTATTCCGTGGTATTTTAATCTTGGGTTTTTACAAGTTTCTATAGGTATTATATGTTATTAACGGTTTAATTAACTCCAATTAAAATTGATTTCTATCCTTTTTATTTTTAGCGAATACAACTTAAATATTAATTATTATACGTACACTTTGTTTTACTACCGGTTACTTAAAATAGGGTTAATTAATATAAACTTTGTACGTAATTTCTCTTTGTTTAGGAATAATTACATTACACGCAGAGCTTTTCAATACTGCTTCTTTTGATATAAAGCGTCTTATAAATAATTTAAATTTCTTATTTTTACTGAAACGACCGAGTTTATTTATGCTTCATGGTTTTAATAACGCGTATTATTTAATGAAATTCCTTATACACGGTGATTAAAATCATTTGATGTGATTATTTAATTTTCTACCCTGGTCTAAATATGAGTAATATATATATATATATATATATATATATATATATATATATACAGGGTGCCCTATTTCTTACACGTTGTATGGGTAACTTTGTTATTTGCGACATTAGAGAAAAGGTTAAATAGGGAAACTAGTGCAGTTTTTAATGCCGAGTTCAGCCATGAAAAGATAATTAACATACAGGGTGTAGCAAAAACGTTATACTAAAATAACAAAATTTTGATCTTTTTTGTTTTGCTTCGTGGCTCATTTATTGTGATAGATACAGTAAAACGTTGTAGATGTTTTTTACATTATTTTAAAAGGAGAATAAGATAAACTTATTTGTTTTTACATGGCTTTGGTCATGTTCGAGTAAATAGGTGAGGTTGTTTTTTTAAATAGAAACCATAATTGGCGGTAGTTCTGATAGAAAGACATTTTTTTTCTCTTTTCAGTGATGTACTACAGTGTACATGTTCAACATAAAAATTTTTGAAAACGCTACCGAGACCGATGAACATAATTGGAAAATTTACAAATTTAAATCGTGTACACGACGATACATCAATCTAACTTTCAATTATGTTTAGCATTTTTGTCAATCACAGTTCCGGCAAAACTGAGATGCAGGTTCAAATCCTGTCCAAGACCTTATATTTTCCTTCTTTCAATTACTAGCTCGATTTGAAATGATCATTTGGGCTTTGCATAAAAGTCTAAGTTATTATTTCATCTTATTAATTGCAATATATATATATATATATATATATATATATATATATAAATTTCTTTTCAGAACAACATAAGAGGTATTAAGGCAATAAAAAAACGAAAAAATTCACCCAGTATATTTACTTGCAAATATAGATGGATTTTTCGAATTCTTAATAAGTCCTTGGTCCCATATGGAAAATAGCATGCGATGTTATTTCCTAGTCTGGTTAAATTCTAAGGCTATATTCAACACTTTGTACCCACAATCATATAGAAGACAATTAAGGTATTTTGAAACCTGGTTTCGAAAGTCGTAAATGGCATTATAATCTTTTAAAGTCCTTGTAAACATCGTATTGTTCACAATATACCTCAAGGTTATCAACTTGTTGTACACATGGCACGTGGGCACCAAGCATTTGTTTTGATAAGATCTCCTCCGGTTGAATTGTCTTTGTAATACGTTTTCTCAATCTGCTCACTTCCACATCATCTTCGAGCCAATCAGGATGGGGAGTCATTGATGCGCAAATACCTTAGAGCCAGAAAATATCCTAGAGTCAGCATGTACCTCCGAGCCTACTAACACTGTTGGTGTATAAATACCCTCAAGTCACAAGAACTTTTGATGTACAAACATCATTGAGTCGACAATCACCCATCATGTACTTTTAGATCAGTCTGGGGTCATTACATTTTTCAAACGGTAATTTCGAGCTGCAAAAACCTCTATCATTCCAATCCGTAATACCCGGTACCCAAATGAATTGACTTTTGTTGAGTAATTTTTTTACTACGACCGTATATTTTCTAAGTAATATTCAAACTTTATTATAATTGAAACTTTCACTCATAATTATTTTAAGATTACTTAAATTACTGTTTTTTAATTAAATTTGTATGTGATTATCAGATCTTATGCATATTTAAATATTAAGTAACGAAATTTTGTTAAACTAATTTTTTTATTAACTAAAATATGTAAAATTATTTATTTCTTTTGTTAAATATTGTTATTAGATACAAATAGAAGTATTCTGATTCTAGTCTGGTCAATTTTCCAAAAAGTTAAATAAAAAACTTTAAAATTATGTACCCTGTAAAGGTTTCAGTATCTACCCTAAATTATAATTTTTTAAATAATACTTGCTAGATACAGTGGCGTCCAACTTCAATTTATTTAGTTTTCAGTTTAACACAGAATATTTCAACCCGGCCCATTTTAAACTCTCCCTTGGGTTAATGGCCAAGTTAGCCGTTGGCATAGCAGATTTTTATCCTTTCATCTCGTACGGGTAGAAGTTTTAAGCACCTTTGAAGTTCTGAATTACCGTCTCACATGCGTTAATAATAATCAAGACCGCCTCAATTATTTTATACGCATTTGTTATACTAATTTAAAATTCAGAACCATTACAACGGTGTTAGCAACGTGTGGTCCGAATTGTTGCTCTATCATCTCCCTTGGGGCAAGGTCTCGAAACATTCTCTATAAATAAAAAATAAAATAAAAAAATGTTACAAGTTGGAAGAGACATTCTGTTACTTGTTTGTCCAGCAGCTTTTGGAATTAATGCTTGCACTTTATCTGTACACGGCGCTTTATTATTTTCCAGACTTTTTAATGCTAGTGAAACTCGTCTCTAAGTAAAGGATTTCCCAAGTCATCCTTTTCAATGTCTTTCTAGCATATAAATTCCACATGTTTATAGTTGTCAGTTATCCACTGTCTGTACACTTTCCATAAAGATGGATGCTCCTGCACCCTGTATATTTTTGCTATACAGTTTTATACCCCTAAAATTCATTCTAATTAGTTTGTATGCTTCGTCTTATCTTTCTTGTTTCCATTTTAGATTGTACCTCTTTGCACTTTTCCTCAATCCATTGTTCTTAGCTTTTCTACATTTGCGAATAATTTCCCGTTTTATGGTTTGTAGCGGTTTCGATGTTTCGTCTGGACCGTTTTGTATTTTCGCCTTTCTTCTGTTAAATTCAGAATATCTTTTGTCGCTCATGGTTTCTTATTTTCTTTTTGTTTATACCCCTGAATATCTTTGGCCATAATGTCTAAGCTGAATTTAATGTTATACCATTCTGCATCTGCTTCCTTAATATCAGAAAATTTCGCAATGTATTTTGACAATTCGTTTGTTTCTCAAATATTTTGTGGAAATCTTTATCTTTTACTTTCTCAACATCAAAATGCCTTTCCATTTTTTTTCTTCATAATTAGTGTGATGGTCAGTGTCTATATCTGCTTCCAGGTAGCTGCAACAGTCTTTTTACTTAATTTTTAAACCGTTGTTAATAAGAACGTAATCAATTTTTTATTGCCCTGTGTCCTGGCATCTTCCATGTGTATCGTCTTATAGCATGATGTTAAAATGTGTAATTGTGATGGTTAAATTGTTTGCCTAAACCCAATTAACCTACTACGGCTCCATCCCTGCCGTCACCTAGCAATGCATTAAAATTTCCCATCATTATTAAATTTTCATGCTCTTTTATGAATCTTAGTATCCTTCTATATCTTTGTAGATCACTTCTACCCTATTCCTCACTGTAGCTCTATAGAGGTGGGCACGTAAACTTGTATTATTACCGTATCTACCAGTTTACATGCTAATACTAAACACGAGAACACTTTTATTCTTTTATATGTACTTTCCTACACAATGTCCTTTCTTTTTTGGTATAACTATCCCCACACCCAAATTTCCTTCATCTGATCCTGTATGAACTACTCTAAAGTCTGCGCTTAAAAAATTTCCTTGCTCTGGCCACCAAACTTTTCTAATCCCTACATGTTTAATGCTAACCTATCCATCCTCTAGCTTACCTAATTGCTTCGTGTTTCTAACATTCCATAACCTGATTCACTAGGTGTTCTTTTTTTAAACTTATCAATCACATCCTCCTGGAGATCTAAATGAGGGACTATTTTAACTCCGTAGTCTTGTTCTCCAGAAGATGCCATTATTTAAAATTGTTTTTGGTACGCTGTATACTTGGAAGGTAAGTTGGTGCTTCCCATTGCAGAAGTGTATCCTGGGCTTACATAACGACCCTTATGACCTCTACCACACCAAGTACCAAAAGAGCCAATGCCCTCTTTCAGATACCTGTCTTAGTTTGGATGCTTGCTAAAGACCCTACTAATTTTGTTAAACCTATAGTTCGTCTCTTTAGCTCACTGAAACACATAAGCCATTTTGCCCGTTCTACTATTCTAGAACTTCAAGGTGCAGGACCATTTAGAAATGGTAAAACAAACAACATGGAAAAGTATCAGATGGAACTATAATAAAACCAATTTAAGCACATATTTTTTTTATTCAATCCATACACAAACTTACATCAGTAGTACATATAATAGTATAATTAGTCTAAGGTTATGAACACAAAAACGTTTCTTAGATTATAGAGTGCAAGTCAGTCAACCAGAAATTTGAAACTATGCCTCATATACTGCTTTGTGTTTATATTTTCTAGCAATAAGCAATAGTTTGATTCAAGTTGGTGGCATTCCAACAATTTTTAACTATTTACGGCAATAAAAAGAGCATTATATACAACAACTTTAAAATATCTGTGCTAATCACATGCCAAAATGGCATGAATGAACACAAGACAGAATTATTCAAATGTTAATTGAGTTGCCGCAATAATGAGACGAGCCATAGGCTTGATTTAAATTAGGGTTCGTAGTAATAATATTGACTAAATATTAAGTAAAAGTTTAGAAAAAATATTCAATATGATTATGTATAATCACTAGTACAGTCGAATACATAAAATTCAGATGTGTGTGTACCCAAATCACACATATTTGCAATTTCATTTTGACCTTTCAAACTCCTTCGCTAAGGAATAAAATACCATGAATAAATAACCCTCAAACAAGATAATCAACACATAAATAATCAATGGTTTCCTGTAGATTTAAAACTGTTAGGGATGCAGTTGTATAATATACTGTACAAAATTTAGCAGAATGAGTTTTCAACATTTTCTGTAACCATAAAAAACATCTTAAGAAAAACGATTAAGAATTATAGATTGGTTTGCTTGTCCCTATTTTCAAACACACATGTGCACACAAGCATGTATGCACCCGTGTGTGTTTGTGTGTGTGTGTGGTGGTGTGTGTGAGTGAGTGTGTGTGGGTGTGTGTGTGTGGTGTGTGTGCATGTGTGTGTGTGAGTACACATGTGTGCATGCATTTTAGTGTGTGTATTTGTGTGTGTAGTTGCATCCAATTTATATAAATACAAGGAAAAAAAAATATAATATATTGGACAACTACTGATTAAAGATGCATTAATTCACAGTTGGAATTTTTCGATTTATTTTAAAGTCGCATCAGAACCCTAAAAGTACAATTATAAATAGTATATTTAATAAAACTTACATGAATATATCTAGCTCTTATTGTATAACCTTAATTTTAAAAAATATACTTAAAACAAAGACAACTAAACTAAGGCATGAGATTTAAAATCAGCAACTAAACATGGTTGAATGAATACTGGGAGTGTATATACGAAAGATATGATAATTAACAAGCTGCTACGACACAGTTGGTTGTAAAACTTTAGGACCCGTCTGGCGATTGCCATTGAAATGTATACCTTTTGGTAATTTTATTAAATTTGTATTTGTTTTTGGAGCATGGAATATGTTATTTCTGTTCAGGATAGTGTTATATAATAAACCGAGACCATCGATATCCACTGTTATTTATAGTGATCTTTTTATTTCAATTATTTCGAATATCCGGTGTTTCACATATCTGAAGCCGAAATTTTAAATCTCCAAAGTCCTATATTCCCAGGTATATCACAAAACTGTTACATAGGTAAAATCATATTGCTGTAGACCATGTTTTTCGTTTCACAATGTATTATTTACATTACATTACACTATTCCTCTTGAAATATTTAAGTATTGACAGAACTTCAACAAAAGACATTTTAAATACAAACACGTTGAAAACTGTTTAATGTGAAAAAATTTTCGGTTACCTACAAAGTAATAGCAGATACATTAACAACATAACCAATAAATATATACACTTGCTGTTTTTCCAACTGTCACAAAAGGCCTTTCATTCACTTTAATATTAAAGTTAAGTAGTTATAATGTATTAAAACATTATAACTGAGGTCTTAATCATCAACTTTTTTCTCATAAACATCATTCGTTGTTAATTTTCAATGACTATTTTTTCCTTAATACTACCTAATTACTAGTAACACCAAGTATGCATATTTAATATTATTATCATATTACTACTCAGCAAAATCAATAATATCATCATCATTCGTGTACTAGTTTACTTTTACTCGTGCTATATTACTAAAATTATTTACATTTTGCCAACCTCAATGTTTTTGAGACAAAATACCTAATTGCAGCTGAGACAAGACAGTAATTAGATAAAAAAAACTTAAAAGCTGCTTTTGATTCAGACACAAGAAAATTTTATTAAAAATTCTTGAATATGCCTGAAGATAAATAATACGTAATGACATATGGCACGCTACAATAAAAATCATATGCATTAAGTTTCCTTACTAAAACCACAAAAGTAAGCTAACATATTAAACCACTAAATACTAGAATAGCACTGCAAATCGACACCAGCAATGTTGCTAATCATAAAGTTCCCATTTCTACACTTCATATGTTCGAAAAAGATACAATAGAATTATCATCTTCTAGCCAAAAGTACATAAACATCATTCCATAATTCTGTACAAATAACTACGCAGTCACTGAAATTTAAAATTGATGTTTCTTTATTCACAATCAAAAGTTGTTATGCAGGTTTGCAAAACTTCGTTACTTTATTATTGTTTTATGCAACATTATTTCTTCTTCATGGTGTAAATTACAGATATAATTTTCATACTTATCAAACAACCTGGTAAATTTCAATAGGGAGAATGGAGTCTTAATTTTTTGCACTGAACACTTTATTCTAAATAAATGTTGATATATAATAAATTTTAATGGTCAAAATCACTTCCAGTAAACGTAACTTTAGAAAGAACTATGGATATACACATTATTATAATGTAATAAGATTCACGTAACTTACCAAACATGGTTACTGCACACATACAAATACGCTAAAAAAATTTAATTGTTTATAGGATTGTCTGGATGCTTCTGCCACTCTTTGAATATTATCTGCTTAAGTTGTGAAAGACGCAACGTAGGCTTTTCCTCCTTCAACTCTTTCAATCTTCGATCTTCATACTCTGTATAAGCAGCCTTCATTCGTTTTTCAGGATGCCTATCAACTCCTTCATCCTTCATACTACAAGGCAGTATTTTTAATTCTACATGAATTCAACACAAATATTTTACAAACCTCAGCACTGAAATAGCTTCGGTAACAGTATGAGCATGTTCGCCATCAATAACGACTCTATTCAAATTTTCCTCAAGAGGAACTCCCAAATGAGTTTCCTCCCTAGTCCTCTGTTTTTGTTGTGCAGCTCTGGCCTTGTTTAATAACGCCGCAATGCGTGCTCTAGTTAGTTTTGCTTCAGCAGGTGAGAAAGGAGCATTGGTACATTTTTTGCTAGAGCACACTTCATGTTCTAGCAGTGCTTTATTCTCAGCCTTTCTACTTGCAACTTCTTGTTTCTTCCGGTCTTGATCGTCCTACAAGATAAGTACTATTTCATAGTCTAAAACTACACTTATATTTTCAGATTGCCTTAAAGTGACGATGTAGACAATCTTAAAAATGGTAATAGTGCGTTTTGTTTTTAGGTACAGACACTCATACAACACACTAAGTCAAACATAAAATGCACTATCACCATTAGCCTGCTGGTAGAATGAATGCACCAGCAACATTGCCAGTGACGATATACTGCTTCAAAACACATTGTCCAGCAAAAGCAAAATTTCTAATACTAAAAAAATTATAACTAAGTAACATAAACCCTTCTCAGATAATATTATAAGAAAAGAAAAAAAGGAGGATGTGGCAACTCTAACTTCCTTTGAAATGAATATAATCATATTTCATCTTAATAGTTTTGGCATTGGTAAATCTGACCAATAAAGTAAGGGTTATTTCTTTGAAGAAATGTAATTTTTAAGTTACATATATTCTTCGTCTAAGGAAACATTATTTTTTGTATCGTGCATTCTTCATACTCAAAGGTTGTCAAATTTATTATGGCATAGTCTGGTTAAAAATTATATCATGGATACTTTATATTCTAAATTAGTACAGTTTTATTATTCATTTGTTTCTGATAAATAATGTATATCGTACCACGTATGACCTCATCATCTTGGAACGAAGAAGTTTCACATGCAGTGCTGATGAAATATCATTTTTCTCTGATTCAAGCTAATGTTTCATTAAGATAATTTTGCAGATGTTAGATAAAGAAAAAACCACAAAAGTAATTGTAATTTGCAGTCTTAATTCATTTTTACAAAATCATGTTGTGTATGAAGAAAAGAGTTTTTTTGTTGAATACTTTATCATTACCACTGAAAGAGATAACATGCAAACTGAGTAAGAACAGTTAACCTTCAAATAATAAGGTATAGGACTGATTAATGTGATTGGTCAATGAAATTCAAAATAATACCAGGTTGGTTGCCTTTAATGTTAAGAACAAATGGATTCCCATATATTAACGTTTTACTGTTTAGAACGCTTCACATCCACTTCTTGGATTGAAACGATTTTGGAAAGTCATTCATCTTTTCAATACATCATTCGCATTGTCGCCTAGACTTTTTGTTTGGTCCATAACATACAAAAACTGATAGCAAACTATACTGAACCTTTATCCTGTTTTGAGCTACATAATAATTTGAACCCCCCGATTAAATATACATAGCAGACTCACTTGAATTGGATGCCATCCAGTCCAAATCAGTTCTAAAAAAAACTCTTCGCAAATTGTCCCCCTTTATTAGAGATGGAATCTTGCGGATTGTTAGTCCCCTATCGCACGCCCCATTATCCTCTGACAAGAAATGTTTCCCTCTTTTACCTAGTAAAAGTCACTTTAAAGATTTGTATAACACCTTTGTTCATCTGAGATACTTCCATGCTGGAGTTCAAATGGTTGATTTTATCGTTTGTTAATGTTTTTAGATTATTTCGAATAAACAGTCCATTGTCTAGTTTTGAGTTAGTGTGTGGCTTTTTGAAAGACTAATCCTACCGGATCTTAACCTCCTATGGGCCACCCTCCTTTCATGCCGAGTCACTCAACCCGAGCACTTTTTGAGTTCGGAGGTTAATTTTGCTGGCCCCGTTCTCTACTACCTGTCCTGAGTACTGGGGGGCTAAAGTGTTATAAGCACGTTTTCTCTTTACATGCATGGCTACCAAGGCACTCCATCTTGAATTGGTCTCTGATCTGTCAACTGACGCCTTTCTAGCTGCTCTATTGCCAGGCGTGGCCGCTGTGATCATGTCTACAGTGACAGCAGTACAAATTCTGGGGGATGCCTATAACGGTTAATTTCTCTCGCAAAATCCGCTGCCACAAAAGAACATTTTTCTTGGCACTTTATATCACACGCTGCACTTCATTTTGGTGGTTTATGAGAGGCGAGTGTGAAGTCAGTTAAAACCTTGCTTCTTAGTACCATAGGTGAGCCAGTTCTGGCCTACGAAGAACTAGCCACTGCCTTTGTTCAGATTAAGAACATCTTAAACTCGCAACTCCTCACACCTGTGAGCAGTAACCCCAACGACGAGTTGCCTGTCACCAGGTCACTCTCTCCTTTAGTCGATATTCCAGAACCTACGCTTTCTGATCTTCAGCTCAACCACCTGTCACATTGGCAATTGCTCCAGCGAGTTCTCATCAAGATTTCCGGCCTCGATGGTCTAAGGAGTACTTGTGTATGCTCCAACAACAGTCCAAATGGCACAAAACATCTCCGCTGGTTCAGGTGGATACCTTGGTGCTGATTAAAGACTATATGGTTCCACCCCTTCGATGGTCCCTTGGACGTGTTGTTGCCGTCCATTCAGGAGCTGATGAGATCGTTCAGGTTGTCACTCTCAAAACTGCACAAGACGAGCTGAAACGTCCTGTCGCTAAGCTCTATCCTTTACCTTCACTGTAAATTTTCTTATATTAAATAAGCTTTTTCTTGTCTTTCTTTCCCTTTTGTTCCACCCTTTGCAGTTATTTTCTTTTCAAAAATGTCTTGCGATTTGGTGGGTGATGTTCCGTTTGTAATTATAGTAAATGTAATTTTAATTACAGCATAAGATGTAGCTTGCAGGTAAATTCCTCTCCGTCATGTATATGGTATTCCAAGTTTAATCTTGAAATGCTTGTGTGTTGTATGTGCTACACTGTTGCGCAGCAAAGTTGTAAACCGACAGGTGTATCTTCTATTGTGCTATGAAAATTTGAGTGCTGCAAACGGTCAACTGCTTCTTGTTCCTGCCATTGCCGCTAGTAAGAGCTTGAAGTTCTGCTTTTTTAAACTTTGCTCAAAATTTACAAGTCCACTATCTCACCATCTGTGGCTATCAAAGACACCGCAAAACACTTAGTTTATATGTATGTCACAATGCTGACAGATATAATTATAATTTAAACACATCACATAAAAAGGCAATTTACGAGTAAGTTTGTTCTGGCAATTAGTACATAAAACGTGTAGGTTTGTCCAGACACAGTACAAGGTGGGTAAAATTTGATAAAGGACACTAATTCAGCTGAGTCGATTTTATTATAGAGCAAATTATGAAGAGCAGTTAAATGAAAACGAGACACGTGAAAAATTAAACTGTTTATTATTTCATAATCGCCATAACAGTTAATACATTTATCATACTGTGAGACAAGATGGTCAATGCAATCATTGAAAAATGCTTGCGGTTGCCTACAGAACCATAATTGTATTCAGAAATGCACCTCTTTTCCCAAAGCAAATTGATGGCCACGAATGTCTATTTTCAGGGCTTCAAAAACTGTGGTCATTTCTAACGGCAGCATCCACTGCAGCAATGACGAGTAATGATGTAACACTCTTGTTGCTATACAATAAAATTGCTTTTCGAAACAACATAGAGGTATTAAGGCAAGATAAAAAAAATGAAAAAATTTGCTAAGAATATTTATTTACAAATTTAGATAGATTTTCGAATTTTTAAGTTCTTGGTCCCATATGGAAAACAACATGAGATTTGTTATTTTCTAGTTTGGTTAAATTATAGTTCTGAGTTCAACATTTTGTACCCACAATAATGTAGAAAATAATTCAACTGTTTTGAAACCTAGTTTGTAAAGTCGTAAATAGCAATATAATCTTTCAAACATTCGAATAAACGCCCTATTGTTCACAATATACTTCAAGGTTTTCAACTTGTTTCATACACATGGCACTTTGTCATTAAACATCGTTCTGATAAAATTTCCCTTGGTTGAACTGTCTTTGTAAGCCATTTCTGAATCCGCTAACTTCCACATCATGCTTGAGTCAAACAGGTTGAGGAGTCGATGCGCAAATTCCAAAGGGCCAACAAAATCCTGTAAGGCCAAAACATTCTGTATGGCAACACAAATTCTTTAGAGTCTCCAAATTCCATCTAATCAACAAAGTTTGTTAAAGCCAATAAATTCCGCCATTAAACCAACGAATACCTCCTAGTTAATGTACAAGCATTTTTGAGCTGACCATCATCCTCGAGCTCACCCATCACTAAGACATCAGTCTGGGGCCATCACCTTTATCACTGCAACCAACAAGCTGGAACCTGAGCCCAACCAATCTAAGTAGCAGCCAGCAGCCAGTGGTTAACGGCGAGTTATTTTTGCCTAATCCCGAAACGTACTTTTTATTTCACAACCACCTTTTTCACAAACGACTAAGTTTTGAGCCACGAAAACCCCCATCGTTCCAGTCTGTAAGACCCGGTACCCAACTGAATCGATATAATAATTTTTTGTAGATTATTTAATATTTTTTACTTAGAATATATATTTTCTTGAAAGTAATATTTGCTCTAACTTTGTTATATTAGAAATTCTCACTAAGTACAATTTTCAGATTACTTGAATTACAGTTTTTGATTAATTTATACATGATTATCAGATCTGATGCTCATTTAAATGCTACGTAACGAAAAACACTTATCTACTCTGATAGGGTTTCTGTATCTACCATAAAATTTTTTTAATACCTGCAAGATACATTGGCATCCAACTTTAATTTATTTTGTTTTCCGTTTAACAAAGAATATTTCAACCTAGCCCATCTTATACTCTCCCTTGAGGTAATGGCCAGATTAGCCGTCAGCACAACAGTTAATTATCATTCCATTTTGTACACATGAAAGTTTTAAGTCCCTTTGAAATTCCCAATTACCATGTCTGTGTACTATTATTTTAAAAAGTTCTCATTATTATAATTAAAATTTTAGAGCCGTTACAACAGTTTCAACTCTAAACTTTCTTTTTTTTTTTGAAAACTGTAACAGTTGCACTCGCATCGTGAAGCGAATTGTTGTTATATCTCCTCCCTTAGGGCAAAATCTCAAAGAGCGTCGTCTTAAATAATAAAAACTATTGCAATAACAAGAAGAGCCTGTTCTGGCCGACTGCTGTCTTTCAATGACATCTGAACTTCTCGATATCGTTTATTTCACTCAAACACACAAGCACGTGATGTACTGTGATTCAGCATACACAGCAGACATTTGAGCATGAATTTCACTTCCTGACACTTATTCCGCAGTCAGAAATGCACTACAACATGCTGTTTCTCCTTCCCGGCCTCCATAATGATGTCAGACGTCAAACAACTCGTTGACCTCACTTCGAGCATGTCTAACTGACAAAAGATGCAGTAGTGAACATTTGAGCTGCTGCTTCCTGTTTCCCAATAAAGGCGCTACTATACACAAACTTACCTGTGTCTCACTTTCATTTGACTGCCCCTTATGCAAAGAAAGGTTAATCCCACTACATTTCTTTGAGTTTCCAACAAAAGTAATTGTAACTTATTCAACATCATTGTATAACTGCAGCCCTGCTCAGGCTATATGCCCACGGTTTTCCAATATAGAGACTTAAGGAATTTTCTCTAAAAAGAATCAAGCATGACACTCATATACTGAAGGCAAAATAGTACAGCAATGTTCCAATTTAGACGGAACTAATGTTACATATAAAATTTCAAACCTCAGTACTTGAGAAATTCTTGCTTCTTATAATGAACCCTAAAAATTTTGAAAGACCTATTAACGATTTTATTAATATCAGAGGTAAACATAAGTGATGAGTCAACTAGAAATCCAAGATCACTAGTCTTATAACAGCTTGATAGAGTATGTGGTCCAATACAGTAGGTGCAGGTTTCAATTTCTGAGTATATGTAACAACATGGCACTTAGCCGGATTGATATTTAACAAATTACGCTGGTATCAAACACTAAACTGGTGTAACTGTAATTATAATTGGTAAAAATCTTCAAGCTAATGTATTTGCGAAAACAATTTGAGATCATCATTATATGTGATTTTCCAATGCTCCACCCGAAGGTACTAGATTGGCCAGGAAGCATGCTTTTCTTTACCTGGAAAATTTGGACTTTTGCCGAACCCTTGCTGTTCCAAGCAAGGTGGGGATCTTTAACGTGCGTGACAACACACACACGGGACCTCCATTTTACCTCTCATCCAAGCGAGGGTGTATTTTTGTGAAAAATGCTCACTTTGAGATCATCAGTATATACTAGCTTGCCACTGGTGATGTTCTCCATCACATCATTGACGAATATAAAAAATTAAAATGATTCTAGGTTGGAACCTTGAGCAACGCCCAAACTAGCAAAGCAAGGTACAGATTTAAAACCATCATACATAACATATTAAATAAGAAGCATAAAATTTGCCCAAAGAAGAACTGAACTCAAAAGAACTCTATTTGGCTAACAAGATAGAATGGTTGGAATAATCAAACACTTTGGGGATGTCAGTGTAAATTACATCAAGCTGACCAAGAGCATCTAACATTTTGGAAATGACGTGTCATATATACCAAATTAGTTGTTGTTGACTCTCAGAAAATAAATCCATGCCTAACAGGTGAGTAAATTTGACTGAAAAGGGCCATCTCAAAAATGTTGCCAAAATTGCACAAAATCGATATAGAATGATAATTTTTAATACTACCTGGATTCCCCTTTTCAGAACTGGACAAATTTAAGAAGATTCCCACATTGTAGGCAAATAGCAGTTTTGAATGCTAAGGTGGATATCAATGACAATGAATAAACTAACACGCCCGCACAATCCTTAACTAGAAAAGAGGGAATTTGATCGGTTCCAGAGGTGAATTAATTTTTTAACTTGCACATGCATAGTTCAACCTCAGAAGCAAATGTCCCTAATATTAAGTTAGTTGAAGAAGATATACTTTCGCAAAACATGGTAGAAGGAACTGCACAAGACACTTAGACAGTGATAAAGTACTTACGAAAAGCTTCAACAATTGATTCTGGGGTGTCGTAAAAATTATCTTCATAGGATACCTTGGCAGATATACGAGTATTTGCTTGTTTAGAATAAATGGCCAATAAGATTTGATATCATTCCTCAGTTTGTGCTCCATCAGATACACATAGTTATTATACGACTTCAGTAAAAGACATTTAAACACAGCACATAACCTCTTAAATTCAGAATAATAATAATCAATATCCCAGTATTTGACTTTTCTGAATGCAGTATTTGTCAGTCTAATTAGATTAATATTTTCAGGTGTAAACGATTTTGGTTAGTTACGCCTGTTAGGTTTGTATAGCGAGACATATTTATCAAGAGGATATCATAAAAAATACAGGCATCATTCCGATTAACAAAATTCTCCAGACAGGACTAATTAGTCATTAGGAGATTATACAAATTTGGATAAGGAGCATTCCTAAATTATATTTAGTAGCATTACCTAGGAGGAAATTATCACCTGACAATGTAGCAACAAAGTGTATATGGAGCGGTGGATGGTAGACGTCAGCTTTAATCAAAGGTGACACATCCTCAATAAGAGTACAAGAGATCTTAGAAAAAATTAGATCAAGCAGTCTACCACCATTAACAATTATATCATCAGTTAACCGGGTTTCAACTATTACAACGATATCGTATTCACAATCATGAACGGCTACAAAGAAAATATTAAGTTTACTTCTAATAAATATCAAAGGGACCCCGTGGCATAATGTTTAATCGAAAAGTATATATAGTGGGTATTGAAACCTTGATTGTAAAATTAGAAGAAAACACCAAAAATTTTATTAGAAGTGTTTGCAAAATTCAACTTTCAGAACATTTGCATTCCAGGGCAAACAAGTCTCAGAATAAAGAAGGAAGATCATCTTATTATTAAAGAACTCAGGAAGAAAGATTATTATTATTTAATGCCTGACAAGGACAAAAAAATAGTCATTCTAGATACAAAAGATTATGTTGATAGAGTTAAAACGTGGCTGTTTAATGGCCCTTACAGACCAATCAACGAAAACGTATAAATGGAAGCATTCTTGGTAATATGATTAGATCATCAACATCAGTTATGAAAGAATGTACTAAACTTGTCACTCCTGCCTTGGAATTCAAATTAATAGTTTCCAATCTGGAAATTACAAAATAGTATTGCTTTCCTAAGATCCATAAACAAGATAAATTGATGAGACCCGTTGTTTCAGGTATCTTATCACCTATTCAAATGGTCATCACACAAATTTAAGGTTCTTAAATTTAATAGTTTGTCCGTGGGGTATTCCATTCGATTCATTAATAAAGTTAGAAATGTTGCGTTAGAAACACACGAATCAGCAACCTTAATTTCGTTTGTCCATTCATTATTTCCAAGCGTTCCTATTCCACAAAGTGGTTTATTTAAGGAAAGTTTTAATTAAAAATAATTTTGATAACGAGATTACAGATAAATTTGTAAAATTAACTTCTCATTGTATGTCCCAGAACCACTTTGTTTTAACCAAAAGGTTTATGAAGAACACGAAGGCAGAACAATGGGAAATAGTCTTTCACCAAATTTAAAGAAAACGCTCACTACTTCCAAAGAGTATGGATAAGATATCTTGATGATATTTTTGCCATTTTTAATATCTCAAAATCAAATTAAAAAAAAAAAACTACTTTTTTAATTAATTTTCGTTCACTGTGCTTGAATTACTTTCCCAATGCCAGACAAAATTATTTATTACTATTTAGCTAGAAATGCACTAGTTTCTATTAACCAACTTCTTCATTTAACATTGGGTGTAGCACTTTCTTAGAAGGTTGGTCCGCTAGTGTTATAGTAGGTAATCTGTCATTTGTTCTTTTCATCTTATCAAGTTATTAAATTTTATCTGGCAATGCCATCTTTAGTATCATGTCGGAGACCTGAAAAAGTCACTGATAGTTGTAAAGAGAGCACATGAGAAATGTTCTATACTTATTAATATACCACGATTCATGTATAATTCAAGAACTTGGTTGGTTGCTTTGCAAAGAGAAATGCACCTGTCTGATGAACTGCAACCACAGCGAAACCAGTCATTCGCTTTTCTCTTGGCAAAGCAAAAATCAATTTAATTAATTTTCGTTCACTATACTTCAATTACTTTCCCAATGCCAAACAAACTTATTTATTACTCAAAATCAAAGGTTAATGATTTTCTAAAAGAACTTAAATCACAGTTTCAAGGTATTAAATTCACATATAAGCTTGAAAATAAGGAACGGTTGCCTTTTCTAGATAAGATAAGATAAGAAAAGACAATAAACTAGATTTTAAAATTATCTTTATTAACGTTTCGATCCATAAAAAAAAAAAAAAAAAACGATCCTAGGTTATGGATTGAAACGTTAATAAAGATAATTTTAAAAACTATGAGTGGTTTAATACCCAAAGAAGATTAAGAAGAATACTAAACAAACCACAACAAACATACAGACAATAAACTAGAGTTTGATTCATAGTATTCAATACAAACGTACTACTTTTAACTTTTAGTAAACAGAATGCTTATTTTGCCATTAAATAAAGAATGATATAATAAAGAACTCTCCCTTATTAAATTGACAATTGTGTACAGTGGTTTCAAACCTATGGTGACTAACAATATAGTTAAAAAATGTAAAAATAGGATCAACACTCGTAAATCCACGACTACATATTAATTGTTTAGAAACTTAAATTATGTTAAATTACCTTTTCACAGTTCCACAAAGGATCTTTGTAAAATTTTCAAACAAATTACTTACAAATTGCTTTCAAAAACTCAAACGAGATTAAAGAACTTTCAGGAAATCCGAAAGACAAAGTTGATGAGTTACTAAAGTCTGGGATTTATGAAGTAAATTGTTCTAGATGCACACAAAAATGTTTTGGGCAAACAAAACATATTGTCAAAACTCAATTTAAGGAATACATTAAAAAATTTTTAACATGGTCATTAGGAGAAATCACGAGTTGCTCAACATATTTATGAAACTAGCCCTCCCATTAGATTAGAAAATGTTAGACTTCTTAAGTCATTGTCCACACATTTGGAACTAAACGCTTATGAGGATATTAATATAGTTAAAGTTTAGCATCATGCATGAATGCAGATAGAGGGCAATTATGACACTCACAGCTGCTTTCTATGTTGGCCAACTAAGCGTCACCTGATTACCAATAAGAACACGGTATCTACATTCAAGAGTGAACAATGGCTCAGGCATGACCACATTTTTACTATAAAATAAGATTTAAAATTTGATACGGCTGTGGAATTTTTTTCATAAAGTTGAGTAAAAGATATATGAGCAGCCAAAAATATAATTAATTCAAATAAGTTGAAATTATTAAAACGTTTTCGCTATTTTAAGCTTCATCAGTAATTTATAAAATTATTTAATAAATTGGTATAACTTTAGAGTTATATCCTAAAAAATATAGGTTTTTTGCATAAGTAAGGCTGTTTTTTATATTATAATCTAAAAAGACATTAAGTAAGTAAATGAAAGAATTGTTTGTCTTACCATTCTGGTTTTGTTAAATTAATTTTTTTAAAAAATAGAGATGGAATTAAAACATCTCAAAACTAATGTATATAAAAGTGTTAAATAACAAATTCTTCATAATTATAGGTGTAATTTGACTATATTTGAAAATCTTAAGAAGATTTAAACGAATATAAACAACCTGGATTTTGATCTCGATAGACGATGGGTGGTTTACGAGGCGACTTAATGGTTGTTTAAATAGTAGTTGAAATGATCTAGCGTGGTTTGCAAAAGATTAGTTAGGTTAAGAATTTTGTTGGATAAGCGTATGTCATAAGTTTGTACGTATATCTCAAAGTACTCTTAAGTGGTTTTAAGATAGAGTGAGTTACAATAATTGTAATAGCAGTATACTGTGGTAATATTGGTTAGTTCAATATTAGCTTTTTTGTATTGGTGATGTTATTGTGAACTAGTTTATGTTGGATTAATTTTTTTAAATTTTTTAATAAAGTGTTTGTTTTTCTTTATGTGTTGTATGGTAGTAGGTTATAGTAATTATTATTTTCAGTATCTGTATGATAGTTTACTGCGTATGGTGTTTTTTTCAAAGCTTTCTAATAATAGTCTATTTTTTTTAATTCGGTTCTTTGTGTACTACGCTGTTTCAGCAAACGTCTGTTGTTGCACCGCCTTATAACGGTTGACCATCGCACTTATCAAATGTAATGGTTCAGAATGCAAACCAAACGGAAGGAAACAATGCCATAGCATCAGCTAAGTCAACCCTATAAACGACGTATCTCTATATCCACTAAATTCAATGCATATTGCAGCAAGGCAGTCTATTTCACAAGATCTTTCATCCTATGATGGAAATCCGAGGAACTGGTATATATTTATAAGTAATTTCAATAGATCAACCGAATTGTATAGCTTTAATGATGTTCAATATGGCATCATTGTGCAAAATCTCTGTGCGTGTCTTCAAGCTAGCGATGTACCGGAATACTCCAACAACCCTATGCTCATGCACAAACTAATAAGTAAGCTGTCTGCTCAATTGAAGGTACAGTGGACGATGCCTTGGGGTACACAAAGCAACGTGAGTATTCTACAATTTGGGCAATTGTTACATCAATTTGCCCTAAACATATGTACCGCTATTCCGATGCTTACCTTATTTACATGATTGCCATGACGCTGACAAAACTGTAAGGTGTAAGTTATGCAATAAGAGTTGCGATGCAGTGTTGGAATGCGCCCAATTTAAAAAGGCTGGGGTAAATAAACTGTGGAAAATTGTGAAGGACTTACGGCTGTGTAGAATATGCCTGAAAAAACATAGGTTTCTTTGCAAATTCCAATTGAAATGTGAAAAGTGCAATCGTGTTCATCACACCACTTTGCATAAACAAATCGAACTCTTGCCTAGTCAGGTGGCAGCAACGTCTAGTTTAGCTTCAGTAGCAACAAATAACCCGGTCTCAAGTGTAAATGCAGAAATAAACATAAATTACCTATGCAAAGTTCAAGATATTCGTTTCCATTTCTTACCTGCCAAGATCTTTAATGGCCATCAAGAATTGGTTATATATGTCTTTCTTGATGAAGTCATCCACCACTACAATTGACGACAAATTAGCCCATCAATGGAATCTGTTGGGTGAAGTACAACCTTTATGTCTTAAGTGGATCAGGGGCCAGCACAGAGTTGAAGACAATTCGAAACTAGTGCGGTTTTCTATTGCGGGCACCTACGTTGGAGCTAAACTATTTCACAATCGTCCGACACGTACGGTAAGCAATTTAAGTTTGCCAACACAAACCCTTGATATGAACGTACTTAGTCGTCAATTTACTTATTTACAAAATTTACCGGTGGAATGTTATATAAATATAAAAAAACCTATATGTTGACCGATTCAGATAATTGAGAATTAGCGGTTCCCTTTAAAGGTTAAACAAGGTGGCAAATTTAATCCTATAGCAGTCAAATGCCACCTGGAATGGTCAATATTTGCGTTTCTTAACAAACATACTGAAAATAAGCATTAAAACTTTCACGAAAACTGTGATTGTGCGATCACAGCAGATTACATAGATTTGCATAATTCAGTAAAGTCTAATTTTGCTGTGTAAAGTTTAGGTGTGCAACCACCCATAGATTCCAAAGAATCGTTAGAACTTCAATGTGCCGCATCCATCATGAGTGATACTACTAAATGGGAAAATAATCACTTTACGATGGGATTGTTGTGGAAACACAACCATCTACGACTTCCCGATAGGCAAACTTTGATGCTTAAGCGCTATCAAAATTTAATGATCGTTTAAAAAAGGACCCTATTCTTGGTAAAAAGTAAAAGAACCACATTCAAGATTTGACAGATAAAGGTTATGTGCGCAAGTTGCTTCCTGAAGAAATTGTAGAGCCACATGAATAAGTTTGGTATTTGCCTCTCTTAATAGCCGTTAATCTAAATAAACCGAACAAATTCAGGTTAGTTTGGGCCACGACTGCTACAGTGAAAGGTACGTCGCTCAATTCCATGTTGCTCAATGGACATGACTTATTTTCGTCGTTGTCTGGCATACTTTTGCATTTTAGTCAAAAGAAAGTAAAGTACACAGGCGATATAAAGGAAATGTTTCTGCGTATCGAAATTCAGGCTGAGAACCAACATGCTATAAGTTTCCTTTGGCGGGACGATGAACACACTGAACATGTGGATGTGTATGTGGTCACAGTATTAACTTTTGGTCCTACCTGCACACCAAGTTATTCGCAGTACATTACTTCGGTTCAAAAATGAATTGCCTGGTCACGTGACAGCCATAGTAGAAAATCACTACATGGACGATTATTTGGACTCTGTGGACGAGGTAGAAGCAATCAACCTAGCCAAACAAGTTTCACAAATACATAGACACGCCAATTTTGAAATCCACAATTGGAAATCCAATTCGATACAATTTATGAGAGAAATGGGTACAAATAAAAATCTATCTAATCTATCTATCTATCTAATGTACGGCCAGGTTGAAGATGCAGCAGTGAACTTGAATTTAGGACCTGAGCCGATATAGAGAAGATTCTTGGTATGTGGTGGCATCTGAATTCAGATTTGCTTTACATATTCATAACATTCAAACAAACGAAATGCAGATGTCCCGTGTGGAAATACAATACCTACAAAAAAGGAGCTTCTTAGAATACTAAGTCGATTTATGATCCCATGGGGCTTCTCACTCATTTTATGGTGTACTTGAAAATCTTACTTCAAGAAGTAAGGAGAAGTAAATTGGCATGGGATGAACCGTTAAGTAACGAACTTTACAGTAAATTTCTAATATGGAAAACGTATTTACTAAATTTGAAAGATTTGCGAATTCCACGCTGCTTTCTTAAAAAATTTAACAATTATGACAAACTAGACGTTCAGTTGCATATGTTTGTAGACGCTAGTGAAAATGCTAGCGCCACTGTTGCTTATCTTCGTACTTTAGACGGTGAAATGGTCAGCATAGTTGATGCCAAAACAAAGGTGGCCCCATTAAAAATTCACAGTATTCCTAGAATAGAACTAGATGCTGCTGTACTAGGTGCCCGTTTCTTCAAGTCGATTCTAGAACCCTTAAGTATTCATCTAACAAAAATTACATATTGGTCGAACTTCACTACAGTACTTGCTGGTTGCATGCCAAAGATTCTACGAAATAGGGAAAGTTTGTGAAGTATCGTATAGCCAAAATACAAGATTTGATGATAATTGCTGATTGACACTACGTACTGTCTGGATACAATGTTTCTGACGAGGTCACAAAGAGACCCTACATTTTTGTATGAAGCAGCAACTAGAGTATTACTGACAACAGCGGTCGTAAAGTTTGTATGACATTTACTAATTGCATATTTTAACAAAATGCCCACTTTTAAAACAATTTTTACATGCAGCATTCATAGGCGGACACTCAACTTGGTATGTCTTAGCCCTCCACAAACAGCATTGCTGCCCAAACGATTATGGACCAGCAGCTGCAACATTTTTCTCGTCCAAATTACTATTATCATCTGACGATATGTTTAAGACTGTTCCTAAAAAATTCAGAATAGCTGAAGGAGCAGCCACATAGTTAGATGACCACATTGAAGCGCTCTCTAAAGAAAGGGTCCATGAAAGCATTTTCGAAGTCCATCGAGAACTATTTTCTAACAACCTTTATCTAATTTCAAGAGATGACAACCCAGCATTTAAGACATCCCTTATGCAGTCATTTCTATTTTCTAGTTCCAAGACTGCATTGAAATCACATGCTTTGCTAGTTGTTTAAGTATCTGTTACTATTGACTCGCCCACTCACCAGTTAGTTGACAACCAGCGGTCAGAATGTCTTGTATAAACTATATTTTTAGGCTTTATAAAAAATGACATCCAAGCTCTTAGGAGCTTAAAACATGGTTTTGCAAAAATATTGGGAAACACGTGGTTTACCATCATCTGTAATTTAAATCCTTCAGTAATTTCTCTAGTCCATGCAGCAAGAAAATTATGAAAAAGTTTGTTTCCAATAGATCCAGTCATCAGATGCAGGGTCAACTTCAAGATGACTGGGTCTCAGGTACTTTTCTAAGATTTCCATTAGGAATGTTGTTGAATAAATTGATGTAAACCTAAATAAAAACTTTATTCAACAACAACATAGCTTACAAATTACGCTTGACATTCAATAACTACAACTATGGCAACAATTCATAAAAGCACAAACTAGATCATCAGTGACCAAGAACTAATTACATCAGTTATCTGAAAGAAATCAACAAAGCATGAAGATATTGGTCTACACAGCAATGAGCGACTCAGAGTAAAATAAGGAGAAAGTGTGCGGTTTCGTATAAGTGTTGGATAGAAAGATCGTTAGAAAAAGTGTTACAGCATAGGCTAGTGTTAGAAGAGAAATTTGAGAGTAAAGGAAACACAAAAATTATTCTGTGCTAACGGCACAAACTTCCATGGCGCAGATGTTGAATTTCGGAAGGCCTTACAAAATATTAGATTTGACCGTGTTCAAGACGAATCGTTTCCTGGTTTAAGTATTAAATGGAATTTAACCCACCATTAGCACCTCACATGAGAGGAAGCTGGAAACGCCTTATATGTTCTGTGAAAAAGAATTTGAAGTCTATAATGCTGACTAGAAACCCTTCTGATGAACTGTTACGGGCATTGTTGATGGAAATGGAAAACATCGTTAATTCATGGACACTTACATATGTGCAGTTTATGTAGGTAGCAGTACTACTAAATCCTGTTACTAGGGTTAGACATTTTTCATATATTTATAAAACTATCAAGTTGTGTATTTATGTCATAAAAAACATTTTCTAGAACTTTCATTATTATATTCGTAACTTGTACGGTTTAAAACTTTAATTAGCCTACATATATTGGCTGTAAGATTATACATATACTGAAAATTCATCCTGTAGAAAAACTAATAAATCTGAAGTTATTTGGATTGTACATAATTCCCGTGTTTCCTTCACTCTCAAATTTCTCTTCTAACAGCCAGATAAATATTGTAAAAGAAAAAAATGTTAGTTAATTCGTGAATTTTACACTTTAGGTAATGAATTGATTATCAAATTAAAATACGATGGGCAACATTGAACGGAGGTTTAAATATACATTTTACAAACGTTAACAATTCAACTGAGCATGGTCTAGTGATAAATTTATAGTGTGCAAAGAATGTTATAAATAAAGTAATTAAAATACCGCCAGAAAATTCCAACCGCAACAACCTTTGTTAACATTTGTTACTTATGGGTTACAAAATCGCCAATATTCGACGTGCTTTTAACGAAACTGCGAGAAGTTTGACCCCACCACAACACTGTAAATAACTTACATATCTCAAAATCTGGGAATTGATCACGTTCACATACAATACACACAATAATACATTCTCCAATGGGTACTGTGTATTGTTATAGTAACAAGAAACCAAGAATGATAGATAGGCTTTAATTAAACTAAAATACCAATACATGTTTACAGTAAAAACTGACAACTAATAAATTATGACAGTAACTAAAATACAAAACTTACAAGAAAATGACCAGGTCACTATTCATTATTTGTATTTATTATATTCTCCCCTGGTTGCAAGAAGCAAACATAATTGTCGAGGTATTCAGGTAGCCGACGTACTCGCATAGAACGCCTTACCTCGACTACGGGGGTACGTCATCTGCGTCATCAGCTGATTCTTGAACGACCGAATCTGGTTTACTAGTCTTCAAAGACATCCGGAGCTTGTTGACGCCATTCAAAAGGAGGATGCTCGTTAGCTCCAGCATCGGTTCTGGCGGTGTCATATGGAGATATTCCATCAAGGTTTTTTGGAGCCAAGTGTCTATTTGAGACCTTCATTTCCTAACCGTCGAGAAGTTTTACATAAGAATAATGGAATAATGGGATTGGCTTCTTTAAGCTTCGCTTCGTCTACCAAGGGTTCATATTTGGAGGCTCTAACGAGCCTCTTTATGTATATTGGACCAGGAGTTGTCAACCATGAAGGTAAAGATTCCCCGTTTGCAGACCTTCTAGGATGTATAAACATACGCTCGTGAGGTGTAGCATTTGTTGAAGTACATAATAAGGAGTGTATAGCGTGTTTAGAATCCGGCAGCACGCTTTCCCACATAGTTATTGATAAATCTCTATCGCCTAGTGCTAGTTCAACGGTTCTCTAAACAGTGCCATTTGATTGTTCAACTTGATCATTATCGCAAGGGTTATATGCTATTATCCTGATAGTGGCGATTTGTTTTCTTGTTAGAAATTCCTTTAATTCAGCAGACATAAAAGAGCTTCCTCTGTCTGAATGCACGAACCAAGGAGTTTCAAAAAGACAACACAAACCATTCATATGTCTGATAATAGTTTTAGCGCTTAGATCCACACAGAAACGCTAAGGGAAAACGAGAAAATTCATCAATTATAACCAGTAAATAACGATTTCGCGATGCACTAGAAAGTGGTCCTTTAAAGTCGATATTGATCCTCTCAAAAGGTTTGGTAGTTTTAATTAGCGTCCCTCCTCCCTTATAGAACCTCGGTTTTAGAGCTTGATAGGTATGACAGGAATTCGTTATTTGTTTCATCTGTTCCGTGGAATAGGGCAGATTCTTCATTCTGACCCAGTGTAGCATGTGTGTCATACCAGGGTGACACAGTGATATGTGCAGGTTTATGAGGGAATGGTCGGGTGTTATATTAGCACACACCGTTGAAAACGCGTTGGCAGCACAGTTCTCAACTCAAGGCCGGTATACTATATCGTTATCGAAAGAAGAGAGCTCCAGCCACCTAGCTATTTTCTCATTTTTTACTGTACTTGTTTCCTGTCAAACATGAATGAAACAGATTTTTGGTCGGTTATCAATTTGAAGTGATGTCCGATTAGGTAGTACCGCCATTTCCTTAAAGACTCCACGATAGCATAAGCCTCTTTTTCCACAGTAGAATGTTTTTGCTCGCTTGGAAATAATGTTCTTGAATAAAAAGCCACTGGCCTGCCAGCTTGAGATAGAGTAGCGGAGTCAATCCATATAAAGTGCCCCAAAAAAAAATTTTCAGGTTGCTTGACCAATTTTAATATTTTTAATTTTTTTATATGCTTTTCTTAGACAAGTCAGCACTTCAAAACAGGTTTGAAATTTTTTTTTATCACATCCCCTTTTGGAGATATGGCCATTTTTGTTTGGCCATGCAGGCTAATTTTGACCGTTACAGTCATTAGCGATAAATTAAATATCTCCAGAGTGATTAATGCTACAGTAATTCTTTTTAGAAAAGTCCATTCTACAATTTTGGCCCTCACCGTTTAAACTGTTAATCTAACATAAATAGCCCAAAAATACAACCAAAGTTCATGATCAAATTTTAACAAATTCGACTTTTTAAAAGGCTGAAAATTTCAATGAAAGAATAAAATACCCAAGCTAATATTTGTATGACTATAAGATATAATAGGATACTTGCCAGTTTTCGAGAAAGAAGGTTAAAATATGTCCCCCTCAATTTTCTATAATTTTTCAAAAAAGTAATTTTGAATTTTTTTTTGAAATTTCGAGGCTTAATAACTCTGGTGGAAAAAAATATAAAAATCTGAAGTTCTACACAAGATGCGGCTTTATGATAGTAAACTACTGTAAAAGTTTCAATCTTGGTACTTGATCCTGAACCAAGTTATGAATTTTTAAAGTTTAACAAAAATACGCATTTCAGTGTAAATTATAAACAAATACAAGAATGATAAATGTGCAAACTAAATATTCCCAATGTTAAACAGTATAGTATTTTAACAAAGGAGGGGTAATTTAAAAATTAGTCAATAATTTTAAAAAAGGATAGAGATAAAAGGTTCATGTCCTAACAGTCACATGCATCATTCATGTCTGGACAGGAATCTGCCTGATAGTGAAACTTATCTGCTCATTGAGGTTCAGCAAGTGCCACAGTCTGTTAGAGTGCAGATAGTTTTCTGATGTGTTGTGTCTTTTGTTAATTCAAGTTTATTTTATTAATTACAAGTGTTTATTGGTTATTTCTTCATTTTACTTTTGCTGTGAGTATTTGTTATTATTACTTACCTTAAAATAGATGATCGGTGTTCTGTTGGACAATTAATTAATGAACATTGCCATAAAACAAGTTATGGTTTAGTGTCTAAAAAATTAAAACATATCAATGAGTTTGATGATGTTGAACAAAAACTTTTAAAATTAAGAGCGAGTAACGATATTATTTCAATTTGTGAGTACCACGAAAAAAAAATCTTCTAAAATATAGTCACCTTTTTGAGAAATCCTGTTTGGATTCTTTAACAGTTCACAAGAAACGAATTACTTCTGATTTGAGAGACATTAAATTAGAACAGTTGTTGTTATTGAAAGCTCATGAATAATATTAATAAATTAGTCCCGGGACAGTCCCTTTGTCAAAACTGTTATGAAAAACTATTTGTTTTAGACACACACTCTAAAGTTTCCAGTGATACTGATTGTTTGGATAATTTATGTTCCTCTTGAGGAAATCCAGGAGAAAGTAGATTCAGCTTGTTCTTTGTTACAACTATCTCCAGCGTGCAAAATAAGAAAGCTAACTTCCGAGAAGAGGCAATCAGCCATTGAGTTCATAAAGCTAGTGAAAAACTAAGAAAGAATTTGGAATTGTGTTTCGATCATACTGAAAATAACACTGTTCCTGTACAACAAGATGTGTTAGACTCTGAATATTCTTATTTGATTGAAAAATTAAAGGAAAAGTGTTTAATAGCTTCTAAGGAGGAAAAAGTAAAAATCATTAGCTTGCTTCCTAGTTCATGGTCAAAAGAAAAGATTGCTTAAGAATTCCAAGTGTCAGAGCATTTGATTAGACTTACACGAAATCTGATGAAAGAACGAGGCATTTTCCCTTCATTACGGAAAAAGAAAGGAGCCTCTATTGGTGAAGAAACTGTGGAGAAAGTAAAAATTTTTTTTTTAAAATGATGAGAATAGTAGAATGTGTTCCGGTAAAAAAAAAGTGTACCAAAGTGATAGTTAATGGAAAAAAAGTAGTACAACAAAAACGTTTAGTTCTTTGCAATCTCAATGAATTATATGTGGCGCTTAAAAAATCACATCCAGAATGTCAAATAGGCAGATGGTGTATTTTGGCAGGAGCTTCAGGTACCCACTCTGCATGCGTGTGTGTATATCATCAAAATGTGAAATTAATGATCAATTGTGCAAAGCTGAATGTTGACTATAAGGAATTGATTGATTTATTAGTTTGTGACGTAAACAATTATGATTGTAAGATGGGTTTGTGTGAAAGTTGCCCTGGAAAAGAAAGTGTACTAAAACTATTTAGGGATTCGGAAGAGGAATCATGTTGAGTTTAAGCAGTGGGTCAGACTGATAGATCAGAGATGGTCACTATTATTAAATCTCAAGAAGAATATTTTGAATTGCTAATGAAAAGTTAGAAAATCTTAAGAGTCACCATTACATTTCTAAAATTCAAGGACAGTTTTTGAAGAATAAGAAAGAAAACCTAGTTGAATCAGAATGTATAGTTTTAGCAGACTTTGCAGAAAATTTCACCTACATTATCCAGCATGAAATACAAGGTTACCATTGGGTAAATAAGCAAGCAACAGTGCATATATTTGTTATATATTTTAAGAACGAAGATGGTAAGGTGAAAAGTCATACGATTTGTTTTTTAAGTGACTATTTGGAGCACAATACGGCTGTTGTACATGCCTTTCAAACGAAAGTAATCCACTATATTAAGGACAAACTGCCTAAAGTAGAAAAGTTGTTTTACTTTTCAGATGGCAGTGGGAACCAGTATAAAAATAGGTATAATTTCTCTCACAAGAAAGATTTTGGTCTGGGGGCTGAGTGGCATTTATTTGCCTCTTGCCACAGAAAAATCGCCTGTGACGGAGTGGGGGGAGGGGAGGGGCAACAAAACGAGAAGTGATGAAAGCTAGTTTATAAAGGACAACTTTAAACCAAAACCTAAACGTAGACCAGTTGTTTGCCTTTTGCAAAGAACATATTACACGCATAACTTATTTCCTTGTTAAAGAGAAGGATATTATTACACACAAGGAAAAACTTAAACCAAGATTTGAAAATACATTGTGGGCCAAAAGAACGAGAAAATTCCATAAATACTATGTTGTGGAAGAAAACACAATTAGGTGCTATACAACTTCAGAATCTGCCAAATACAAGGATCAATGCATCGCTAAAATCGTACCTTTAAGTCTCGAAGTTAATAACACTATTGCCTGTATATATGATGGACAGTGGTGGTTAGCTCAGATCAAGCAAATCAGTCTAGAACATAATGATGTCTATGTTAACTTTTATCACCCTGCAGGACGACACATATCTTTCAAGAAGTCTGCAAGTGATCGAGTTTGGATACCAATTTAAAACATTCTAAGAAAATTGACGGCACTAGAACTAACAACAGCGACAGGAAGATCATACACTATCTTTCAAAATCTTTCAGAAGAAATAAGTATGCTCCTAAATGGGCATTTATTGTAAATAAAATAATTAAAAACATTATATATGTGAACTTCAGTCATTCAATTCTTGTTTATAATAAATGCATGTTCTTTCTTTAAATGAGAGATTTTGTTAAATTTTAAAAATTCATAACTTGTTTCAGGATCAAATACCAAGATTGAAACTTTTACAGTAGTTTACTATCATAAAGGTGCATCTTGTGTAAAAAATTCAGATTTTTATATTTTCCCCTACCAGACTTATTAGTCTCGAAATTTCAAAAAGTTACAAAATTACATTTTTTGAAAAATTATAGAAAATTGAGGAAGACATATTTTAAACTTCTTTCTCAAAAATTGGTAAGTATCCTATTATATCTTATAGTCACACAGATATTAGCTTGAGTATTTTATTCTTTCATTGAAATTTTCAGCCTTAAAAAGTCGAATTTGTTAAAATTTGATCATGAACTTTGGTTGTATTTTTGAGCTATTTATGTTAGATTAACAATTTAAACTGTAAGGGCCTAAATTGTAAAATGGACTTTTCTAAAAAGAACAGTACAAATCCCATTACTGTAGCATTAATCATTCTGGAGATATTTAATTTATCGCTAATCACTGTAACGGTCAAAATTAGCCTACATGGCCAAACCAAAGTGGTCGTATCTCCAAAACGGGATGAGATGAAAAAAATTCAAATCTGTTTTGAAGTGCTGACTTATGTAAGAAAAACATATAAAAAGATAAAAAATATTAAAGTTGGTCAAGCAACCATCACCGGATCACTTCATATGGATTGACTCCGGCTACAGCATACTCAGATGCATCCGTTTCAACCATCAGCGAGACCTCTCCCTCAATAGCAAATACGGTAGATTTGGAGATGCACGATTTTAATTCTTAAAAGCCTTGCGGGATTCCTTATTTAAAGGAAACGTTTTGTGTCGATCTAGACGTTGGACTTTTCCCGAATAGTTCGGAATCCATTTCGTATAGTGGGCGACTAGCCCCAACACTCGTCTAAGCGAGGAAGTATCCGTCGGTCTTACAATCTTGTTGTGGATACTGTACACGAGAATGTTTATACTATTAACTGAAAAAACACATTTGTCTTTATTCTTAGTTAAAGCAGTCTAAAGGCCTTTAAGGTTTTTGTCGTGTACGTTTTGGTCATGTCCGCACACTGTGATATCATCAAGGTATGCAAACGTACCTTGAAGTCGTTCTTCCCTAATTACCCAGTCAATAGTGTGTTGAAAACCGGCTAGTCCATTAGTCGCATCAAATGGAATACGACAGAAATGATTTAGGGTCCATTGGTTTCAAAACCATGATAAGCACTTTGAAGGTCTATGCTGCTAAAATGTATATAATTGGCCACTTCAGATATAATTGATTCAATATTCGGTAGTGGGAACGCATCTGGTTCGATGTATCTGTTTATAGTCCGTGAATAGTCCATCACCATTTGCTTTTTGTGATTACTGTTTTTAGTTACAAAAATTTGAGCTCTCCACAGTGACTGGCTTTCTTCGATTATACCTTCAGACGAGTCTGTTCACTTCATATCATATAAAGGTTATATCCTCAACTGTATTTTCTTGATTTGATAGCTACAGGTTTGCAATCGGGTGATACATGTGAAAATATAGACAGGGGGTACACAGGGTTGAATCAAATTACATAGCTTTAGCATATGTCGAGGGCCTCCAAAATAAAGCTCGAGCAAACTGTGATATTTTAAAATATCATGTTCCAGAATTACTTGAGTGCATCAGGTTTTCAACAATTAGAAGCATTGCCTTTTCATATACGTTTTCTTCTAGTTCTATCCTTACTTCAGTTTCCCTCGACACGAGTAACGTGATCCAAAGAAGCCAGGTTTATCGTTTGATTACAAGCTTAGCATTTTTAGATTAGGGATGGATTTTGAAAATGAAAGATCTATAAAACAGCGTTTGCATTAACCCCCTTGATTGATACACATACAGTAGCCTTTAGAAGACCGAATACAGCCAATTTTTATAAAGGGATCCACTACATCTACAAACACTAGCAAAATGGCCTCTTTTTAGGCATTTTTGACTTTGAAAGCAGGGCAATGCTGCCTCTGATGAATTTGGCCCCACAAAAGAAACATTGCTTCCCTTTTGACAGGGCGGCTATCGCGCCGCTGTCAACATTTTCTGTTGAAATAACTCAGTCATTAACAAATTACATGTAATGGTCGATTGGCAGGAAAGTCCATCGGATTCTCTTCGACTATCTCCATGGTTCTAGTCAAATCGAACGCTTCTTCTAGATGCAGAGTAAGATGCTCAAGAAGTCTTTGTCTTACCTTTTGAGAAGAGATACCTACAATAAAGGTTGTACGTAGTCGCTTCTACTCTCATCGGAAACAGCAGATAACTTGAAATCGTTGCTTAATTGCTTTAATTCTAGTAGGTAAGTATCTAATTTTTCACCTGTACTTTGTTTTCTTGTAGACAGCAGTACCTGACAAATTTCACCCCTAGGTTTAACGTATAATTTTTCTAGCATCTCTAATGTCAACCGTGGCACATTTGCTCATGTAAGGATACATATTGCGAGCAATATGATTTATCAGTAGTTGCAATTTAGAAGAATCATTTTCAGCAGGAGAAGGGGCAGTAGTCATGGAAGAAGTAGCGGGTAATCTTGAAAAGGTAGCCATAAAGTTATTAAAGGTACATTACCAACGTAACCATTGTTGACCGGCGCTACTGGAGGACGGATCAACATCAAAACACGCAGGTCGTAGAAACTCATCCATAATTTATTAAGCGGATGAATTTTAGTTTAATTAAATTGTTATAGTAACAAGATATCCAGAATGATAGGCTTTAATTAAAATAAAATACCAATACATGTTTACAGTAAAAACACTGAAAACTAATAAATTATGACAGTAACTAAAACACAAAACCTATAAGAAAATGACCAGGTCACTGTTCATTATTCGTATTTATCACATATATGATAATTAGTATGTTTAGATTAATTTCAGTAAGAAAAATAGACGTACAAATCAGATAAATAACTACAAGACTAATTCAATGTGAACATGCAGCGATTAAATCTTAATACATCATAAAATCGTTTGAAACCCATAAAATTGAAATAGAAATTTATTTAGTTAAGTTAAATTACCTTCCTCTGTTGTTTACGTTGTACAAGTTTATCATCATCTCGCCACATAGCATCTTCAAGTTCTTTCAGTTTTTTTTGTCGCTCATCTACTTTGGTAGATTCTTTTCGGGCTTTAGCGGCCACAGCTTTGGAGTTTTCACCAGCGAATTTTTTGGGCATTGTAAGGGCCTTTTGAAATATTGATCAGTGATAATAATTTAGAAAAAAAAGCTTTTGTGATAGGAACCACAATAATTTAATTTACTCGTTTATATTTTAAGGAGAATCTAATGCACTATATTCTAAGTTTAACAATTAAGACAAAACCAAAAATTTTATTCACCCCACGACAGACTTCGTTCCAAGTTATTGATCAAGTCTAAGTTATTGATTGGTTGATGGTTTTTAAAAGTGTATACGATGTAGACTGAACGGGAAAGGTAATTCTAGCATTTTAAGTTACACCAAACGTCGCCAACAGCGGTAGTAAACAAATCAGTTAGATCAATTGATCTAAAATTTCTTATGACATTAGTTTTAAGAGTTCCTATATTAGATAGTTATTTAATAATTTAATCAAGATTAACAAAATGTGAATTGTCTTTCAAGAAACAAAATACCGAAAGGAACCTACATACGCAACCTCAACCTTTGATAAAATTCACCTCTAATAGCTGTTTTACACACAACAATTAATTGATCATTTTTTAGAACTTGTTGACTCTGAGCAGCTAGTCAGCTCAAAAGTCTGTATTATATACAACAATTTATAGATCAATTTCAAGAACTTGGTGCTTATCAATTTAAACCGACTTAGAACTTGTTCCAATTTTTCATCAGTTTTCTGGCTATTTTCTAGTAACTTTGGTATTTGAGCTGAATAACTAAGCTATAATGTGTTTGCTAACTTGTTTATTTCTATAATAATTAAGCAGTTTAGTATTTATTGTTTGGTGTTTTTGTGAATTACTTAAGCAAGTGTAACTTTTTGCTAACTTAAATTAATATATATCACGTCAACAATTTGCAGTAGGTATGCAAATAGAACGTAAAAATTGAAAAATCGTTGCTGCTTTTAAAATAACAAAAAAAAACTTGATTAATTGATGTGTGTAATACTATTGAAAGTTAGCAGAATTCTTGGCAATTTTCTACTTATTTTCTTAAGTTTTAAAAATTGATCAATAAATTGTGGTGTGTAAAACAGCTATAAGTCAATAAAATATACACATTTCTTATAGCTATTTTATACAGAACAATCTATCGATCAATTTCTAGAACTTGTTGACCTAGAACAGCAAGTCGGCTAAAGGTGTGTATTACATACAACAATTTATAGATCAATTTCAAGAACTTGGACCTCAATTTTTTATTAATTTTCTGACTATTATCTAATACCAACCTATAGGATATTCACTAATTTGATTATTTCTATAATAATTAATATATTATGTATATCTGATGTTTATGTGAATTGCTTAAGAAAGTGTAATCTATGGAAACTTAAATTAATATAAATTAGGTCAACAATCTGTAGAAGGTACGTATAGAAAGTAAGCAGTTGTTGCTTCTGAAATAACCAGAAAAATGTTGATAAATTGATGTGTGTAGAACTATTCAAGGTCATTAAGTTTCTTGGAATTTTTTACTTATTTTTTAAGTTCTAGAAATTCTTCAATAAATTGTTGTGTGTAAAACAACTATTAAGGTGGCTTTACATTATTAAATTTTTACAGTTATGCAATTTGTATGCAATTTTAGTTAAACGAGCAGTGTCACTGACAAATGAAAATAACATTCCATCAAAAGAAAATTTGAATTTATGACAAACCAATATAACAGAAAATTTGCAATTTGGTTATTATGTTGTTCAACAATCGGCTAGTAAAATATAGGTTCTTACGTTTATGATAATTTTACTTCTAATTTGATATCTCATTTACCACTAAAATAAATTACTATAATTGCATAAGAATTGCCAGAAATTAGAACATGTTCTATTTCTTTAAAATTGCAACAGCTGACTGAAAATTAGCTTGAAAGAATGCGCATTACGAGGCATTTGAATTGCATTGCATTAAAATTGCATAATTTAAAGTCACCTTTACAAATTTATTTAAAAAAAAATTAAGTTTAAATATCGATTTCGGTTTTAATATACTTTAGAACTATTACCTGATCAAGATTTGATTTAGTTCATCGAAAAAAAGAATCGATGATAAAAATTCAATCCAAAATTTTCATATTTTGTATCTATCTCTTTCTTTCAAAAAATTAGGTGGCTTTACAGTATGCAATTTTGATGCAATATACTGCGAATGCCTTTGAGCAAGTTTTCAGTCAGCTGCTGTAAAGTAGAATTTATTTAAGAAGAGCCTGTACGTCATCATGCACTAACGGCTAAAACAGTGTCAGATTAGTCTATTGTTTATAAATAGGCGTGTTCGTTCAGCATTTCAGTGGCGTAAATAATTTGCTGTTGAATATCAATTGACATTTGTGACTTTGACATTCTATATTTATTTCTTACGCTTTCATATTTTTCTTTCTGTTTTATGCCTTTCTTATTCGCGTATTCGCCATATTAATTCAAACCACCAACAAAATCAAACTTGATTTTAAAATATTTACTCTATGGGAGCCCTAAAAATTATTAAATCCGCTTCGCCACTGACTTTTAAGGTTTGCGCATATGTCAAATGATGTACAGGCTCTTCTTAAATTATTAAAACCCATTGTAAGTATGGACTACAAATACGATTTTATTAAATAAATTCTACTATAACTTCATATAAATAAAACATGTACTATTTCTTGGCAATTTCTATGCAATTCTAGGTTTTTAGTGATAAGTGAGATACAAAATTATAAATAAAATTATAATAAGCATAACATGATCTATATTTTAATATCAGATTGTTGAACAACATAAATAATCAAAATGCATGTTAACTAATTATTATATAAATAGTTTATGATACTAATGAATGCTATTATTATAGTTTCGATAAAATGTTATTTTCATTTGTTGTAACACTTTCCATTAAACTAAAATTGCATACAAATTGCACAACTGTAGAAAGGAAATGACATGCAAGTGATCTACAATGCAATGCCTTTCATCGAAATTACATAATGTAAAGCTACCTTAAGAAATTTTTTTTAATCCAATATTGATAGATCTATCTGTAGTATAATCAAACATGTAAAACCCTAGGGTTTTATGGTTTTATTATTTATCACTGATAGTTGTTAAAACAACCAAAGAATGCCATCCTAACCTTCAATTAAATTCCAAGCTTTAATTCTAAATTTTAATTACATATTTCTTCTACAATGTTTAATTATTCAAAGAAGATTTTAATTGAGGTCTTCATAAACACAGGTAAAACGTTTATATTTTAAAGTTTCTCGTATCTACTTTTTTTATTTAGATGTTTTCCTATTTCAACAATACCGTTGTAAATCAACAAACTGCAGATTAACACCTACCAATAAATTGCCTTCTAATCAGAATTGTAAGACGTGGGGGCAGCCTACTGCTGATTCACATCCACATTTACTACAAAAAGGTGATGTTACTCCGTTAATTCAACTTGGTGAAATACAAGATCGGCGGCAAAATCTTATTAAATCGATATTAAATGACTCTTATAAAGGCACTTTAAACGTGAAAAATCATTTAGTGAGTTTGTATTGAATCAAAAATTATAAACAGTTATTGTTATTTACAGATTGTTATACCTTCAGCGTCTAAACAATATATGTCTGATAAAATTCCATACGTTTTTAGACAAAACACAGATTTTTTGTATTTTAGCGGTTGTATGGAACCGGACAGTTGTTTAGTATTAACAACTGATTCTGACAAACATTATTCAACATTATTTATGCGTGAGAAGGATAGTCATTCTGAAGTTTGGGATGGCCCACGAACGGGTACAGAAGCTGCAGTATCATTATTTGGAGTTCACCAGTCACTTCCAATGTCTGAGTTAGGCAATTATATACATTGTTATATTAAGTCACATCCACAACTCTTGTTATGGTATTAGACTTATTTGTTGGAGAATAATAATTTATTTTCTGTTTTAAGTGTAGGTATGATTTTAATACACCTATACAACAAGAGATTCAAACTATTTTGATAGAATGCCTTGATCAAAAACGTAATAAAATATGGGATTCTCCAAATCGGAATATGCATAAATTGAGATTAGTAAAGTCACCTGCAGAGATTAAGCTTATGCAAAAATCCTGCGATATTGCTTCTAATGCTATTTGTAATACAATCTCCTTTTCGGAGCCGGGTAAGTAAATTTTTTTGTATGTAAATGTGTTTTGCACTCTGAACAAAGTTTTTATTTTTACAGGATTAAAAACATTTATTAAATTCTTTTTTGGTCAAAATTTACAGTTTTTGAAATTTTTTCGCAACAAATCTAGTATTCGTACCGTCAAACTTATTTGGATTTGATGGTGCTAAATGATAGTACTTTTAATGCTGATTCCGAATTTGTAATCGATTTTCCGCAGAAGTAATCAGCTGCTGCGGGTATAACCTCACAAACTTTTAAAATTGGACCTATTTTCATATGCAACTTATGACAATGAGAGCAATTTTAAACTTGATGTATTGCAATGCTATGCAATGCAAATTCGGCATTCATGCCTAACCTAACCAAAATTTAGAAGTTGACTCATCTGAGTGTGGATGAGGGGTTCAAAATCTGAAAATTTGTTTAATTTATAACTTTAACATTTACAACAATTAACATTTGCATTGAAATTAATTTACACTGCGTGGCACTGGGTATCAAACTTAATAGTGCTAACAAATTTTAAAAATTCTGTCAATTCATCAACATTTTCAGTTTTACATTTTTCAAAAACCTGTAATGAGCAAGGTATCCTGGAAACTGAGATTTTCTCCGGTTGTAATGAGGCACAAATCGTTTTGTGTGGCACCAAGTACTTTCGATTGCATTCGCGTGAGCACTGGAGGTTGGGTCAACAAAATTCATTGGATGATTAACGGTGAGGTGAGTGTATCCTAGTTCTCCCACATGTGTGTAGGATTTTCAGCAGTCTGACATTATCGTTGTCCCTATCTCAATCCATTGCTCTATTATCCCAACTTGTGTTTCGGCAGTTCTGTCTTCTATTGCGACTAGGAAGATTTGTTCCGTGTTTCGGTCTAGACAACCAAAAACCCAACAGCATTCCACTTTATGTCCACGATTGTATTTACGTTTGCCAAATTTATATTCATCGATTTCTACAACGTGGCCCAGGTCCACCGATTGTGACTGATTTCATCATACACCATTCTTCCAATACCTGTTCAATGTAGCAATAGTTTTTGGTAAAATACTTCCAATATAAACCAGAACCTAATACCAACCTGTCTCACAAATGAAAACCAGTCTGTAACTGTTTGTTTCGCCAGTGACAATTCCCGCATAACATCTCCATGAGGGTATTTGGTAAAAAGTAAGAAATGTCGTTTCCATGGTGAAATATTCGAAATTTTTAAATAACGTACGTAATCTGTGTAACTATAATTTGCATATGAAAATAGGACCAATTTTAAAAGTTTGCGTGGCTATACCGGCACAGCCGATAATTTCTGCGGAAAATCGATTACATATTTGGAATCAGCTTTAAAAGTACTGTCATTTACCACCATCAAATCTAAAATATTTTGATGGTACGAATACTAGGATTATACTTTTTGTTTTATTATATTAAAATTATAAACCACAACCGATAATATAATCATCAATATTAGTGAATGGTAATGAAATGTTATTTGTGAGCTGAAAAAGTAAAAATCAATTACAAAGTCTTATAATATGTTGTTTGGAATGGTTCTTTAAGTTCCATTTTGCCATTGCTGATAAAGTACCTGAGAATGGTGATAAGAAATAGTAAATAACATTGGAGTCATCGATATATAATTAAATTTAGAATTCTGACTTACAGCTTAATTGAAGGTTTGGATGGCATTTTCTGGTTGTTTTAACAGTCGCCTGTATTGTTTTATTACAAGTACATCCATAAAAAAATTTGTTTTGAATAATTTTTCTGAACTAAGTGTGTCTAATAATTTCTAATTCTTGTAACTGTTTATGTATTATTCTGGTAATTTACTTCAGCTTAAAACAATGACCTTATGGATCCATGGTAAAGTTTTAAACAGATTGTGTCTAAAGTGAAATTTTTTTCAGACGTACAACCATGGATCTGTTTAAATTTGGATACAAAATTAGCGAACATACGAAATGGCATTTTTATTTGTTTTTGAATACTATTCAATTTTAGAATATTACTGCAAGCAAAGGTCAAAATACATGAAATAAAATATTTTGAGAGTTCTTGAAATAATTTCTATAAGGTAATTCTCATGTACTCTATTTACTCAGTTACTCTGTCTTTCAGTGTTTGGCATTGAAAGTATTTTAATATATGTAAAGAAATTATTTCCAAGAGTTTCAATTAGTTCTAATAAAAATTGTTTAAATACTTGTTTTTTGAAAAAGTTTTATATAAGGAAATAATAATGGTTTAAACTTAACAGCACTTGATATTATCAGAATGTTTCCCTGCCGGAGTAACCAGCTACTTTGCCACAAGACATCTTTTGGTTTTATTGAACTAGTGAGTTTGAGTCCAGAAATAATATTCGATCACACACTACTCTGCTTGTAGACATTTCTCGACTTAATCGGGCACATGAGTCTGAATGTTCAGAAATATTGTTTTACACTTTGTCCTGATGACCCTTTTGACAACAAGTGAAGCGTAGACTTTATTAGTTTCTAATAGACTCCATCTAAACTTGGAATACGTATTATTATTAATTTGAGTGTCACCTGAAAAATGACCTTTTCTGAGCAAATTATTGTACAAATATACTTGTTTACCTATGGTATAACACGAATTCATAATTTTATTCAAGTAAGAATTTACTTTCTTTTAAAATAAATATATCTTTTATTATATAACAAGTTGTTTGAACATTCACTTTAAAAGAAAATGTTATAAAACATAACCCCTATTTGATTAGTAGTTATTTTCCAGTAACACAAGTGAGGGTAGTTTCGAATCTACATTCTGTAAAAGATTTACCTTCACATTAGTTTCCTTCCTATATTACCGGCCGATTTATCTTTAGTTATCTGTGCACTTGTTCAATATGCCTGGCCTTTGCGTGGTATGTATTAGCGTCCAGAGTTATACTGAAATATTTTAACAGAAATAATTTTATAGAATCACTTGACGAAATGTAGTTTAATCCTTGCACATTGTTTAACCATCGTATGCACTAATGATGGTAAGGATAGTTATAGATTGAAACCTGTTATAATTTCAACGTACCTCTTGGTAATTTCCTTAACACTTACATGCAAATTGTATTGCAGGGATCTTCCGAGAGACCCGTTGTATCTTTCTAGAGGATCGTTTTACCTTCTGAGAGATTTGTTTTATCTTTGGAGAAATTTGTTTTACCTTCTAAGAGGATCATTTATACTCACGTCAGGGTATATTTATCTGCCGTGATGATACACAATATTTATATCTAGTTAACTTCACAGTACCTTATCTATAATTTTAAACTTATATTACCTGGAATTTGCATATCTGGTATTTGCAGTTTTACCTTCAAAACCATGTAACAAAATGGTTACCTTTAAAATCTATATACATAGGATGGTTGATGTTATGTTCCTTGCCTGAATCGAACTCAACAACCAACTTTAGTTATAGTTCAAGAACCACCTGTTCGTGTTCCTAATTTTCTACAGTTTTAAACAGCAGGTATTTTCTAACAGATTGCAGTAAAAGAAATATACAGGTATGTGTTTTACAACTAAGTTTTCTTATGTGATAATTCAACACAAGTGAAAGTTGAAGTAAAGTTTGGTTACTACGTATGAACAGCAATAGTGTTGTTAAAATATATTTGTTAAATTTACATTGTCCCGTTTCAACATAACGCATGTTAGTATAACTTTAAAATCAAGTAATTAATACAACTAAAGTGTACACTCTAGGTTTCATGAAACTGGAGGTTTAAGTCCTTTTATTGCTAATTGTTTTGCTAAAGCAATAAAAGTTTCCTTACGTACTTAACACAAAATAGGTACATATGCTTTTCTTAAATATTAATAACTGAAGTGTTTCCTCATATTATTCGCTGATAATAGTATTAACATAGTTGTATCGGCAAATGTTTCCTTACAAGTAACTAACAAGAAAACATATGTTTGTTTGAAGATTTTCTAAATATCTGTAAAATTAAGATGTATGATAAACAAATTCAACTACTTAATTAATAAGATTGTAATTCCTTCTTTTTTTTTGAATTGAAATTTAATTTTTGTAATATAGCTAAGGTACTTGAGTTTTATTCTCTATTTTTTTTTACTATTGACACCTCCAAATTTATCTCCCTGAGATTTACAAGTCCATGCAGCCTCCGAAGCCCCTAAAGGCCGATGCCAGCTGCGCCGAAGTATGTTACATGCTTCGTTGTGTATCTACTTTTTCATGACACCGGGAAAAAGTAGGTCACACTCGTACTTCAATTTGAATATTGTTCTTCCAAAATGTCTTTGGTTTCAGCGACAGCTTCTCTGCCAATTTACAAAAATCCTCTGTCGACCACTGATGACCCTGAGAATGTGTTTAGAGGAACGTTATTCGAATACAAGAAGGCGTAACTGCTCAATTTACCATAAATAGCTATATTAATAGAGGTAAGTTATTTTAGACTGTTAATTATTGTTTGGGATATGTTTGTATAATATACATCTTCTATGAGAGTCTGCTGCGCGTGTATTCATTGTAGTTTAACTTTTAGAAGCAACTTAACAGTAAAACTGAAAACTTGTTTCTTGCTAAGATTGAAATGTAAAGAATGCTTTAACATAAAATACATTTATTATAACTGAATATAATTGAAGATTTAAGTAAAATACATTAAAATCAATGGGTAGAAGCTGTCACGAGCTTACCCCTCAGACATCTTAAACGCGAATGAATTCTGGAAACGAAACGCGCAACAAAACATCAGCGCCTTCCGCCACAAAAGTAGTTCTCGTCACAAACGCGAAGTAACTTCACATCGTAGTAATTCTATAAATCCCCAACAATTATTATTTATTGTTGTATTAAAAATCTGTGCAATATGACGCCCACTGTAAAACCATGCCTAGTACTAAAGTAGCATATCTTTACTGTTACTGACAGTTACAGGTACATGTACTTTAGTACCAGGCGTGATTCTACGGAGGGCATAATTGTACAGAGATTCTTCAAAAATGAAGAACAGTAATTAACAATCAAAAATAGTTTACCTTTATTAATATAGATATTTACTGTAAATACAGTTATTTGTGCTTTTTCGTATTTGAATAATACTACTCTAAACATAATTTCAGGGTCTTCATTGGTCAGCGGCGAATTTATGCAATTTGGCAGTGAAGTTTTTGCTAACCCACAACATTTTGGAACCAAGATATTCAGATAGAAGTACGGAAAACGAGAAGGTATTCACAGGTTACTTAATTGCATTTAACCTGCTTTAACTGTCAATATGTCTGTTCAAGAAGATAACTTGAGAGAATCTTTCCGATAATCGCATAGGTTCGCACAAACTCGTCAAAATCCCTCTAACCGTCGAACATTCTCGTTGATTGAAGCAATGACCGTACTTCTACTCTCAACACCATTCACAATCTTTCTCCACATCTCTCAGCGCATACGTACATTAAAATTGCAAATCAGAAAAACAGAAGAATATTTTATTATGATGTAAAACTAAGAATCTTACGCCTACTTTTCTTAATTTCAATATGAAACATCTAATGTTTAACGATGTAAACTTAAAACGAAAATTCACAAACAATTTGGCATACAAGTTCAAAAATAGTACACTCAAATTATTAATTAGTGACACATGCACAAAAAAAATATTAGAAAGAGAAGTAATTACTAGTAAAATGCAATTACAAAAATTAATACCATTAGATGTAATACAAGTTCATTTCAATCGTTTACTACTAAAACATAAAAAGAGCTTTCAAAAAATTAAAAACAAATAAAATTTCAAAATTAAGCAATAATGAACACGAACAGGGAAAAAGCAAAATATCGAATTCAAAATGGATACAAAAATTATCACTAACTCAAATTCCAGATTTTGCGATGGATACATTAAGTTTGGGCCCAAATTTTGATGTACCAATAAATAAATGTACATGTTTGCCATATCCTGAAATTGTAGCAGGGATTGAAACTGCTATAAATAATTTCACATCTGAACAAGACGATATAAGAGCAGCAAGCTTTAATATTTTAACCAACTATAAAAACACAATACAGTGTATGGGTAAAGCCAAAAAATACAATGGTATTAACAATGTATATAATAGGTTAAACATACGTATTATCAAGATCAAAATTTTTTTAAAAAATAACTAATGTAATAATATTAAAACCTGATAAATCCAATAAAACGGTAATTATGAATAGAGCAGCATACGAAAATAAAATCATAAATCTATTAAACGATGAACAGACATACAAACCTATTAAAAATAACCCAACAGATAAGTACCAAAAATGAACAAAAAAAACTGAAAATAAAACGATATATATCGCCGATAATAAAGAAAAACCTAACAATAAACAATGCACTACCGCCAAAAATCTATGGATTGCCTAAATTGCACAACACGGATATCTCTATGAGGCCAATAATTGCTACAACACAAGCACCGTACAACAAATTATCTAGTTTTCTTTAAAACATATGCTATTGTAACATGCCAGTTTTCCACTGGTCATGTTCCAGTTTTTAAATTATTTCTTTACGTATTGCTCCCTTCTTTTTTCTTTATAAATTAAAGAAAGTTCCTCTTCTATTTAACTTCATGTATTTTGTATATTTAAAGTATGAATTATATTTAGGTTGTGTTATGGCATAACACGAATTCGTAATTTTCATCCATGTAAATACTTAATTTCGTTTAAAATAAATGTACCTCTAATTATATCACAAGTTATTTGGGTTATTACTTGGAAAGGAAGTAATAAAAAGTAACCTCTATGTTATTGGTAGGTATTATCCAGTAACACAAGTGAAGTAGTTTTGAATCAACAATTAGTAAAAGATTCACCTTGACGTAGTTTCCTCCCTGTATTACCAGCCGATCGATTTTTGGTTATCTGCGCATAGCAGGATCTTTATTCAAATCTGGCTGTGAGATATCACGCCATTTGTTCCTCGTGATGCCTGGTCTTTACATGGTATGTATTAGAGTCCTACGCTGTTACAATATTTTAACAAACAAAATTTTATAGAAGTACGTGATGTTACAGTACATAGTTTTGCTGGTAAATAACCCATCGATAGGTTTAAAGATGATAAGGATTGTTATAGATAAAATCTGTGACAATTTGAATGTACCTCGTGGCACTTCCGGATACTTATACAAAATTTGTATTGTAGGGTCCTTCCGAGAGGTTAAAGTGTGCTGGCTTTGAAGTATGATTATTCACTTTGATTTTCTTTAGTTTAATGTAAAAGTACCTCCACTATATTATCGCAAGAAGATGCCTCTGGAATCTTAAGTCGTTTTTAAATTATGTACCGTACAAGGCCATCGAAATAACATTGCATGGGATTCAATTATTTGGGATTTGGTGTTTTACCTTACAACTACAATACAAAATGAAATTGGTGTTTTGTTACCTTTAAAACTTATCTACCTTGGATGGCAGATGTTTTGTTCCTTTATATGAATCGACCCAACTACCAGATTTGAATATGGTTCACAAACCACCTGTCTGAGTTTCTAATTTGGGGTGCAATATAAAGCAACAGGTACCTTTCTTAACAAACTGTAATTAAGTAAATACACAGGTACGTGTTGTATATTTAAGTTTTCTTATGAGATTATTCTACCCAAAAAAAATTGAATTAAAAGCTTTGTTACTATACTTGGACTGCTTTGGTTGGCTGTATGTGGACTTTTGTTACATTTACATAGTTCCGTTTCAACGTAACATATGTTCAAAAAATCTTAAGTAAAGGATTTATATAACGAAAGTGTACGCCTTAGGTTTCATGAAACTGGAGGTTTAAGTACTTTTATTGCTCTTTGTTTTTGCTAAAGTAATAAAAGTTTCCTTAAGTATTTAACACAAGATAGGTACATATGTGTTTTTGAAATGTTAATAACTAAACTGTTTTCTCTTATTTGTTGCTTATAATAATAGTAGCATATGTGTAACTGTGAAGTTCTTTACACGTAGGTGAAACGAAAATTTATTTATGTTTGAAGGTTCTCTCAAATATAGTAAAATTAAAATTGTTTTTAATAATAGTAACAACAAAGTTAGATAAACTAATTCAACCTAATATTTTACCTAATTGTATATTTTGTTTCGAATTGAAGTTATTTTGTAATATATTCGAGGTACTTGATTTATATTCTCTCAGTTTAATTGTTGATACCCCCATAATTTCCTCCCTGAAATTTATAAGTCCATGCAGCCTCCGAAGCCTATAAAGGTCGATGCCAGCTGTGCCGAATTATACTCCATATTTTGTCGTGTGATTACTTTTTTATAACACCGGGAAAAAAGTAAGTCACACTATAAAAACGAACACTCCTGGGATTTCAAGGAAAAGATAAAAATGAGCAACATACCAAATGACTACATCTTAATCTCACTGGATGTAGTAGCATTATACACAAATATGCCAACTGATCTGGCTATTGATATAAAAAATAAATGGGATAAAATTAAAAAATTTACTGATACCACCCAGAATGAATTCATAAATTCAATCAAATAAATTTTAAATTCAACTTATTTCATGTTCAATAAGCAATTTAGCATCAAATTAATGGATGTGCTATGGGCATGGCCCTTTCAAGTGTTATTGCACAAATTATTATGGAGGATTTAGAGAAAGATTTGATCAAAAAAATTCATTATCCGGTACCCTTTTTCTACAGGTATGTGGACGATTGTGTGGTGCAATACCTAAAGACGAAGGAAAACATTTTTTTAATTTTTTTAATAACTACTCTAACAAATTACAGTTCAAAATTGAATACGAAATAAATAAAAAAATTAATTTTTTTTAGATATGACATAGTATCGAAATAAAAACAAAATTAAAACCAAATGGTATACGAAACCAACCGGGTCAGACAGGTATATAATCCTTTTATCACAGCATTCTTTAGCTCAAAAAAATTGGCCATAATTGATCTAGCTGGTAGAACATTCAAATTATCAGATACGGAATTCAGTTATTAAGTAATTAAGAAAGCTAAAAGCACACTTAAAAATAATAACTATCCATAAGACGTAATTAATAAAATTTTTAAAAAACATTTGTAAATGTCACCTGAGAATTATATAACATACAATCAAAAATTAAAATGCATATCACTACCATATTTACCCGAGCTTTCAGAGAAACTACAAAACCTTTTCAAAAAAATACAGCCTAAAAATAGCACACACAAGTTTTAACTTGACCTAAAATCTATTTAGTAAACTGAAAGATCAAGTACCGAAAAATAAAAAATACACACCATATATAAAAATCCGTGTCAAATATTCGAGAAAGCTCACCACATCTTGAAAAATGCCTTTATGGTCATAAATACGATAAGAGAAATCAGACAGCATTTACTAAGCATGAGGCAACAGCAAAGCAAAGTTTGTGTTTAACCAGATAAAAATTATAAAAACTCATATAAACCAAGTATTTGAAATGATTTATATAGCAAAAATCCTTAGTGCATTTAATGAAAAGATTGATATTAAAAAACTAAGTAAAATATGCCATAATATAATCAAATAAAGCACGACAATAAACATTGATTTATAATTTATACATACTAGTATTAATAGTGTTATGTACTTACGGTTTGAGTATTTAATGCAGCCAGATTTTAACACATTTATTGGTAATACACATAATATACATTCATGAGATGCTATGCACTCTTATACCATATATTTTATATATTACAACAGACAGCCCTCAATCTATTAAAAACTACTTGTCATCTGCCTGAACAATCACCATATGGCAATAATCGATAAACTATTCCAAGCTACCTTTTTACGTCTTTTACATAAGAAATAGTAATTCTAAGAAATAAATTTCAATGTAATAAACCGATAAAACAGATTACGACCGTACAATTATCTTACTAAAATTATAGCTATCTGTTCAGATAAAATGAATATTAGTTTAACGTTTGTGACGAACAATACTAGCCTACTTATATGTAAATAAATTTGTCTGTATTAGTGGTCTTATATTAAAATCAGTCTCAAGGTAATGGCCTTGACTAATTCATCTATGCGATTAAACAATAAATATTTTTGATACGTGCCATATTATTTATTCTATATTTGCAGGACACAGTGAACACCAGATTTTTGCAAATGTTGAATATGAATGCAAAATGAATGGAGCTGAATACCTTGCGTATCCACCAGTTGTTGCAGGTGGTAATCGAGCAACTATTATACATTATATTAACAATAATCAAATAGTAAATGATGGGGACATGGTGCTAATGGATGCTGGTTAGTATTACAACATTTATTTTTGTCAGTATGTACTTTAAAATATTTGCAAATCTGTCTAGAGTGCATATTGACAAAAATGCTTAAACTAACTTTGAATTTTGTTATGTGAGAGTATGTTTATACAATAAATTTCTGGTTGTTGTGTCAGCATTTATATTTGTAGGAATTAATATTAAGATCGAAATCAACCAAGTGTTTGTTTTCATATACTATTTATCGATGAATATTTTCTATTGGTAGTTTCATTGATTAATTCTATTTGAAGCGAACAAGGTTGCTAAGCATATTTTGTTATGTAAAGTTTTTGTGCAGAAAGTCAGATGAATATTTCACAGAGAGATTTGGTGAAGTCGCCGCTTTCATAAAAATTTAAGGTGGACATTTTTAAAGTAATTTCGATCCTCTGTTTGGTATAATTTAAAGTTGTCATGTACATGATAAATCCCTACCGTGTCTGGAACAACCAAAAATTTAAATTTCAAAGTAGTCCTCTCTTTTGGACTTTTCTAAATAGCCATATTAGCAAAAATATGTTAACAAATTAAATAAATGAATAAATTAAGTGCACAGTAGTTGCTTTTGTATAAATTTGATTATTACATTAAAAATTTGTTCTCTCGTGTAGTGCAAAAAAATGTATTTCTGACAAAATTTAAATATTTTTACTTTTTCGTGGAGGTTTGATCATTTTGTAAAGATTCATGTTTATTTATTAGAGCTAGCACAATACATGAAAAAAGCTTTAATATATTTCCATGATCATGCAAAATTCAAAGTGCTTGGCTTTCTATATTCTTACTAGTATTTGTTTTAATATTTTAGGCTGTGAATATCATGGATATACTAGTGATATTACAAGAACCTGGCCTATTAGTGGTAAATTTAATCCACAACAGGGAATGGTGTATGAAGCAGTACTTAATGTACATTCACAACTAATTAAACTCTGTCATAATTTTCCAACATTGGACTATTTATTTGATGTAATGTGCAAACTGTTGGGCATTGAGTTACAAAAAATTGGATTAATACCAAGTAATATTTCAGAGGAAGTAGCGACCAAGGTAATTTAACTTTATTTATATAACTTACAATAAAATATGTTTTTATGCATTGACATTTATTGTTAATGAAAAAACTATAACAATTGTTCGTTACGTTAGATTTCTCAAATCGAGTGGTTTCTGCATCCTGCATAAAAAATTTTAATCTCTAGTCACTTTGTTTACTTCGTATTAATAAATGCTTTCTACAAATTCTAATCTAAACGCTGTCTCGCTTTTTATACTATTCCAATTAAAATGAATATTTAAAACCTACAAAATTTCCTTAAGTGTAGTAATAACGTGGGAATTGTTTTGAAGCACGGTCAATCTTTATAAATACAAGCTGAGCTTTTGAAAGAGGCCTATTCTATTCTATTCTATTCTACACAATGTGCTATTCTATATAACGCCCTTTTAGCAAAAAGAAACATTGTAAGTCGCTGGTTCTGTGGTGTACTTACTCATGATTAGCCAATAAATTGCAGACTGCTCATTACAAATTCACGTTCACAATGCACAAGCGATTATGTAATTACTCTCCAGGTCACAATTAGTTAAACCAAAATTGCGTTAGAGCACTTTTTGCTGTTTCCTTTTTCTTTGTACACGAATGTTAATATCAACAATGTGCTTACCAAATTAATTAACACTTGGTTCATTTATGTTAGGGTTACATTATTTAAATTTAATGTTATGTTCTCATTCTTATTAAGTGTACTTCTCAAAGTAGGTATAAATTACTGTATATATTGTCTAATTATTTCTTGTATATATTTAGGGCTGAAAACATTGTGTAAGTATTCTTTTATTCTTGGTATGTACTTAAAGGTTTATGTTTGTATTGTATTATATGCAAATTGACGCTTTGTTTACATCACATTATAACAGGACGATTGTGTAAATGTGTTTTTACTTTTGTAAATATTCCTTTTGGGGGGTGTATGTTTAGCTATAGGTTTGTAATAAATCTACTTACTGAGGTTTCCAATTTTTTTCTGTATGATCCACCCCACTCTACAACATTTTGAGCTAGCCCGAAATCTAATTCTTTTGGATTTCTATTCTACCATTTTCCCTGTTTTGTTGCGGTATTTGGTGTAGGCAATTTTCTTTACTTACTTTACTGCTTTCTATTTTGTCTGCACGGAATACCGTAACACGTTATTAAATAGTTTACATTATTCATAGTTCTTACTTATTCTGTTCAAAGAATATTAACGTTCATAACTTCTACATTAACTTGTACTGGAACTAACGTCAACTTTATTCTGAATGCACTAATAACAGAAGTGAAGACTATTAAAAGATTGATAGTTTAGTAAAACTAGGATTTGATGGAAAGAAAGTAATCAGTGTAGTAACTTGAGGGTGTGCTCGGATACAATTGTATCATATTTATAAAGAATGTTTACGTTGTTCAAATTTTTTTGTTACTTTTATACGAATCTCTCCTTAGTATTTACAATTTAAATTAATTAGTTCGGAAAATATATACTTGCATTTCTGAAGTTAATTCAAGAGTCAACCAATAGAAAAATCTACAGTGCCAGGCCCTCTGACATGTATTATTTTACTATGATGCAGGCGAAACGTCTTAGTTGTGCAGCTTTGCCTCCAAAGTGATATCAGAATGTTAAAAGGAGTTTCCTGTCACAAATCAGCCCATGGAGGGAGATGGCATATATAACTAAAGTCGATGGGAAAAACTACTGGAGAGAAAATAGTTAGCGGTTGGTAAGTTCATGGAGACATAAACATAGGGAGTAAGGACTATAAGGCCAAACCACGATTCATTAAAAATAAAGAAGTAGGGTTAGGGTCTCTACTAAATTTTGCTATCTAAACGTTTTTTATGAATTATGTTGATTTTGAGGAATACTAAGCACACTAATTTTTACTAAACACTATAATCAAGTATCCAAAAGTAGGAGAATACGGAGGCGAATATTGTAATAAGTAGAAGTCAATATACTATTTACCGCGAGTTACTAATTGCAAGTTGGGTTACTCCTGGAGTGGGGGATAATAGTAACTTCAATTTATTCATTTTTGACCTTCACTCGAACAGCTGTTCGTTTTAATGTCTAACCAGTGGTAACTCGCGAAAAATTGAATGTTCGGCTGTTAAACAAACACAGGCAAGAGGTAGGGTATCTGTGTATACAAACTTCTAACCTTAAATGGAATGTCACAAGTTACAGCTGATTTAATTATTAATTGCAATCAACATAAGTAATTAATGGCACTTTCAAGATCTACTGAAAATGAAAGCCTTATTTGGATTGTGGAAGACTCACAGATAACAATTTTTTGACTTAACCTCAATTTAGGATTTTGTATTTTTATTTACTAACACAAGATTAACTGATGTTGGCGAGTTCAGTATGCTTGAGTATGTTAAAAGCTTACTATTGAGTGACGTCATGAATAACGTCACTACTCTTCTCCTCCTCAAATCACTACACTTACTATTTGTCGTGGAAATAGTAATATTTTACTATTGGCGTACTATTAGCAAGCAGGTTATTCGCAGTAAATAGCCTAATGTAGAGTGGAGACCAAAATTGAGCCCAACTAATGCCGTGCTGGGTGCCAGACTTGCAAGTTTATTTGGGGACAACTATTCCAAAGGCACTGTATACAATTAAAAAAGGAAGTAGGAAATAGCAAACCTGCTTGCAGAGAGCTTATAGCTAGAAAAAGGAAGAGCAGTGTACCACAGGAGGAGACTATATAATATGTAAGAACAATCTTGACTACACGCCTAAACTATATTGTTAAGAACAAACCAAATTTGTAGGTATCAATATTTATTTATTACAATGTGCATCTAATGGGGAGGTTAAGTGAATATAACGGTCCTACATTTGTTTATAGGTCCAATGGGCGTATTCTCAGGGTGAGCATAATGCAAGGCAGGGGCATATCAAGGAACTTTTTTCACATACATCCTAAAATATTGACCAACTCACATCTGAACCCAGGTTAATATAAACAGGAATATTATTAACCGTTAAATCACAGAGTGAATGACTATAAACTAAATGTAATTTTGTTAGTAGATATGCTCTAAATGCAAAATAGTATGGTGAAGGGATACTACTAACCCTAGAACTGAGCATATTTCAATAACGTACAATGATATGAGGAGATACACCTTGTCCATACCATTAAATATTACAGTGTCATGTGCAACGACTTTCTGCTAGTACAATAAGTAATAAAACAAACCGACCGTTCAGGTTAATTTGTTAGTAAGAAAATATCACAGGTATAAATCATATAAAGTTTAGAAATCCACTTTGCTTAATAGGACTTGGGGGGTTTTCTTCAAAACTTATCTGGACCTTGTCAATGGTTACTGAGATTAATTTTCGCACACTTCATGGACACTATGCAACTCTGACAAGTCCTGTATGTGTCAGCAACCAACCAACCATCTGCTAATCACAGGCACCATGCTTAATAATAGTTGGTCAGAAACAAGTAGTAGCGAAAGCATAGAAACCAAAGCAGAAAGAAATCACAAACGTAAACGTAGCAGTTCATGTAAAACTTAAAACATGAAACCTAACCATAAATGACCAATTAAACAAGTGAATGCTCCACTGGAAATGTACGTATATAATTATCGTTTAAGTTATAATAAAATTCCAGAAAAATTTTATATATATCAACGAAGCACAGGGTAAAATAATACAAATTTAAAGAGCAACTTTTAAATAATTTAGAATAGAATAGAATAACATTTATTGGTAAATAAAATACACCAATGGATAAGGAATTCAGCAAGGTTATGGAAAACACTTTCAAACTAGAATATAGAAATTTACGTCGTAAGATAAGAGAAGACAAGGATTCGCAGTATAAATGAAAATCTAGTGAAATGGTTTGCATAGCTTGAACAAACTATAATTTAAACATCAAAATAGTAAAAAATATGTATTCATACAAAAAATACTGAACTGTTTAGACGTAGAAGAGTGACAGTAACACATATTAAACACTAAATGAATGTCTACTTACAATAACTCCTACGTCTTCACAGCAATCACAGAGGGATAGGTGTTGGTGACTATCCAATTCTGCTATAGAAGAAACCCAGGTACAAGGTTTTTAGAGGAATGAGGATGAAACCAAATGGTGCCTACATCTGCACACCTCAGATGTCAAGGTGCGTAAAAAGTGTTTACTACCAGAAACCTCCCGGGAACGATATTTCACTTGCACTTATTTCAAAACAGTCCTTTCTCATTAGACGACGAACATCAAACAATCATTAACAGTCAATCGCACAATTTCTGACAGTGTCACATAAATGTTCAGAAATAGTTGCTTAATTTAAAGTAAATGAAGCTATATATAAAAAGCTAAATACTATATGGAATTTGGTATATGTCAAAATGACACAACAGCAGAAATTATATTTTTGCTTGGCTGTGCATTATCAATGCTTCGTATTAATATTAAATATGTTTATTTTATTTGGACTGCCCATTTGTTATTTTATTAAACAAACATTTGTATCGTATTACATCAGCCTTTGTTAAAAAAATCTAATGAGTGAACGGCAGTTGCTGTGCTAATGTCATCGTGGATGCTTGACAGGATTTTGAAAAGTTTTTCATATCAAACGAGCTTCGACCCTTTTATCGAGTGCCGCTACATGAGTGCTTCACCCCAGGGACATCTATCGACATCCAATAACTACCGCGATCTAAGCAGAAGAGGACATGGTGGGTTGTTAAGACATTAAGCACATTTTGTGTTTTGGTTTTAGACTGTCGTGTTATATAATCAACCAACCATATTTACAGTTCATTTAAAATCTAGTAGCTAAATACGTCTGCATTTATTCTCAAACCCATGTTTAAACAATCAAAATAACTGAAATATAAGTTGTACAGCCAAATTGTAAAATATGCAATGTTCATAATGATTAGTAATTGGCACGTAGTGGATAGCATAGTTTTACTATTAACGCTAATGCTGTAAAAATGGAAATTCTACTTAAATATGATGTTAAGGTGTTTTACCTTCAGATTTAAAATTTTTGTAAATAAGTTACTGCAAATTGTTTGTAAATTATGATTATTTAAATATTTCAATACGGATTTGTTGAATCATATTTAGTAGATGTCAACTGAATCAGGGGCTTAATGTGTAGAATTAGATATTAACAATAATATATGATATTTATTGCAGATGGCATTTGAGTTTTGTCCACATCATGTATCACATTACTTAGGAATGGATGTACATGACACACCTACAATTCCAAGAAATATTAAAATTAAGCCAGGGATGATAATAACGATTGAACCAGGTAATTGTTATTTTGCTTAATACACGATTTTAAGCTACAGTATACGTGTTTAAAACAATTGATGTCTTAAAAACTAGTTCTGCCACCAATATATGCACAAATTTTTTGTAACAAAAATCATAATTTATTTATTTTTAATGTAAAAATTGTAACTTTTTGAAATTTATATTATTTTTTATTTTTAAGATGGTTATAAGAAAACCAATGGGTTCTGTATCTAGTTTATTGTCATATTGGATTGTATTTTGAGATTAATCACATTTATTATTAAGCCATTTAAATAGGGACAGGGAACCCTAAGAACAAAAAAAAGTAAAGAGTTAATCATGGAATCAACTAATGTAGGTTCTTTACTCATGTAAATAAAATTAATAAATTACAAAAGAACACAACAAAGAATACCAAAAACTATAAAAATTAATTTACCAAACTAGAAGTTTCGAACATTCTTTTGCTGCCACTTTGTTACATGTTGACTTTGGGAACAAGAAAAAGAAGAAAAATGTAGAAATTTGAGAACTAATCTCGAAGGTTGTTCCAAAATTAAAAATTGAGATAGAAGCAACGGGTACAGAATCAAAAGAAACAAAAAAAATCTAAACAAAATAATCTAGATGGAAAGGTGAGGGTCAGTATGAAAAACTGCTCGGTAGCTCGGTGGAGTTTTTGTTTTTAGTTGTGCACAGTTCCTTAACCTATCTTATCCCCTTTTCCATCTTAAACAGACATTAAAAATTTTATTCTATTCACCTAAAATGCCATTTTGAATGGACCTGCACCTTGCCGAAGTTCTAAATTACTAGAACAGATGAAATGGCTTGCGTGTTCTAATGAGCTAAAGAGCCAAACTACAGGTCCAACCAAAGTAGTAGGGTCGTTAGTGAGGAACCAGACTGACAGGTCTCCGAAAGAGGGCAGCGGCTCTTTCGGTACTTAGATTGGCAGAGACCATAGGGGTCGGTATGCCAGTCTAAGACACTACCGCGATGTGGAAGGCAACGGGAAACCACCACATTATCTCCCAAGTACACAGCATACTTAAATTGTAACAAACATGATGGCATTCTCTGGGGTAAAAGATTCCGGAGTTAAAATAGTCCCCCATTCGGATCTCCGGGAGGGGACTACTTCGGAGGATGCGATCGGAAAGTTAAAAATAAGAGTCGGGAACACTGCAAGTCGGAGCGTGGAATGTTAGAAGTATGAGTGATAGATGCAGACTGTGCAAATTTCAGGGAAATCTGTAGGTTAGTTCAGAATAGGAAACAATGATGGTACACGTCTAACCAGTTCCAGGACTGAAGACCTAATGATGATGACACCTAAAATGTTAATCATCCAACATTACCTTCCATCCTGACCACGACTAATCAGTAACCAGAAGTCGGTTTCTGAATGGTCCGTCTTACCATAAATCATACTTGCTATGTTAGTACTAGTTTCCAAATAATGTAAGTTTCTTGCCTCTAGTTAAACATTAAATGCTTAAATTTCTCTTTCTTACTTTAACCTGGTATTTAATTCCATAATTTACATTTCTTAGTCTACTTATTATGTAAATGATAACATTTCTAGGCATACATTTATTGATATTTTCTTTTTTTGCATATTCCTTATATTTGCTTATTTTAGCTGTTTTAATTAATTTTGTCTGTTGTATCATCGATGTTCTGATATGTATGGTTTCCTTTGCTGTGTTATTAATTATTTATTGTGAGTTGTGATATACTGGCAGTGTGCATTGTCCCTTTTGTGCAAGTATATTCAAATGATAGTGTGTCCTCGTTTCTTATTGCATCATACGTATTGTAGTTTACGAGTTCAGTTCGATGTTGTTCTACCTATGATATGAGTATGCATGTTAGTAGTGAATATTTTGGTGTGCATGTGTTTCCACATTCACACATGTCATCATCTGTAATGTTTCGTGTGGGCATATAAGTTAGATAGGGTCTGTGTTCTGTCAGATAATGCTTAGTCTTCTAGATGGATAAAATATTTCATGTCTAGTATCTCTTATATGTTGGGCAGTATCTTGTATGTGCTTTGCCATTCGTGTATGATTGTCTGTTTGATTTTCTTTGTTTTGTCTTCTGTCAAGTATATTCGTGATTTTGATCCAGTCTTCTTTTCTTCTCCGATAGTTTGCAGCTCCTTGTTTAATGATAAGGTCCAGCAAGGAAATTCCTATCACAACTGCCGAAGCATCCAGGGATGTGAACCTATATGCACCAGTCGACTACAGTAGGATACTCCTTTGTGTTTGATTTACTTTGTTTCTTTGTCTTAGTAGTTTCATTCGGTGTCCATTCCCATGTGCTTGCAGCGTGTGATATTATTGTCACAAGCATTGTATTCATCTACAGTCGCACGTTGCTAAGCGGTGTTTTATATTGTCTTTTGCACGAAGTTTGCTATAAACATCATTATTAATTCTTCTGTGTGTTCCTGAAAATTTGTTTGTTCACTATTATAGTCTTTGTCTTTTTTTATTTGAATTGCCTTTGGGGCATGAACCCGGGTGTCGCCACGAGAAGGTTTGTTACGTTTGCAAATTATTTCTTAGATTTTTTTCGCTTAATTAGGTGGTTCTTAATGTAGAAGCGTGATCCCACCTTACATTTGATTTTTCAATGCTCCACCCGAAGGTACTACGTTGGCCAGGGGAAGTGAGTTTTTTTCCTTAGAAATTTTGAATTTTGCTGAATCTGTTGCTATGCAAGGTAGAGATCTTTAACGTGTGTGAGAACATTCAAACATGGGACCTACATTATATCTCTCATTCGGAGGGCATATTTTCGTGAAAAATGCTTCCCCAACATTTTTAAGCGGTACGTGTTGGAAATTGAACCTAGGACCTTGTACTTAGTAGTCATATGCAAACCAACTGAGCCACTCAGCATGGTACCACTGCCAACTTTCTTTTTACCAGTATGTACATTGGTTTTCTTTGGTTATTTCAAATTTGTTGGTATTGCATCATGTTTTTAATGTTGTGACTGTTGTCTGTGCAGTCTTTGCAGTTCACGATGTAAGTTTCCTTGTACCACTATTAATATGTCATCAGCATTAGCTATAACTGATATTAAACTAGTTGCAGTTAGAATAATTTCCAATACTTTTTTACCAGTATGTTCCAAAAGATCGGTCCGGAGACTGATTCTTGTGAACATCTCTTTGTGACTGATTTCTGTGTTGTGTTTGTAACGCTCTTTATTGTATCACTAGAAGCGGTTTGTAGTCTCTACGGGACTACTTTGAGCGCCTCTACTCGCTTTGTGGACCACTCTCTTTCGCCCGCCTCTCTGCGCCCCGCCCTCTCTGCGCCCGCCCTCTCTGCGTACCGGCCTCTCTACGCACCGTCCTCTCTGCGTCCCGCCCTCTCTGCGTCCCACCCTCTACGCCCCGCCCTCTCTACGCCCCGCCCTCTCTACGCTCCGCCCTCTGTACACCCCGTCTTCACTTCCCCTAGTAGAATTCATTAAAACGACTAAGAAGTTGAGCGAATCAAGATCACCTAACTCTAGTAGACTTTGTCGAAATCACTTCTGGGAGTCAACGGATCAAGATCACCTCGCTCAAGTAGACTTTGCGAAATCACACCGAGTCGATCGGATCAAGATTTATTTCGCTGTAGTAGACTTTGTATTAGACTCACCTCTCGCAGTTGATCGGATCAAGACCACTTTGCCCTAGCAGACTTTGTTGAAATCACTTCAGGAGTCGATAGGATCAAGATGCCCTAGTAGACTTTGTCGAAATCATCTCGTAGAACGATCTGATCAAGACTACTTCACCCTAGTAGACTTTGTCAAAATCGCTTCGGGAGTGGAATGGATCAAGACCACTTCGCCTAGTAAACTTTGTCAAAATCACTTGGGAGTAGATCGGACCAAGATCATTTCGCTGTAGTAGACTTGTTCGAAATCACTTGGTGAGTACATCAGATCAAGATCACTTAACTCTAGTAGACTCTGCCGAAATCACTTGAGAGTCGATCGGATTAAGATCACTTCGCCTTGTAGTCTTTGTCGAAATCACTTGGGAGTCGACCGGACCAAGATCATTTCGCTGTAGTAGACTTGTTCGAAATCACTGGGAGTACCTCAGATCAAGATCACTTAACTCTAGTAGACTCTGCGAAATCACTTGGAGAGTCGATCGGATTAAGATCACTTCGCCTTGTAGTCTTTGTCGAAATCACTTGGGAGTCGATCGGACCAAGATCATTTCGCTGTAGTAGACTTGTTCAAAATCACTTGGGAGTACCTCAGATCAAGATCACTTCACTCTAGTAGACTCTGTCGAAATCACTTCAGAGAGTTGATCGGATCAAGATCACTTCGCTTTAGTAGTCTTTGTCGAAATCACTTGGAGAATCGATCGTATCAAGATCACCTCGCTCAAGTAGACTTTGCCGAAATCACACCGGGAGTCGATCGGATCAAAATTTATTTCGCTCTAGTAGACTTTGTCAAAATCACCTTTTGTAGTTGATCGGATCAAGACCACTTTGCCCTAGCAGACTTTGTTGAAATCACTTCAGGGAGCCGATAGGATCAAGATGCGCTAGTAGACTTTGTCGAAATCATCTCGTGGAACGATCGGATCAAGACTACTTCGCCCTAGTAGACTTTGTCAAAATCGCTTCGGGGAGTCGAATGGATCAAAACCACTCCGTCCAAGTAGACGTTGTCGAAAACACTCCGAAGTGTCGATCGGATCAAGACCACTTTGCCCAAGTAGACGTTGTCGAAATCACTCCGAAGTGTTGATCGGATCAAGACCACTTTGCCCAAGTAGACGTTGTCGAAATCACTTCGAAGTGTCGATCGGTTTAGACCATTTCGCCAAAGCAGACTGTCGAAATCACTTCGAAGTGTCGATCGAATCAAGACCACTTCGCCCAAGTAGACTTTGTCAAAATCACTTGAGTGTCGTTCGAATCATGACCACTTCGCCCAAGTTGACTTTGTAAGATCACCTTGAAGTGTCGATCGGATCAAGACCACTTCGCCCAAGTAGACGTTGCCGAAATCACTCCAAAGTGTCGATCGGATCAAGACCACTTCGCCCAAGTAGTCGTTGCGAAATCACTTGAAGTGTCGATCGGTTTAGACCATTTCGCCAAAGCAGACTGTCGAAATCACTTCGAAGTGTCGATCGGATCAAGACCACTTCGCCCAAGTAGACTTTGTCAAAATCACTTGAGTGCCGTTCGAATCATGACCACTTCGCCCAAGCTGACTTTGTAAGGTCACCTCGAAGTGTCGATCGGATCAAGACCACTTCGCCCAAGTAGACGTTGCCGAAATCACTCCAAAGTGTCGATCGGATCAAGACCACTTCGCCCAAGTAGACGTTGCGAAATCACTTCGGTGTCGATCGGATTTAGACCATTTCGTCAAAGCAGACTGTCGAAATCACTTGAAGTGTCGATCGGATCAAGACCACTTCGCCCAAGTAGACTTTGTTAAAACCACTTCGAAGTGTCGTTCGAATCATGACCACTTCGCCCAAGCTGACTTTGTAAGATCACCTCGAGTGTCGATCGGACCAAGACCACTTCGCCCAAGTAGACTTTGTCGAAATCACATCCAAGTGTCGTTCGGATCAAGACCACTTCGTCTCAGTATTCTTTGTCAAAATAACTTCGAAAATTGATCGGATCAAGATCACTTCGCCCAAGTAGACTATGCCGAAATCACCTTGAAGTGTTGATCGAATCAAGACCACTTCGCCCAAGTAGACTTTGTAAAAATCACCTTGAAGTGTCGACCGGATCAAGACCACTTCACCCAAGTAGACTTTGTTAAAACCACTTCGAAGTGTCGTTCGAATCATGACCACTTCGCCCAAGCTGACTTTGTAAGATCACCTCGAAGTGTCGATCGGACCAAGACCACTTCGCCCAAGTAGACTTTGTCGAAATCACATCCAAGTGTCGTTCGGATCAAGACCACTTCGTCTCAGTATTCTTTGTCAAAATAACTTCGAAAATTGATCGGATCAAGATCACGCCCAAGTAGACTATGCGAAATCACCTTGAAGTGTTGATCGAATCAAGACCACTTCGCCCAAGTAGACTTTGTAAAATCACCTTGAAGTGTCGACGGATCAAGACCACTTCACCGAGTAGTCTTCGTCAAAATCACTTGAAGTGTCGATCGGATTAAAACCACTTCGTCCAAGTGGACTTCGTCAAAATCACTTGGAGAATTGATCGAATCAAGACCACTTTGCTGTAGTAGACTTTTCGAAATCACTTCTGAGAATCGATAGGGTCAAGACCATTTCGCCCAAGTAGAGTTTGTCGAAATCACTACGAAGTGTCGATCGGATCCATACCACTTCGCCCAAGTAGACTGTCGAAATCACTTGAAGTGTCGTTCGGATGAAGACCACCTCGCCCCAGTAGACTTTGGCAAAATCACTTGGAGAATTGATCGGAGGAAGATCACTACGCTCTAGTAGACTTTGTCGAAATCACTTCTAGGAGTCGAGCGGATCAAGAGCGATTGAGAACGATGCAGAACGATGCAGGACAAATGAGAACGTAGCAGAACAATTTTGAGCGAATAGAGAATTCCTACAAATAACGCCGGTTGGTAGTTGCCGTTCCGTTTGAGAATAGATAATTTGAAGGAAGGGCATTACGAACAATCCTTAATTCTTTCAAAATTAATAAACATTATTTGAGGTGGTTTTCAGCAGTAGTTTTATAAGTAGAAATTAATGAAAGTGTTGAAGCATAAGTTGAAATGTAAACAATTCCGAATAGCATGTTAGAGTATGTTTAAAAATTCTTCTAAATATTTTCGAGTCTGTAAACTAAAGCGTCAACTTTGTTAAGCTCTTGCGTTAAAGAGAACTTTTGTTAGTGACTAAATAAAGAAGCAACTGTATTTATTTTTGCGATTATAAATATTAAAGTAGAAAATGCGTGCAATTTTGCTAATGGTTTTTGATTTTTGATGTATTATAAAATGAAGGTTATTGAGTATATGTATTCTTTTAAAGCGGATATTTAAATATATCTAATATTACTGGAGCTTTCTGTATAGAGGAAATAATGTATGTTAAACAACGAATAGATCTCTGTCTACTTTTGCAATGTATTCTGTGTATGTAATATATTCTGTGTATGATATATATTCTGTGTATGTACTATATGTAAGATGTATAAGAGATGTATATTATATAATATATTTAATTTGTTTTATAAGGCTGATATGTGAAAGTAGTCGAAATGAGGTGATTGGTTTAGTTTAATTTACGTGGAATGAATGTACCGAGGATATATTTGGATACTTGTGTATGCTAATTGTGTGGTAATAAATTTTCTTTCTTCAATATTAATAAACAGGCGTATTTTATATTTCCGATATATGATGATAGTTAAAAGTAGTAAGTTATAGAAGTGCTGCAAGCAACCGTTGGATAAAGCATAAGGTGAAATGTTAACAATATCTCGAATAGTATATAGCAGGTTAAATTGGCAAGCGATTTAAAAATCACGGTGATTCTACGAAAGTGGCTCGGACGTTTAGCGTTTGCGTTTGTCGAAGCTGCAAATGGTTAAACAAAGAAGTATGAGATTAATGTAGTCTCATTAAAAGTGATATGTTTTGAAATATCTCTTTTAACATATTGCGAATGAAAATAATGTACATGTACGTTTTAGATATTTTTCATTGGTATTGAGTATCTCCTGTGAAGGCTTATGAAATCAATCTAACCTCGAATGTACCTGTTAACGAATATAAATAAACTTTTAGTAATTATAAATGTGCATGAGGTGTAATGTTGAAACTGTGTTCTAAAAAGTGGTATATCGTGACATTTGATTTTTGAGTTATACATAAGAAAAGCTATGTATTTTATGTACACCCTTTGAATGAAAATGGAAATAAAGCTGTCGTGATAGTTATATTATTAAACGGCCTAAGTAACAACAAAAGTGATAGAAATCGAAGTCGACCCCAAACTGTTGTAGTTACAGTGCAAACCTATTAAATTGGGCATTCCGTATGATTTATTTATCCCAATAAATTTGAATGATTTTCACATATAAAATGAGACATAGTTGTGCACATTTGAAAAGCATTTGGATTTCTTCAAAAGTACGTTAGACCATTATTAGAAAATATAATAATGTATCATGTGTGCAATGTAGAGAACTCGAAATACTTAAATGAACTGCGATATGCCCACAACTGCCAAATAAGAGGGCCCTTTTTAAAAATAGACCGCGCATATTAATTTATTCTGTAAAGCGGCTATTATTTAAATTAGATATTAAATTAATCTAGATTTCTATGTATAGCAAATGTTCTATGTTACATAAAGAAAAACATTGAATTCTATTATTTGACTATAGTCTGTGTATTAATCTGTTGTTGACGTAACCGGAATTAATTATACAAAATTTAATAAATGTTTTAGGGAAATACCGCAGTACCTGCTTTCAATCTGTTAACATTTCAGGTTTTAGGATACGGATTGTGTTTATTGACATATATATTAGTAATTTCTCAGAAGCCTAATACAATTTGAAACCAACGCGTTTTCCATGTCTCTCTTACTGAAGCGCTCCGTGTTTTAGAAGCGATCAACTTTAAACGTCCGAACCTTGCTTGATGCATAAGACAAATTGGCTTATTGCATATTGCAGGAAGAAGAAAACCGATTTCAGGTACAATTGTCAAATACAACAAAACACGGGCCATTGGCATACAAATTAAAAAATAATCATGAAAACGTAATTTTTTTGTTATAGGGATTTGAAAATCTATGTCTAGTGGCATTCTTATTTCCACAACTTCTCACATAGTAGAGAACGTATCTATAATCCACGATTCGGATAAAAATATATAATCCATTATTTTAACATTTGTCACAAAAACTAATAAATATGAATCTCCTCTAAATACAGTAATGTATAAACAAACACCAAGCTCTAACATTAAGACATCAGTTTCTCTTAAGTTTTAGTTTTACAATAAATTATTTGTCCATGCAATATCGGTAGGTATGTAATAACAACATTGACGGTGAAATAAGTACCTATAAAAACATTAGTAATGTAATATTAAGTAAAAGTAATTTTTTTTTAATCACATACCTGGATATATTCAAGAAGTCGATTAATAATAACACAATTCATAATGAATTTTTTGAAATGCAGCCAATCAAATTAAACAATCTTTGAATAGCGCTATGGTTAGATAAACAATAATCCGAAACGTCAAATTAATGTCAAATGAATGACAAACGTAATTGCTTTTAAAATTGTGGGCGCCATCTATTTGGACAGTGTTAATACTAAAATGCGCCAACATAATCCTTTATAGAGTGCCACCACCGTGTTCGTAACCTGCTTTTGACATTTCTCAAATAAATTACACAAATCGCAGTAAAAGTTTTAAATAAAGATGTAGAGTTTATGATAGATGCAATATGTTTGGTACATATTAGAAAATTTGTTAAGGATCGTATACCAATTTTGAAACCAACTCGAGCGTCTGTCCATCAACGCATAAATGTACCGGTTTTTAGTTCTGTGCGTTGGGTTTTAGAGCGTAAAATATTAAAGATTTTAGTTTTATACACATATAAGCGAATACGTACCTGTAAGTTGGACAATCTGTGAAAAGTAAACTTTGTAAATGTTTTTTGAGTAAATATAATTCACAAATTCTAGATTTTGGTGATCGCATTGAAGCATATGAAAGAAAGTCTTGGTTTATTTAATGCATATTGTTAAGTAAATGCTATTGCATGTTTTAAAAAGCAACACAAAATTAAATTAAAAAAATGAATTTGACTGGGAACCGAACCACGGGGTTAGCATTAAGTAACAGCGATGTTAGACTTGCGCCATCGAGCGTTGTTCATTGAAATCGCATTGGTTGTATACTTACTATGCTAAGTGTAACATAAGAAATACATCGCTTTAGAAATAAATCACGGTCTATTGTAATTGTTCGGGCGATTCCGTAAACAAACGTCAAATGCAATAAAACATTATTTTTCAAATAAATAGTCCGTGTATATTAAAAAGCCATGTTGTTGTATACTAATAATCAATTATTGGAAGTATTACGTAATATTGGATGATTTATAATTTTAAATTTAACAAACTTAAAAAAATTGTGTCCTCATAGATTTTCAAGGTACATATTCGTTCGCTTCCGTCTGCTTTCGTTACCTGTGTTTGACATTTCTCGAGGTAATTATACAAATTTTAATACCTGTTTTAAGAAAATGCTATAGTATCAGCTTGCAAATCGTTAACAATTCAGGTTGTAGAATACGAATAGCGTTGTTTGGTATATATTAGATATTTTTTAACCGCCGAATACGAATTTTAGAAACCAACTCAATCTTTCTTCTCTCTTGTACCAATGCTAACGGAATAGTTGCCGACCTCGTCGCACGGGCCGTTCGGTTTTTAAGATCGGAAATTTTTGAGGGATCCAAGCTTTTTTAACACGTTAACGAATACGTCGCTTCAAATTAATCTTTTCCCGGAAAATCCTGATTTCTCCGCAAGTTATCGGTTTTCCGCCATAAAAACCGGCCTATCCTAAGCACGCAAAAATTCTCCACCTAACCACCACCCTTCCGCGCCCCCAACTCCAAAACCCTCGGACGCAAATCCCAATAAGCGATCGATTTGCGCCTCTCAACTTTAACACAAAGACGGGCGTACAAAACTTATAGTTAATAGATATGTGCTCTTACAATAATTCCTTATTATAAGGCATATATTTCTCCAGAGCTTATTAAAGGCACCTTTTATATGAACCGTTTATTTTGAAAGTGGCATAAGTCCAGTTATACCTAAATTAAGATATTAATTATTGATAATGTCCAAAGGCAGTGATGAGGTTATTTTAATTAATTATATTTAACAAGTTAACCTCAGTTTTTGGACAATTGCATTAGTTGAATAATCAGTATGTTTATTTAATGCAGTTAAACAAATTAAAAAGTATATTTGTACATTGTAATTTATGTTTGTAATTTTGTACGTTATGTAGTTAAAAATGTTTTGATTCGCATAAATTATGTTTTTGAAATGTTGTAAAGATATGTAAAATAAATTGAGTATTGTTTTTTTCAATTTGAAACATCTTAAATTATGTTGAATGGATTTGGGCTCCTTCAAATTTTATAATGAATCTGGTTGTTAATTTTGAAAGTGGCCTAACTCCATTCTTGGTAAAAAAAAACGCATATTATTCGCTTAATAATTGCCATTATTTTAATACAACTATAAATTTAACATTTTAAGATACACTTAAACAGTCTTACTCATTAGTATCCTGTACGTATATTTTTAATTGCATTGAAACACAAACCCTTAAACATCTCAATTAAGTATAAATGGACTTAAGCCACTTTCCAAATAAATGGCTCATATCTATAAAGATAAATATTGCATACTTGAATGGCGTGTTACGTATGCCGGTTACTACCTTGTTTGTTGCATCCTCTTCCCCTTCTAAATACAAATTGATTGATTCATTTCTATTGCTTCATGATATTCTACTAGTCTATTACATACGACTCTTTTCAGTATCTTGCTTTGGTTGTGTAGCAAGAAAATCGGTCTGTATGCATCTGGTAATGTTGAATCTTTACCCTTTCCTTTCTCGAAGATTGCTGTCTCTGTCCTTTTTGGTCAATGTGGCACTTTTTGATAATTCACTAAAGAATTTTGTTAGTACTGGTGTTAATTTGCCGGATAAAACCTGTAATATTTCTGAATTTATCCCATCTGGTTCTGGGCTTAATTTTTTTACTAGCTTTTATAGCTTGATTAATTTCTGTCTCTTTAAATTCATCGGCTAGTTGTTGAGTTGTGTATCTACTATTCATATGCTCTTTTCTTGTTGCATATGTCTCTTCTGTTAGTATATCATCTGAGATTAATTAATGAAGTAATTTGTTTGCCGCTCTGTCCATGTTGATGTGGTCTCTCCTTTGGTTATTATTGTCGTAAATATTGGTTTTGATCTTGCTTTTTATGATTTTGTAGGGCATGCTCCATACACCTGTCTGTAGGTTTTTCTTTACGAAGTTATTTCAGCTGTTTATTTTTACTTCAATTATCATTTTTTATAAAATTGTTTTTTTCTCTGTATGTTTCCAACCTTATTTACCTCTCCTTTTGAATTATTGCTTTCTGATATTGTTTTCTTACCATTTGCACTTATTTGTTTATTTTTAGTTCGACTCCATACTGATTTGTCTTGTTTTCTCTTAGTTGTCATTTATCTGCAGATGTTTGAATTGCTTTTGTTAATTGTTTTTCATAGTGGTTTATATTTATATTTGTTTTTGGTAATTCTGGTGCTTGAAATTCTTCAATACGCTGTTTCCAGTTTGCTTTTCTCAGATTCCATCTGAGGAGTTCTGGTGCATCTCTAATTTCCATCTTGGTGTTTTATATTGAATATTATTAAATTATGGTCATTTAGTGTTTCATTGTCTAGTACTTTCCAATTGTAGATTTTTTAACTGGTTTTTATATTTGTTATTGTTATGTCTATATTTGATTGGGTTTCTGCCCACTAATGGTGGGTGGGTTATCAGACTATATTTGTAGTTGTAATTGTTTTTCGTAAACGATTCACGTGAGTTGTTCTCCTCTGTCATCTATTATTCAGTTGTGCCATAGTTGTGATTTGTGGATTGCATCCATCATTATTAATATTGGGCAGTGAAGTGCTGCAGACAAAAAAAAGCAATCCACAATAAGAATTGATTACTCGAAAGGCACCTGGGATTTTCACAGTACATTAACTGACTCTGTAATCCCACTGCGAAGCGTACTGACCTTACCTTTCACTTGAAAGAAAATTAAAATACAATAAAAAAGAAAGAGACAGCAGTACCAATCCAGAAAACAAGCAATCACTATATAAAAGTCATGTCTATAAATAGCAAGTAATACATACAAAACTTAAAATACTTTTCAAATGCATACACAAAACAATACAAAAATATAGAATTGCAGTGTGCAATTACTACAAATATAATTTCGGTAATAAAACTAGCCCAAACAAAATTAGTTGTCAGTGGACACAATTCAGAACTTACAGAATAAAAACTAAATAAAACGTCACAATGGATATATGATACGTTTCAACTTAAGAGACACATCTAAAAATATTAATTTTACAACAAAATTTCTTGTTTCTAATGACTCAGGACTCGACATTTGTTTACTGCTATAGCAATACTTACCTTAGGTTGTGATTACAAAGATAAATAAAACAAAAAAATTGACATGAAGTTATAAAATATTGCATCATCCAATTGCTTTAACTTTTTACACGAATACTCTGTCAAGCATTGTTCATTTAACTGATTTTATACTTTCTGCACCTGGATTGTCTGCATGAGAAATGCAGTTTATTTTCAATACTGTCATTGGTGTCCAGTAAGACACTGCAACAAGGTTTGGGCTCATTGTATTATTATTTTAATAAGCGGATCATAAGTATCTTCTATTCTAAAATAAGCTTAATTCGAGATCTATTACAGATCATCTGCAGTCTTTCTGATACTCTGCTATCATTAAAAACAAGTCATTTTACTGGTAAAATAGTAATAGTGTTTCAGTCTAAAATAATAACTAATTTTGTAACAATGGTGTATTATGCTAGATATGAAAATGAAGTGGATAAGGAAAAGTAATCTAAATGTGACAAAATTCATGTTGGTATACCATGTATATTTTTATTTCAATATAGTTGTTTGCATTAAGCAAGACACTTCAGTAAAATTGGTAGTTTTATTCAAATCACTAACTTAAAACCGCACAAAACATCGTTTTATCCTTGTTGAATACATGTTGAAACCGAATTTAGTGTCGTAAATTATTTTAAACCACAAAAATATAAACAAAACATTTATAATTGTAAACTTTTATGTCAACGGTTATTTTTAAAAAAAAATCTTTAGATTTATGAAAAAATAGTGAATTCGTTAATATCATTCCAAATATAAAACATTTAAGAAATTTTAGTTAAGTAAATTCTATTCGATGATACATAATTTTAATATACGTAGTTGCAATACCAGGAACAAATTCAGACGCTGGTAGACAGGTGCGCGGATATTAGATTGCTGATATAATTAATCATACAATGTACTACAATGTATTCATTTATATTGCTGGACAGAAGGAAACAAATGTTACCCTAAATAAATCGCATGACAACACATGCACTTTCCCCGAGTTTGATTTACTAACCTTAATAGGAAGACTATGACAAAAACCCTCAACATCATGAGTGGGCAAAAATACCATAGACAATATTTACTTCTCTACTTTCCTGCTCTAATTCTATTACCGTTGTTTACTCTTTGTATAAGCTATGTACTATCTGTCTATCCTTAAAACTCATTCCAATCTTTTTTAGTATTTCGAACATTTTTTTTCCATTTTACATTGTCCAATGCTTTCTCCAGATCTACAAACCCTATATACTTGTGTTTTCTCCTTTTTCTATTGTGTTGTCCATAATCACCTTTGGAGATACAATAAATAGCCTCCCGTGTTCTCCTGTTTTGCCCAAACCCAAATTGATCTTCTCTTAGTATTTTTTCAGGTCGTTTTTTTTATTTGTCTTTGTTCAATTCTAGTTAATATTTTTGACACATGTGCTGTCAAACTTATTGTTCAAAAATTTTCACATCTATCCGCACCTCTTTTTTTGGTATAGTTAGTATGATGTTACGTTTGAAATCTTTGGGTATCTCGCATGTCTCAGACATATAGCTTGCAGCTTGGAAGGAACGTTCTGCTACTGCTTGTCTAGCGGCTTTTAGAGTTTCTGCTTGCACCGTATCTGTACCCGGCGCCTTCCCATTTTTCAAACCCTTTAATGCTAATTCAAACTCGTCTCTAAGTATAGGATATCCTGTCATCCCTAACGACTTTCTCTGCATTTTCTATAATGTTTTCTCTTGCGTCCCTTATATTTTTGCTATATGGTTTTATATCCCTAAAATTCATTCTAATTAGTTTGTACACTTCGTCTCTTTCCTATTTCCATCTTAGTTTGTACCTCTGTGCACTTTTCATCAATCCATTGTTCTTTAGCTTTCCTGCATTTGCAAACAATTTCCCATTCTATGGCTTCGTAGCTCTGTTTTCCTGTTTCGTCTGATCTATTTTTGTGTTTTCGCCTTCTAATAAATTCAGGATTCTTATTTTTTTGTGTATACCCCAAAATATCACTGGCCGCCATGTCTAAGCTGGATTTAATGTTATTCCATTGTGTTTCTACTTCCTTAGTTTCAGAAATTTTCCTGATATCTTTCAGTAATTCATTTAACTTTTTGTCAAATCTTTCTTGAATATCTTTATCTTTTAGTTTCTCAAAGTCAAAGTGCCTTTTTCCGTTCCTCTTTTTCAGATTTTTAAATTTAAGAGTGGCCTTCATAATTACGATGTTGTGGCCAGTGTCTATATCTGCTTTTGGGTAGCTTTTACAGTCTCTTACTTGCTTCCTAAACCGTTGAATGTAATCTATTTGATATCTTCCGGCGTCTTCCACATGTATCGTCTTCTAGCATGATATTGAAATAATGTGTTTCTGATGGTTAGTTATTGTCGCAAAATTCTACCAGCCTATTTCCCCTGTCCTTTCTCGTGCCTAAACCAAATAAACCTACCCTCACCTACCACTGCATTAAAATTTCCCCTAATTATTAAATTTTCATGTCCTTTTGCGTTTCTTAGTATGTGTTTGATATCTTGGTAGATCGCCTCTATTTCTTCCTCAGTGTAGCTAGAGGTGGGCATGTATACTTGTATTATTACTGTATTTACCGGTTTAGATTTTAATCTAACCATGAGTACTCTTTTCGTTCTTTTGTAAGTAGTTTTCTACACGTTGTCCTATCTTTTTTCGCTTAAGTATCCCCGCATCCAAATTTCCTTCTTCTGATCCTGTATGAATTACCCTAAAGTCTCCACTACAAAAATCCCCCGCCTCTGGCCAGCGAACTTCGCTGATCCCTACTATGTCTAGTGCTAACCTATTCATTTCAATTTTCAAATTCTCTAGCTTACCTACTTGCTTCATACTTCAGAATGTTCACGACTCTTTTTTTATACTTTCGGATCACATCCCCCGAAGTAGTCCCCTCTGGGAGATCCGAATGGGGTACTATTTTAACTCTGGCATTTTTTACCTTAGAGGATGCCATTATCTTTAATAACAATTTATGTACGCTGCATATTTGGGGGGTAAGGTGGTGGTTTCCCGTTGTCTTCCACATCGCAATAGTGTGTCTTAGAATGCCATACTGACCCCTATGGTCTCTGCCACTCTAAATACTGAAAGAGCTGCTACTCTTCTTTGTGAACCTGTCTTAGTCTAGTTCCTCACTAAAGACCCCACTAATTTGGTTAAACCTATAGTGCAGCTCTTTAGCTCACTGAATCACGCAAGCCATTCTATCTGTTCTAGTATTTTAGAACTTCTTCAAAGTGCAGGTCCCTTCAGAATGGAATTTATAAGGTATAGATATTTATTTTGTTTCCTGCAGATTATAGTAGGGAAATTCATACAATGATTGAAAAAAATACGTTCATTAGTACAACATTTTTAATACAAGATTATGTGACTCCTCTGGTTATTAGCGTGTCAATATATATATATATATATATATATATATATATATATATATATATATATATATATTGTAACATATTTATCCAAAATTTTGCCAGGAAACAGAATTAATAAACACTAAAGGGTTTTGTGTATCTATTAGATACAGTGGGGTCAAAATTAAAATTATATTTTTCCGTTTATTCAACTTAGTAAATTCTACCTCGACCCACCTGTAACTTCCCCTTGTGGTAATAGCCAAGTTAACAGAGGCATTAAGTTTTTTTGAATGTATATCTTAAAAGAGTAAAACTGTAGCAAGGTTACGCAACCATCTTTCCTATTCCTTTATTTAATTTGCAAGTCCCTATGTCTGTATTATACTTTCTGTTTCTTTATCTAGGCGTGTGTTTTTGATAGTCAAGAATTTCCTGATGTCGCTATTTTAAAGTACAATTAAAAATCACTTTTGTTTCTATTGTTACTATGAGTCCGTGTGTTGGTTTTGCAATGAAGCTTTCTTACTGAGACGTTAAAAGTTTCTTTATAAAGTGTACTTCGTGTTTGTCATAATTAAAACGAGTAATTTAAATGAAAATTGTCTGTTGTTTTTTCATGGGGTATGGTTTATTGTCTGGGAACCCAACCAGGCAGTTGGAAAGAAATACATTTATGCTGTTTCCATGTGAATGCAAAAACTGAGTTACGATACCACACACACGGTTTGTTATCAAGGTTTTGATATAATGCTTAAAAATGTTATAAATAATCCTATTCCAAAATCAAGTTGCCAAACGATTTCAAACATAAGTTTTAGGTTTTAATATTAGTACTTACATGTTTCCTTTGAGTATAACTATTTCTTACCAGTTGAAAAATTACCAGCACTCTTCACAGCCTGCATAAGCGAATAGCATATCATAGTGACCAACAACTATTTACTTCACTCCTTATGGTGGTATGTAGATTGCCTACATTCTAGAAATGTTAAGAGTTTTGATGAGTAGACGTGTACTGTTTTATGCTCTAAGATTTGTCCAATAATTTGGGGCTTGTATTTAAATGTACTACTGTAAATATGTATTTTTTTGTGCTATTATGTTTTGTTAGTTTCTATTTACAACGAGCTCGTTTTGCACCAATATAGAGTAAGTAGTTAAGATTTTGATGATATTTATGATGCATACATTGATGCTGCTGTGTAAATATAATTAATTAGGTGTTTGTTGTGCCAATTTAATTACAGTGGTAAAATCCCACTTAGTCGTATTTCCTAAAATATGTGGCAATATTTAGGAGGTGTATAATGTAATAGTTCTTTTATTTACAAAACACCCTTCAGCTTGATTGTTACTGTATATAATTAATATTTAATGTTAGTACATGAGGAGTGAAGAATTCAATGTTTGTCCTTAAACCAGAAATTTAATATTGTTTTGCCATTTAAATTCATACATGTTACGTATTAGTTATACTTCACAATTGTCTTTGTGTCTAATTATTAATTCAGGTACAGATGTTCTAAAAGAGGTGAATTATCCTGTGTGTCCTGCCGGTTCTTTCTTTATCCCCCAGTCTTCGAGTCTGTTGGCATGGTATTCGTTTTCTTTTGGGCTAGTTTAATCTTTACTACTCATGATGTGCTTTTCTTCCTGGCCGACTCGCCTCACGGGTAACAACATTTCAGTTCTGGTAAATTTGTATTTTCAATAATTACGATTAGGACCAGTAAAGGGTAGAGTGAATATGTTCGAAGAAAGGATGAGCGTTTGACATTATGCACTCCCAATATTAAAATTTAAAAAAATGGAAATGAAATTTAAATAAACAAAAATACCAGTTATTTTAATCTTTGAATAGATTCTACTGCAGTTTCTAAGTGCTTTATTTATTTTAAATTGGAAATAAATAATTATCAAATTTTCTACTTGTTAGCCGATATGGCAAACGTGTTTCAAATGACTACTTATTTCTTCGGCTATACTTATATTTTCTATAACAATGACATAAGAAGACCCAATAGAAATTACAATTTAACACAATAATGATCTTATCAAAGTCAGTTTTATCTCTACTTACCGTATACATTCATCAAATTTTAGTACTCTGCATAGACAGATGTTTTAAATATTTATTTAATTTGGTTTTAATATGTTTCAGGAGTATACATCACTCATAAACATAAAGTGCCTAAAGAATTTCAAGGAATGGGTATACGTATAGAGGATGATGTGCTTATAACGGAAGATGGACCATTAGTTTTAACAAGAAATTGTCCCAGAAGTATAGATGATATTGAACGAATTGCTAGTGAAAATCAAATAAATTGAATAAAAATCATTTTAAAATCAAAAATTATTAGTTTTTATAAACTATTTTCTGAAATAGTTTTATTTAATGTATTTTTTGTCACATATTATAAAATCAATTTTGTTGCTGTGACAGTTGAGTGTCCCACTAAGGAAGAGCTATCTCAGTGTTCTATGAAATTAGCTATTTGATCTGGATTTTAGACAGTTCTTATTTTTGGTATTTTGTAATTTATATATAATCGTTTACAGTCAATAAGTTGGCATTATTACCACAAATATTGACATAATTGCATAAAAATCTTTTAGGCTTAGAATTTTGAGCATTTCATTTTAACAGTTTTAGTAACTAATTTATGTGATGAACCACAATTTGTAAATGCTGTTATTTAGGAAAGAAAAAGAAAACTTGTAGAGATGGCTTTTCAGCTGCACTCATTTGTATGTTGCTTGATGAGATTTTTTCTAATAATTAGTGGACCGTTTTTAACAATTTATTGGTCATAAATTTTATACATGATAGTAGGATTCAGCTAACTTGTAAAGCAAATGCTTAAATCAATTTAAGTTTGCGCTTTTGATATAGTGGAAATATTCAGTCTGGGTTATTATTCTAAATCAAATGAATTTTTAATCAATCAATTATTAAATGCACAATTATTTTTTCTGGATAGTAACTCAGGTTTTAAACATCTGATTTGCCTTTTAACGTTTAGGGAGACTGATGACAATTTTTTTATGCGAAGTCTACAGATTCTGATATATACACTTTTCGACAGAAGCAATTTCCAGTGTCTTACTGCAAACACTTTGCAGCGTCTATAGATTCCAGTAAAACATCTTGTTTATGTCCAGAAGTTCACCTTTCCACAGTAAATATGATGAATCTGTGCCATGAATTTATTATTGAATATATCAAGCAGCATTAAACTCACTTGCCCTTTCCTACTTTCTTGTAACCCATTATTATGGGTAAAATGCACGTTACATTAATAAATTTTGATGTACCCTGAAGGAGTGAGAACCCTGTAACAATATAAGGGTGTTTCAACTAATTGCAGGGATGTGGGAGTGAGTTTATATGGAAAAAATTATGAAAGAAAATAGAATTTGAAATAAAAATAATAAATCAAATGATTGAAATGCAACGTTAACATGTTACACTAACCACTTACCCTGAACGGCTTTCCCTTTGTCATAAGTGAGGAACACCAAGTCGTCTATCACAGTAATCCTTTTGATAACCGTACACGAAAGATGGTTATTTCACCCATCTAGATCTCTTCTGCTTTGGGATTCCTAAATTCTATTACATTATACATTAACTTTCTCTAAAATATTGTAAAAACGCTCAAGTTCTTGTCAAATTAGATAAATTCTTGAAATCAAACCTTCTTCCAAATTCGACTTCATCACTGAGGTAGCTGGATATCCTGTCACAAATGTGCCTGTTTATCTAGTTCCTAAATAAATGGAAATAAAATTCTACCTATACTTAAACTCTATCGACGTCAAATAGTTGCGATATAAATACAAATACACAAAAAGCGTAATTTCTTAACCTTAATCTGGCCCGGTATTGCTAAGAGAAATCCTAAAAACCTTAAATCAAATCTATCCATAATACTATCACTCCAAATCTTCTCTCTTCCCATATTAATTTACTTGACATAAAATCCAATTTCTGGAAATGTCGTTAATAACAAACTTAGAAAACAGCACACTAACTTTTTGTTATATTATTTCATTGTTCATTCTAAAATACTAAATATACTCTTTTACCAACAACAATTTCACTAATAAAGTTTGCTTTCAAAATCAATATACACTAATTCAGTCGCTAATCTAGTCCAACGAAATCATTACTTCTACTAATTTCCTATTATGTAAATACCATATTTACATTTTCGATTCACATGTGCATAATTATTAAATATATACTAAAAATCTCATTCTACTCACTTTAATGTCAGGATGTCTACATCAGTTCACTCATGACAATTTCTTGGGTTTTCTAACTAACACAGCTCATTTAACTTAACACAATCCACTTATTTTAGTTATACAGTCAGGTAGCCCTTCATCATGGCACACGCGAGTATTCAAAATTACACACACACAGTTACCACCCCTTGGCAAACCTACAATCGAAATTATACAAAAGCTAGTGCACCATTTAAATTTCCTCCTTTGGAGAAAGTGAAGTTACCTCTTGAAGATGGCTTTGTTCAACTTTTTACACACACACACACACACACCTCCATTCCATATGCTTGTATTACTACATTTTGAGGTTTTCTAATTGACTGCTTCTGGATAATTAATCCATTCTTTTCAGTCAGATGTTTTACTACTTGTTCTTTCTTCCAGTATAAAACTATTAATTGCAGTCAGCATCTGGTAATACAATGTAAAATATTGTAATGTTAACTATATACATAATTCGTATTGTTGTTGCAATACACTATTATCTTCATGTTGTTGGTGGTCGGGACAGACGATATCTGTTTACTGTAAATTATCTTTTCGTGAAAAGCATAAGCAGCGTTTTGTAATATTAAGATAGATGTTCATTTATGGTTTTAATTTGTCATCATCTCGGATCATTACGCCTACAATGTATTTAAAAGAAATAATTTTATACTTTATTAGCTGAATGACCTTTACAAACACTAAATTTCAAATATGTTTAAATAAGATTAATTATTCGGGAAATTTATCATACAAGGTGCATCCATATTTTAGTTTATCTCTTCGAATTGACTAAATTTTCCTTACCCATTTAATATTATAGCTAGCGTAACGTTTCAAGTAGTTATAAGTTAATTGTATGCCTACTACATGTTATACCGCTTTTTGGTTAATAAATTCACAAATCGAGTTGGTCAAGCAGCGATATAAATCTGCGCACTTTTGCGAGAGACCAATCTGCTGTGCCCATAGTCAGTGTTAAATACTTAGTACCCGTGCCCATAGCGTGCCCCGAATCCATAGATGTCGTGCTCATAGCTGACGTCTATTCTCTGTTCTTGATGCGCCCAAAGCCAGCTATTACCACTGCCGTGCCCATAGCCAGCATTCAGCATCGCCCGATGTCGTCCCCATTGCAGACACCCATAACGCCGGTATAAGGTTCATCGTGCCCACTGTTGGCATCCTTATACCTACCTTCACCTGCCTTAGTTTCCTTTTCTCACTGCCTTAGTTTCCTTTTGTCACAGAGCACATCGGTAGATCTAGACTCGCGCAACGGAGCCGGTAGGTCTGGCAACGGCTAGATCACTGTAGTATCATACTGGATATTAGTTAGTGACCATTGCCACACCAGTGATTTAGGACAAGGTCATTACACTTTCATTATTTATTTATTGACTTTGCAAATAGAGGTCTTTCAAAACCTCATGGGCTGTTGTGCAGAAACCAATTTACGTTAAAGGGTGTCCTAAAAACATTTACAACTCTGCTGTTGCGTATTAAGATTTGTGGTTTACTATTATTGTTTTTATTATTATTTATGAGATTTCAGCCTTGATTCAACTTCAACCAGTTTTTTCAAAACTACTGCAACTCAGTCTAATTTTTATTTGTAGGTATAATGAAGGATTCAATTTAGTTAGAGGAATAATGTTTGGTTTTACAGATTATTTTGTTATTTCTGAGCTTTTAATTTTACAATGAGTAACCGCAAGAAAACAGTTCACAGTCAAGGAAGACAAGTTATTTATAGTGTGTAAAGTTTATGAGAAAAGAAAAGAATGGAATGCCTGTCATTCCTATGAATAATTTACAAGAACAAGTAGCAACAGCAACTGGAGTTGGACTAAACACTGTCGAGCGAATCATTTCAGAAGGAAGAAATTTAATAAGAGAAGTCCTAAATCTAATGCGGGCCAATTTGAGGATTCTGGTAGTATTTTTGATTCTATGAAATATGCATTCTTAAAAAATAATAAGAGGACAGTATTTTGGCTGTCAAGAGTTTTAAAAAATTTAGCCTGTATATTTTTATCCACACACGCACGGAAACATGACACACGAAAGAACAATAAACAATACACCAAAAAAGTTACAGGTTCCGCGTACAAACATTGTAGTCTTATAATTTATATTATGCTGATAAATTACTGGTTATACAATCCACATAGCATAGCGGTTGAGTTAATTCAGAATACGCATCAGGAAATTCAATGTTTTTAGATTTTACTTATATTGTATTGTCCTTTCTTTTTATACGATACCCCTCGCTTCCTTCATTGCGCATCTCACAGCCCATGAGATTTTGAAAGACCTATAAAGTTTTCATTTGTAAAATGCTTATTTGCCAACCTGATGATATGCTCAGTCATATATAATTAATATTCTATCTATTGATTGTCATATATTTGCTAAGCCTAGCACCAACCATGCGGTAGCTATAGATTAAATATTTTCCGCATGCAGTTCCCCTTCGGTAACTCGTTGTCCAAAGTCGCTCGGAGGGTGGAGTAGTGCTTGACAAAATTTAATCTTTGATATATTACAGAATGTTCGCTTTTTATATGCCAATCTTTTTTTATAAATCAATATATAATAATTGTTCTTATTTGATTGTCTTGTAGGAATATACAAGTAACCATACTCCTAGCTAACTGACCAATAAGTACACAGCATGCAAATAAATAGCATGCATATTTGAAACATCCCTCAAACAATAATGAACTTGTCAGACACCTCTCGAAATAGATAACAGAATTATCCGAACGTACAATACAAACAAACCCAGGATATAAAAGGAGCTGCAAACAGTAGAAATTACTTCTTAGTTGTTCTCTCTTTAAGGTAGTCGCCAAACTTCTTAGAGAGAACTGAAGAATAGTGCAAGACAAGTCACCAAGAAGCTCCTTGTGGAGTAGGGGTTTCCTTTCAGATGATCTCGTTGTGATTCTCACACCTAATGGCATAAGATAAAGTGAACTCTCACCAAATTATGAACCGTAGCCTGCCATAACAGCTTGGATCTGCTCCACCTCTGAAACCATCATCAGGATCACCTCCTAGAGCACATTATGCCAATGTGCACGTCAAGATTGGGACATTCTGCCATCAGCTCGTTCTAATTTCTACCAACCAATGTCGCCCATATGCTAGCATCTCCACCTACCAGTCGAAGGGAAGCAAAGAATAAAATCCTATCCACCATCGCTGCTAGATGCCATATTACATTCAGCATAACGATGGACAGTATCCTCTACACAACGCTAGATTTAGGTCTACTGTGAAGCTCAACGTTCTAATCTACAACTTTAGAAACTAAAGTGCTTCATTATTAAAACACATTTGCAATAATTACACACAACAACTTTTGTAAATATTTTCTTTGTGTCATGTCTTTAATGTATAATTAGTTCATATTTTTAATTTGTAAATTATGAAGCATTAGCAAGATGACCCCAGACAAACCAGAATGCCACAGTATGTTATTTGCAAAGTTATATACCAATTACACAGTACCATTAGATTAAATACTTTCTGTAAGGAGTTCCACATGGTAACCAGTTGTATATAGTTATTGACAGGGGATGCATAATGCATGTTAATATTATAATCTTTGAGGTTTTGATATGTTGTTTACCAAAAATATGCTGTTCAGAATGGTTTTTATTAGTTTCTAAAACTCCAAAGTACATAAAAGTTTCTATTGGTACATAAGTGGATAATGTTTCAAATGAAAGACCAACTACACCTGTGATTGAAGTTTAGATAATTCACGCACAGTTTCTTTTATTAACAAGGTTTATGTATGGTCAACATACGGCTCTATAACTCTACACTTTTTTTAATATTTGATGGTTATGATAATGCTGACGATTTTTAATGAAGGACGTTTCCATGCTAAGTTAGCACAACTTCAAAACTAGTTATAGGTTGTTCTTTCTTTACAGTACTCTGCATCTTTCACCAATAATATTAGTCTTATGTTAAAATTCTTTACTTGTTCGTTTGTGTGAGGCCGCAGGAGATATAAATGCTTAATGTTACAATTTTTAAGTGGACATCTTTTAATTCTATGTAATTCAACATAATATTTTCTATTTTTAACGATTCAGTAGTTCTAAAACTATATGAATAACAATCATAAATATCTTAAAATAAAAAATATTCCAGTTGAATTTTTTTCTAATTTTAATAAGATTTGTGCTCATTTTTTAAATAATTGAGTTAATATCTTTATAATTTATAAAATAAATATAGCTCTAAATTTCTAAAAACACCATGTTCTATCAAAATTAGATCAAAGTCCTGTATATCAGGCATCAGTAAATAAAAGATATTATATGAATAATTCTTTTGAGAAACATTGTGCAAACATTCGCACTAGTCATGTAGAGTACAAATGCTAACTGTAGCATAAGTAATTGTTAATGTTTCGCGGTTTTAAGCGTGTGTTAATGACAAATAAAAATATCAGTAAATTTTGAAACATTAAATGATCAATTACTATTATAGTCAGCACTTAAAATATATCTATCTAATACATTATATAAAATATTTGTATTTACATTTTGAATAAATATGACTAAGTTCTCGACATCCTTATTAATAAATGTAATAACAGGATAAAAATATTAACACCCATTTGTACAGAAGAGTATATTTGTTAATGATAAAATGAAGTATTCAAAATACTAAATCTATATTGTTTAAGTAAAATCTGTTATCAGTAGATTATAATATTTTACAATTTTTATCAATACATGTAATTAAACTACATTGTTAAATTGTGTACATGATGAAAAGCATTCACCAGTCTAATTCTTGTGGAACGCCTCCTGGATAATCTCCCGACAAACATGCTGTGCAATGGCCTATAGCTGTTGGAGTTTTGACTTTGATATCACTTCGAACTGCTTTTACTAATCCTTCTATACTCAGGTATTGCAGACTGTCAGCACCTAAAAGTAACATTATGTCATGTTATGTATTTACAATGTTTGTTAATGCTAAATTAGCTGTTTTAATTCTTATTATTAAATCAAGCTATGCCCCTTGTATGAAGTAAAAAAAGAACCACTATCATCGCTAACTTTATTTACAATTCCTTCAAAGCAGATTGATTTTATTGTTCGAAGCATACTGATAATAGAATGTAACAAACAATTTAATCCAGAATTTTGTATTGATACTGTGTTGATTTGTACCACTATTTTGGATGTAATCTATTATTAAGTTGTAGCACAGATATTACTCTAATGATAAAATTAAATGGGGTAAGGAAAATTTAGTAATGTTGAATGGACAAATTAAATATAGGCGCACCTTGTATAGTAGATTTCAGGAATAGCTAATATTAAGTTAGCATAATATTTTAATTCTTTTGGTTTTAGGAAATATAATTTCAAGTTAGGATAGCAATACAAAATGAAGTTTCTTAAAATAAATTTGTACAATTAAATACATCAGTCATTCAATAGGATAAATGCCGCGCCAATGAAAACTGCTGAGATAACATCGTAGATCATACAATGTAATAAATTCAGGGCATCATGCAATAAACTCACCAAGAAATTGCAAAGTTATTTATGGCACAATACATATTAAGACAGAATTCCTATTCTTAAATTATTTTAAAACAACAAACAGGGAAACAGATTTCACTGTTACTCATTTCTCACATAAAGTTAAGAAAACGTGTATCAAATAATTCCATTTAATAATACACTAAAATAATTATATCTACAGTTTACAATGTAGAAAACCAAACTATGGACAGTGAAATGCATAGATATTAGATTGCAGATGATTTAATCATTTCATACAGTATGTTACAATGTACTAGCCCAGTTATAAAAAGAAAACTAAAGCACATAGTATAAACTATGTATCTTTCACATGATGGAATTTTAAAGTGGGAAAAAGCATAATAGTTACATCCAACGGAGAAGAATTAAAATGAATCATTCGCAAACTGAGAATCTAAAAGCATCGAAAATATAGTAATACGAACTTGAAAAATGTATACGGGAGCATGGGATTAGAGGTGACACGAGAACAAGTTTCTAAAAGTTAAGTTTCGGAAAGTAAAATTTAGCGAAGTTAAATTAGAATGTAAAAATGTAGTAATGTGAGTGAATACTAGACGGTTGAACGTAACATACTTCAAGAAAAAAGATAAAGATGGATGTTCCTGGAAACAATAAACGCAGCATATGCTAAACTTTTGTACTTACGCTTGCTTGAGCAGGGTGTTTTTAATGGATCTGTTAGTGGAATTGTTGTTGGTGTGACTGGTTAAAGGGGTTGAGAATTGAATAGTTCACCCCGGAATTAATTTGGCACTTTAGGTTATGTAGAGTCAATGTAGCTAGAAAACGTGTTTCCGGATATTTTTAACCTTATAATACTTTTGAATTGAAATGGATTGGTATTTATGTAATAACAAATTAATTAGGTTAAAATATTTAATTCGTTGATGAAATTGTGTACATTGATTTTAAATGCAAAATTTATTGTTGAAATTTAGTAGTAGTTAAAGTAAGGAACTTCCTTGCCTATTAGAACTGAACAATGAAAGTATATATTGAAAAAGCTGGTATTTAATATGTTGGTTATGAATGACATTTCTAGAAATTGGAATTTATAAATGTCAGGTAATTAAAATGTAAAAAACAGGAAAATGTGGAGTGATAGCATTGTTGATGGATTATATTTAAGGTCTTTTTACAATTTTATTTTAGCAATACCTGGCCAGAAAGGAATGAAAATATTTTACATAATTATATTGAAACTATAAATAAAGCTAAGTTTAAGTTGAATTTTTATTGGAATTTATTTAAAAACTAGGTACATAGGCACATCATCGTTTTGTTTTCGACCTTACTTAAGGTCGGTGTGACGCAGCCCCAACTTCTTTTCTATTCTGTGTCGATCTAAAAAGTTCTACATACCTTTCACAGCTTAAATTTCTAATAATTTGACTAATATAGCTTGGTCTAAATCTTTTTCCTATCTACCTGGCTTTACATAGATATTAGCTACCTGATGGTTGTTAAATAACTCCAACATGTTTACATGATTCCCATTTAAAAGGAAAAGTGTTAAATTATATGTTATGGTAAGGCTTAAGCAACGAATCGCTGCCAACATGCCAGACCGCTATTTAATTGTGAGTTATGTCATGGAGATGTTTATTAAGTTATATGTTATGGTAAGGCTTAAGCAACGATTCGCTGGCAACATGCCAGACCGCTAACTAATTGTGAGTTGTGTCATGGCAACATTTAGTTAACTGATTTTTATTTATTTTTTTTTGTTTTGTTTTCGAATTTACTTAAGGTCGGTTTGACGCAGCTCTAAATTCGTTTCTATTCTGAGCTAGTCTAAAAAGGTCTACATACATAGACACATTTGTAAATAATATTCAGCTACTTTAGTGATGGTATCTTATTTGGAAAAGGCATTTTATTTTCAGAAATTTCTTTAATTATGGTAGAATTAATGTTTTAAAGTATTTTAGATACGGTTAAATATAATGTGACGAAGTTTAGGATACAAGGGAGATTCATGCAGAATAACATCTTCCATGTAGAAATAATATCAAAGGTATTGCTGTGGCAGATGTGTAAATAGAAAAAGCCTTTCAGAGTAAATGACTAATGCAACATAGGTTTTTGTATTTTAGTCCTTTTATTTTTATTTTGAAGTTTTCTATTTTCTTTTATAGGCTCTTCTATTGGAACCGACTCCTCCACCGTTGCAGTTAGCCGACATGCCCATATATTGTTATGGAATCCCCGTTCCTTCAGGACAAATTAAAATTTTTTCATTGAATGTTCATTTTACCCATGGATAAGTTTAATAGCAGTTCTTTACAATTTAATAAATTTAGAAATCAATCATGAGACAGTTTTCGTAGAATTATATGTTTCTGAGATTAAACTCCGTGATTCGCCTCCAGTGGAATATGACACTTAAACTACGAAACATTTAGTTCAAGGTAGACTCTGGCTGCAACAACATCCCTACTTTAATAAAACATTTAATTTTTGTTCAGCTTTATAATTTTTATTTAGTTAAAAGATAATAATAAAATATAGGTTTTTAGGGTTCAAGTGCTTGGCTTCTAAAGTCAATAATTAACTGGACATTTGTTGGAACTCCTAATAGTGTTCAATGCATATCACTAAAGTCTTTTGAGTAATTGAAAATTTCTATTTAAATAATGCTTCTTTATATGTTTTAGTGCAATTTGTAGGCATAAAGTGGAATGCCATAAAATAATATACATTAATCAGGAAGCACGATCTCTAATCTGAGTTGCTGTTAAATCGATATTCTACAAGACAATTTATTCAATTTCAAAATAATCTTTAAAACATTATAATGTAACATTTTCTAAAAAAACTATTTGTGATAAATAGAATTATTCAAGATATCTGCCACGATATTTCCTACATATTGTTAATTTATTTCTGCTATGTTTGTACTCATAGCTTTTTGTTTCTTTCTTTCTAGTCTTTATACAAAGATGGCAATTTTTATTTTGATTCTTTGAATGTTATTTTATCCAGATGTTCTTTCTTGTCTGAAAAAAGATAGAATACACCAACTGTTTTTACTTAGACCGGAGATATTTGTTATTAGGGTAGAATTATTATCAAATGACATTTGACGTCATATGTGCAATAGGTTCAAATAAATTCTAACATCAAGATTCTGCATGCTACAGTACGACCTACAAACATTATACTAGCATTGTACTTTTAATATTCCACTTATTGTGTAAAATAAAATATTTTGTAGAAGGTCCCCGTTTACTCTGAGTATCTAGAAGTGTATAAATTCATGAAATAGATCAGGACCATCATATAATATCAGAGTTTTTACTTGTTTTCACCTATAAATAATTGTTAGTTCGCGGTTTTTAATTCGGTAAAAATTTACTATGGCGACAAGTGTACATACTGAGCTGATCACAATAGTGTACATAAATATCATTGTTATTCTCACTTTTGTCAACGTCTTATTCAGTTTCCAGTTTTTATCAAGCCATAATCATCAAAACAGTTTTTTTTTCTAAACTAACTGATAGTTAATTTCTTCTGCAATGTAAGTACTTAAAAAGAATGTGCACGTAATGGTTCATTAATTTTGATATTTTTTTAGAATAATATGAATAAAAGGGAGGTGATTTATAGTCAAGGACGACAGATTATTTTTAACATGTTTCAATTTTTAAACCTGAAAAAGATTCAGGTGTCCCTTGCCTGAGCAATCTGACTGAAGTAACAGGTGTTTCATTGTGGAATATGTAAAAGAAGACACAATCGAACCTGACTGTATCAAATTCAATTCACTAGGGAAAAATGCGAAAAAACAAAGTCCAAAGTTGACAGTGAACGGGTTTGATGAAGAGATCCTAAGAACTATTATGTATTGGTTTGCAGCAATGCATAAAAATAGACCGACTCTGAAGGCAGTGTTGGACGAATTTAAAAATGAGTGTCTCCGTTACATGTGAAAACTAGGTTCATTCTAACAAATAGTTCTAAGTGCAGGATTTTGTTAGAAGGGAACTGTGGATAACAGAAAAGTTATTGCTGAACAATGCTATATAACGATAAAGCGTGCTATGTTTTTAGAGAAACTTAAATATAAAGAAGGCGGAAACATTGTGTGCAACAATGAAACATATCTGCACAGTTCTCACACTGTAAAGTGTTGAAGTGATGGCACCACAAAGTGTTTGAAATCGCTAGTTTCGAAAGGGAATTGTTTGATAATTATTCGTGTAGGTGGAAGAAATGCAGCATTGATATTTAAGTCTGGTTTGAAAACTGAGTAGTATCCCGATGACATGAATCACGGTAATTATAAAAAGTGGCTACAGGAAAAGTGATTACCATATTATGAACCAAGTTCAGTGTTGGTGATAGACAGTGTGTCATATCATGATGTTCTTGTGCATCCTAATCCTACTTCAAGTTAGAAGAAAACAGTTATGCTGAAGTGGTTGAAGCAACGAAATATCCTTTTTGAATGAAACCATAGCAAGCAAATTTATATTTTAAAATTAAGAAAGGTTGAGAGAATTGAAAAAGAAATATGTTGATCAAGAAGATCTAATTATACAGGTAGATTATAATAATGATGATTTATATGGTTACTTATCGTCAGGGAATGAGTCGGATGATGATAATGAAAGTTTAGGATGTGAATCCATTTAAACAAATTTTTTTATTGCATTCCTATAAAATAGTTAAAAGATAGTCTTTACTTTGTTGCACCTATTTTGGCTATACATTTTATTTTAATATTTAAATTTAGGAGATTTTTAAACCCAGCATAGGAAAGTTTTCCATTCCCATCCTTAATTTAGGCTTTTATGTGTAAGTTTCACGATTATAGCTTCCCACGAATTCCAGGACATTAACGAATGAATTATGATATGTAAACCGCACAGGTTTGCGTTCCCAAGCTAAAAGAATGTGGATGCAGGTAGCGGTTTGGCCGTGAGAACATGAAACGATGGGGTAATGAAAGTTCGTGCGAATGAAGAAACTTGAAGGGACTTTACTACCGGCGTTATTATTATTTTATGAAAAACTTCTATTATGAGCATTCGTGAGTAATTACGAGATCAGGCGTGTTTGGTTGTCAGTGAAGTGATCCTTTCGATTCCTGCACCTTCTCCGTTTACCTACAAACTATCGTGTTCTGCTACGGCGTAGGTACTTTACTTCGCCACATATAAAATTTGGAAACATTAGCCGATGACCTAGAGCTGAGATGCCAGCGACAACATTATTGGCAACATGCAGAAGGTGAAACTATACCGTAATGACATGTTTGTAACAACTTAGCACTTATAGAAACTAGGTCTAATAAACACATTAATTATTTTGTTATATAGATTGAAAGTTTTTAAAAAACGAGAAAGCTCGAGGCAAAGAGAAACTTTATGTAATTATTACATTTCGTTTTGTACCTTAGCGTTTATACTGAGATGTTCGGGGCAAGGCCAGGTTATACTAACGTCAGGGAGCAGTAAGAATTTTGTCGCCCTCCAAAAATTTTAACAGTGAAATAATGCACATTCGTAAAGATATGTTTTTTTTATTAGAAACAGTATATTGCAAAAAATATAAGCAAAAAAACTTTACAATGAAAAAATAAAAACATTGCGAACGAACAAACTAGATGAAACAATAATGTATCCATAACACTTTACAAAAAAAGTTGTTTGTCTTGCTTTATGTTGAGCAAAATCCTTTATTAAATAATATATTTAGTGAACCATTACACACATCTTGCTCGATTGAAATTAATTCTAAATTGTTTAATCTTCCTTGTGTCATTGTTGACCGTAAATAATTTTTTATTAATTTTAATTTAGAAAACGATCGTTCACCTTCAGCAACCGTTACTGGTAATATGGTATTCTTAAAACTATATGTTAAATGTGGAAATGTCTGAACTAAATGATATTTTACTACGCATTCTAAAATTTTCAATAGATTACCTTTATCATAAACATATGGTCTAATAATTTCCAATTTGTCAGTCAAATCAAGTGCATATATATCTCTTTCATTGGTTCCTGACGACTCTTGTAAGAAGTGCAGTATAATATAACTGTAAAGTATTTAGCTTAGTACAAAATGGTTTTAATAAGTTTCTTTATGTTTCCTCCTACAACATAATATTTCGTTTTGTATTTTATTCCCTAAATAATGGGACAAGCGGTTACCATCTATTTGAATACCTTGGATATGTTTGCCCATAACCGATTTTAATCAGTTTTAAAAATTACTGTTATTTTTTGAGAAGAGCTTAGGTTCTATTCCCCGAAAAGCTAAATTTGGTCGGGCTAGATATTGTACTACTACTGCAATTTTTTCTAAAACAATTGACCGTTTATTTTGCGCAATAGGACTTTCGTTCAAATGATTTCCAGATTTATTTTTGATGTAATTGTGTATCTGTGTCAAATTATTACACGACATAACATGAATTATAACTTTTCTCGTGCCTGATATATGTCATGTTAAATATTTTGTCTCCGAAAGTAGATTAATATAATAACCAATTATGGTTTACAACCTACCTATTTTTATAATTATTTTATGAAAAACTTCTATTATGAGCATTCGTGAGTAATTAAAATTACTTATTTGTTTTAAATCACTATCAACTAGAATTAGTTTTGTTTTTTCATCACTAACATCAGTCCATGTTTCAGGATAACACTAAACAGTGCAAAATACCCGCAACATCCATTTGCACTTGCACTGACTGATTTCTAAAGATAACAATGATATACACTTCTGCACTTTAACAGTAGTTGGCATGGCCCTGGAAATGTTGAAATAAAACTTTTCTTGAAGAGGGAAGCAGTATTTATATCAAGATATGTTCGTTTAGAAGGTATCACGTCTAACAGTGAGCTTATATCTATTTATAGAGGAGCCAAAAGGCAACAAAAAACTAGTAACAAAAATATTCCTTGGTTTTGTGGAATTTTTTGTTCTGGCAGCACTGGCCGTGGAAGCAATCGAAGTTTTCTAATTTCACTTTTGTACTTTGATTACTAATATGGCCTCGCTTCCGATAATAATACTGCTATACAACTGGTCTAAAATCATATAACATACTCTTTTTCTTTTTTATACAGGGTGATTGGTGATGAAACGGCCATTCTCAAGGGATGTGTTCAGGAGAACAAAATAAACAAAAAAGTCATATAAACATGTGTCCGATTCCTAACTGTTACGGAGATATTAATTATTAATAGTAAGCGATTAACTGTGGAAAATAATAGTCAACATTTGTTTTTTTGTGGTTAGCACATTCAGTTGTTATTGTTAGAAATAATATTTGACATTTGTTTTTTGTGGCTGTCACATCCAGCTGTTATTGTTAGTTTGTTACTGCTACACACTTCTGCAATGCCGGGGATATTTACACATCAAGAATATGCCGACATGATTTTCATTTATGGATATTGCAACGGGAACGCTAGACGGGCCCCGTTGCTGAATATCAACACCGCTATCCCAATAGAAGAGACCCTCACAGAAGTGTATTTCAATCAGTTTTTGTCACTTCCCCCGCAAAACCGGCATATTTTCCAGTGCAAGAATCACATCGGAACGAGACATTGATCTTGATGTGCATGTAGAAGAAGAGATTCTTGATATTGCACACCATAGTTCAAGTGTAAGTTCAAGTCGCATTCAAATTAATCAGACAGCAGTATGGACGACTCTTCGTAGGAATGGGCTGTATTCTTTCCATATTTAGCGGGTCCAAGATCTTCAGAATGGTGACCCTGCCCTAAGACTGCAATTTTGCAATTGGGTAAATCAAAATCGTAGGCTATACCATTACATTTTGCTTACGGATGAAGCCCAATTCACACGCTATGGAATTAACAATCATCATAATGAACATCGATAGTCAGATGAGAATCCTCATGTCACGGTTGAAAGTAACTTTCAGCATCAGTTTAATATTAATGTATGGTGCGGAATGATCAACAATCAACTCCTTGGCCCGACTGTGGTAGATGGTCGTTTGACAGCGGACATTTATCTACAATTTTTGTAAAATCGTTTAACAGACCTACTGGACAACAAATATGTATTTCTAGCATGTAATAATGTACGAAATTACTTAGATAACCATTTCCTCAACACTGGATCGGCCGAGGAGGACCACAAAATTGGCCGCCGAGGTTTCCGGACCTCACTCCTCTCAATTACTGTCTATGGGAGTGGCTATTATCTTTAGTTTATGCTATAAAAGTTCAAACAAGAGAGGCATTATTAGACCACATCGAAATGACCAAAGAGCTCTCCAAAGAGCCACACGTGCGATTCATAATCGAGCTTGTAAATGCATCGAAGTTGGCAGTGGTATTTTCGAAAATATTCTACATTGAATTGTTTTGCCTTCACTTCTTGTATAGCATAGAACATTATACTAAATGATTTGTTTCGTCATTGAGGTATTGCTTTATTTTTTTAAGTGATATCTCCGTAACGGTTAAGAATCGGACACATGTTTATTGACTTTTTTGTTTATTTTGATCTCCTGAACACGTTCCTCGAGTATGGCCGTTTCGTTACCAATCACCCTGTATATAATTACTTCCCATCAAAACATTATTGAGTCATTTTCTTCCAATGAAATATGTTTGATATGTTTTATTTAAATAAGCTGAACTTTTTCTATTTTCTTTAAAATATTTTTTGTTCCCTTCATTACTACATTAATTCAGAGCTTAGATGCACATATGTCAAAATTGTCAAATAATAAAGAATTTATTGGATCATTTCCTAACTGCAACAGCCAGGTGTTGTATTTATGTGAAACGAACGCACTTTATTTATTTGATCAATTAGAAGCAGTCGCTAAATCGTAGTACGTACACGAATCACCAATTGTTTAAAACATACTAATAGATAGCGTAATTCTTCTTTATAGTTAGATTCAGAATTTGACGGTCATAATCAATCAATCTTTCAAAATTTTCATTGCGAAACTTAAGAAAATAGAAATGTGCAGAAATAATATTTTATTGAGTAAATAAATTAAACCTCAAATTTTCTTGATACCTATAATCCAGATATAACAAATATAATTCATAGTAACAGTTACAATTAATAAACTAACACATTACGTTACTGTATTTTCCAATGTGCAAGTAAAGTATCTCACATAACAAGTTTTAACTAATAGTTTAGCATTATTACTTACCAACATGTTTTGCAAGTTGCGGTGGATCTAATTTATTAGCTATTAACTCTTCCCTAGTAGGAATATTTATACCCATATAACAAGGATACAACAAAGGTGGGCTTGCAATTCGAATATGTACTTCCACAGCACCAGCATTACGTAATAGTTTGATAATAGGACCAATTGTATTTCCTCTAACAATAGAATCATCTACTAAAATAATTCGTCTCCCTCGAACATTTCCAGAAATTGCTCCTGTAAAAAGCATTATAACAGGTTTCATTGAAATTTTCACGAACCAAATTTCTTAGCTACAGCAAGTTGTCTTAGTCTTGTACTTGGTTGTATGAAGCTTCTTCCCACATATCTGTTTTTACACAGAACTTCAGCAAATGAAATTCCAGTCTGGAATTAAAAAAATTACTCTTTAACTATCTATATTATAACGTAAAAATGACGGTAAAAAAGTATTATAAATATATGAAGTGTCTGATATAAAGGAATTTTGTGCATAAGACTGACACATTTTATCTTAAATTACAATGTATATAAAGATATATTTGAACATAATTTTGTTGTATTCATAAGTTTAAATGGCCCTTTTTACGTCAAAAGCACTTGTAAACTTGTCCAGTTATAATTTAAAACAGAAGTATAAAATGATGAAACCAATCCTAAGTGTACAACAACAATAATTTTGCGAACTTCCTATTAGCTAATTTGAAGATTGTGTAGCAATGAAACCATGCTCAATAAGGACACAATTCTAATTCTTGGTAATATATCATAAAAGCACCAACTTTAGTTATGATTGCTTGTGTATATAAAAGTATGTTTTATATTACTTAAATAGATGGATATTTTACTCATTCATTCAGTATTTAGGCAAAAATTTTAATAAGGAGTAATTTACTTTACTGGAAAGTTGCATAAATTCTTAATATAGTGCTATTAGGAGACGATCTTGTAGTCGTTTGTTATTCCATTGAATAAAACCAACATTTGTGCGATAACACCGATATCAAAACGAACCTGCTATTTACAAAGAAAAACATTCGATTCGATTAGAAATTTAAAAAAACGACTCTTGCATATCGCAAATGACGTCGACTTTGTATTAAACCATGAAATCATTTGTTGTGAATTGAATGATTCTTATTGGTATGAAGTAGGTGCCTCTTTGCGAGTTTTAATATTGGGTTAGAATGAAATTCCTGGAACAAATGGTTGTTGATGTTTTGAATAACATGTTATATATAGGAGTGAATTTACGTTGAAATGCTAATTGCTGCATTTCTACAAACCAGTGCAAGTATTTGAAAATAACCAAATTGTACTCAAATAAAAGTTACTAATCTGTTGTCTATTTGTAAATTTTAAAATTCGACCTAGTAAGTTGAAATATAATAGGACTTGCTTTTGGAAGGAACGGACCGATTCATTGACCTGCTCGTTCGCCAATGATTTTTTTTGTCTTAGGTTATCTTAAATCCATTGAGAATGGGACAAATAAACCAGTCACATGAAATGAATTATTAGACAGAATTCACAAAACATTTCAACTTCTTCGCGGTAATATGCAGAAGTACATTTAGCAACGAGAATTACGAAGGCATCTAAGAAGCTACATGAAGAGGGATGGCAGGCATGTAGAGTATATTTAAACTTTCCTATAATGTATAGTTAAAGCTACCAAGTCATTTTATCTCTAATATTTCAGGAACAATCAAAATTTGGCAAAACTGAAGAGAATCATTTTTACTCAAAATCATACAAACAACTTATTACGTACAGTTTTGGCCCCCAGAATATCTTGCCGGTAATTCACAGAAATCTCGCTGATGTTCTCTGCTAAAAATTCTGTTTCGGCAAAATACCGAAAACCTAGACTGTACTAAAAAAATGGTTGCCGACTAACTCAGTGGGACGGGTGATGTGAGTGTTTGAAGATGGTCGCAGAATGCTATCGGGTATGAAATATGTCTTGATCGGGAAATTCCTTGGACGCCACCTAATCTCACAGGGTTGTTAGGGGAAGTCCTAGAAAGAATAACAAACGATGCAAAAATCTGAGATCGCGAAAATGATTCTGGCTTAAAAATGTACCTCAAAAATCAATAAGGGCATCCTTCAACATATAACAAACCTTAACCACAAGAACACAGACCTATTTAAGATTGCTAGTTGCGAAGAAGGTTTCTAAAAGCAAATGTTAACTGACCTGAATATTCAGTTACACTTCTAGGTAATTGCAAAATAATTTATTACAGCAAAACTGTAACTATACTGTCACATTAATGAAAACACCAAATATAAGCATGTCTTTACACCATTCTACATGACTTGTTTCTAACCATATAACACTAAAATTTTCATTACAAATACATAATACTCTTAAACAAGTATTAAAAATCAAATATATCATAAGGTTACTTAACTAAAATATTATCCTAAACACACAAGACATACTACGTTTCACCAGTTCATGTCTTTCTCCAGTATAGTTTCAGATGTATTTATAGATATTTATAGTTAAGGTGGGTACAATAAGAAGGTGATATTGACTTTATCATCCACAACATGGTTATTTGCAACACAAGGTTGTCGATCTGGGAACTAATGTGCCCCAAAAATTGAAACCAACCCACTTGGTAGGGTATCATCTGAACATGATTAGCCTTCTCTGAGCCTAGTTTGATAACCATCTGATCAAGGTAATTGACCTACTAACGTGACATGTTGCTGGGGAATGTTACATACGAAGTGTTCTATGAAAAATTGATCTTTCCTTCATAATATAATTCGAGACATTTGGCAAACTTCGGACAAATGAAGTAAGACTGCAAAAAGAAAATATGTGGTGTCGTTTTTTCTATCTAATGTGCATGTGTATCAACTTACAAATAGCTTAACATAATAAGAAAGTGGGACTTCCCATTTATTTGAGTTAACACAAAACTGCATAGGACCTGTCTTTGCACTCAAACAATGAGATCATCGTGATCCCAACATAATACATTCTTAATCAAAACAATTGAATCGTGAAACTACTAATTATGATGATATCATCTCTAACCTTTAAAAACTGACAATGAATTTGACAACCTTTGAATTTGAACCATATATAATACAACATAATTTTACTTTAGATCAAAATCTTAGTAACCTAAAAATTATATTTCTTCAAGGAAATAACCTAATCCTATTGGTGGAATTTACTAGTATGGAAACTATTAAAATGAAATATGATTATAAGTATTTTTAAGGAACGTCATAAACCCTTATACCCATTTTTGGAATAATCTCGGCAACCACCTGAAGTTACCTACATGAAGTTTGCTAAAGAATGTTACTTAATATTTAAATAGATAGATAGATAGATAGATAGATAGATAGATTTATTCGTGCTCAATAAAATGTTACATTTTTTAACGCACACGTCCTATAAAATACATAGATTAAAAACATATACTATAGTTCTAGAGTATATGGCTCTTAATTAATAAAATAGTGTATTTTCAACACACATGTCCTGTTAGTATATATATTAAAACTTAAATTACTATAGTATATGGCCCCTGGCTAAGAGAAATTGAGGTCACTATTATAATACTCTTCAAGTGAGTAGAATGCTTGCTTTGTTAAAAATGCTTTTATTTTTGTTTTAAATTGTAAATGCTGTAATGATTTAATATTTTGTGGTAGACAGTTATATAATTTTATTGCATGGTAATTTACTGAGTATCTAGTTCCACTTAGCCTAGTGTATGGGATTCTAAGTGTATTGTTGTTTCGTATGTAATGTTTGTGTATTTGTAATTCTCGATTATTTGTGAAATTATCCAGGTTCTTATGTACATAAATCAGGCAATTCAATATATATAGTGAGGGCAAAGTAAGTATCTTTAGTTTCGCAAAATATTCTTTACAATTTTCTCTGAAACTTAAATTGGATATTATTCTCACAGTTTTCCTCTGTAATGAAAATAATCGCTTTGCACATGGTGAATGTCCCCAGGCCAATATTGCATAAGATATGTGACTGTGGAATAGTGCGAAATATGCAACAAGAATTACATCATCAGTAACATAATTTTTAAGGAACGAATGCAGTAAATTGATGTATTTAGTTTTAATGCTGTTGCATTGATATGCTCATTCCATTTTAGTTTAGGGTCTATATAAACCCCTAAGAATTTTATAGCAGTTTGATTTACAAAACTATGTTTGTTAAGGGAGAATAGCATGTGTTGAGACTTATCAGAGTTTAAGTTTAATTTATGCGATAGAAACCATTGATTTGCAGAATGATGTGGTACTACACTTTTGTTTATTAGGTCTATACAGGATGATGACTTGTTTATAAGAGTTGTATCGTCTGCAAAAAAGATTGAATTTGCCAGTTGTAGGTGAGACGATAGGTCATTTATATAGATTAAAAATAGGGTCGGACCTAAAATAGAACCTTGCGGTATGCCATGTTTTATTACGCTTATATCCGATTTAATACCCTTATAAATAACTTGTTGACTTCTGTTGTTTAAGTACGATTCGATTAACGAACAACTGTTTTTACTGAACTTATAAGAATTCAGCTTATTTAACAGAATTTCATGAGATACACAGTCAAAAGCTTTACTAAGATCGATAAAGGAAGTCATGCAAAATTCTCCATGTTCAAAAGAAGTAGTAATTTCACTAATTAGTTGTAATATTGCTCCGATAGTTGACTTGTTAGCTCTGAAACCATACTGATTAGGGGAGAAGATATAGTTTGTTTCAAAATACTTTACAATTTGATTATTAAGGGCCTTTTCAAAGATTTTTGATATGATTGGTAACAGGGATATGGGGCGGTAGTTCGTTGGACTATTAGGATCACCTTTTTTGTATATCGGGATAACTTTAGCTACCTTTAGTGCATTTGGATAAATATTGCAACTAATGCATGCATTGATAATTTTTGTGATTGGAGCGATCAATAAGTTTTACAACATTTAATTATATTTGTATTTAATCCATAATAATCAGTGTAAGTCTTACATTTTAATGAATTGATTATGTCTCTGACTTCATTGAATGTTACCAATTTAAAAGAGAAACAATAATTGTATTTATCTTGATCATTTATATTGGCATTGACGTTATTCACAGTATTACTCCTTTTTTCAATTAATGCAATTATGGTTTGGGCTACAGTAGTGAAATAACTGTTGAAATCATTTGCTGTTAATGTAGAGTTTATATTTTCTTTTGTGTTTAATCTTTTGGAGTTTATCACCTCCCACATAGATTTAATACAGTTACTTGATTTTTTAATAATATTAGAATTATGCTTGATTTTAATGCTTTTTATTGAACAGCGATATTTTGATCTGTAATTGTTACGTCTACATCTATTTTCAGCCGTTGGGAATTTTAAGTATAATTCATTCAATAGTTGTAAAATATTGCGCATATTTCTTAGGTTTTCATTAAACCACGACACATGTGCATTCTTTGCAGTACCTGATATTTTTCGTAAGGAAATGATTCTTCAAATGTAGCAATCAGAGTTGAGTGGAAGGTTTCAAAATTCTGTTCTGCATCATCTTTAATTGAAAAATTCCAATTTATCTCCTCAAGGCGTTTGTAAAATGTGTATTTGTTCTTTGCAGACCAATGACGAACTTTCATGTCTAACCCAATATCTTTTGAAATTTTTACATGTGCTTTAAACTTTATACCAAAATGATCTGATATTATATTATTCTGTTTTTCTGTGTTAAAGAGTGTTATGTTAGTAAAAATATTATCTATGCAGTTATTAAGTCTTGTGTTAAAGAGTACAGTTTTTTCTAATTTAAATGATTGACATAAGTCAGTTAGCTCTATCGCATCTTTCTCCTTTGTATTAAATTTAACATTAAAGTCACCACACAATATAACCTCTTTCGATAGATCTATTTGATCTAGAGCTTTATTTAAGGTGTCGATAAATATATTGAAATCTCCTAAAGGGGATCTATATATATTTATAATAACTGTATTCAGTTGATTTAAAAGGATTGCTGAGATTTCACAATGTACTTCAACAGACAACTTATTCACCTTAATTAACGTTTGATATCTATTTTAAATTTATTATGTAGTAGAATCATACTTCCACCATGTAACTTATCTGTCCTTGCAAAATAGGATGATGTAAAGTAAGCATTTAGACTAAACATTGATGCCTCGATTTCATTTAGCCAGTGCTCTACAATGCAGATTATATCATAGTTTTTGTCTTCCAAATAAGCTTCTAGTTCATTAGTTTTATTTGTAACTGATTGAATATTTTGATAGTAAACATATAGCTTAAAATTAAGAGACTCTACGGGTTGCTTACTATGCTCTCTATCAGATTGTTTTTCTTGTAAAAATTAGTTATAGTGATTAAGTTGTATACAAAAGGATTTCCTTCACAGTCATTTTTACCAAAATTTTTATTTCTATTGTTAACTATTACATGAATTACATTACACTTCAAATTACTTAATTTGATAATATTAATTAAGTATCTTATCAATACCCGTTTCCTATCGCGTTTAAATGCAACCCGTTATTTGAATAGTGCATTTGATTTAAGTAAACATTCACATTGTACAACTTAAAATTAAAATTTTCTTGCTCAGTGTAATTAAGGAGTCATTTATTTTATTAATTGTTGTATTATAGTACAAGTCACACCAAACATGTACGGTATTGTCAATAATATTAAATTAGTATTTTTGCATAAATTTATTATATACTTAAATGATTCCATAATTTCACCTCTCGTGCGATTCTGCATTATGTCATTTGACCCACCAATAAAGATTATAAAGTCCTTATATGAAAAGCTTTCTATTGATTTACTTAACCCTTCAGTAATCTGACGTATTGTGGCATTAGGCTTGAAGTGGGATTGTATATTGTTTTCTAAGTGCTGATCAACCAATTTATTTAAATTTCTTACATGACTATCACCTAATATTAAGATTTTTGATAGAGAATTGTTCTTTAGAAAAGAATTTTTGTTACACCTAGATCTATTTATAGCTACAGTTGATTTAGGAAGATTACTATTAAAAATGCAGCCCTAACACATAAAAAAATGGCTTTCTCATTGATTTCAGTTTCAATACTATAAATCGGTTTTTAAATAAGCAAATACAAACCTGTCTTGAATATCCATGAGCAGCTGCTGTTCCTGATTCAGGTACTGAACTTACGATATCTGCTTCTACAGGTTTTTCAATAGCCAGTTGACGCCCACATTGTAATCTTACAGCATATACCATTTGGCCTTCAAAAGTACTATCCGCCCTTGCGAAATATACATATTCAAATATACAAAATGCTTGTGTTATATTTGCTGGTCTATCAACTATATCTATGGAATGTATACCTTCTCTAGACATTTCGATAATTTCACCCGGAAAAACTTCTCTAACATATTGTGCTCCAATTGATAAAAATCCACATGATTCTGATGAAACTACCCAACCTTCAGCTTGCCGTTGTTCATCACATTCTCCATATAGTGCTAACAACATAGTTTTATCAGTACATTGAACATTCAAAACAGTTTTCATAAGATTTTTATATAGATTTAAAGTAGATGAAATTTTATTCACTCACTAACAAATTAGCTATTCAATTTCGTTTGGATAAATGATGTAACATTTTTGACTAATTGTTGTGTTATGTTGTGTTGTGTTTAGAATTTAATTTACGTCTAATATTTTTGGTGGAACTTCTCTACATCAGGTTACACAAAACTATAATTTTCTATAACAATCACTGTAATAGTATAAATTGTTTGAATTTGTAAACACGCAACATAGTTACAACACTCATTACTGAAATGTTATTGATAATTAGGTTAAACACTCGTAAGAAGCGAAGTTCTAAATACAAAGAAATGAATACTATCATTTCAGGTTATGATAAAAATAGTGCTAGAATTAGAACTGTATTTTTAAAAAAGAATCTCAAATTTCAAATAAATAATTCAAAACATAGAATGTTTTAAGTTTTGGTTTGTGTAAATACTTACGCTCATTGAATGGTAATATCTTGCCAAGACACAATGGTCTGTTGCCGTATGGATCTCTTACAGCATAGATTTTATCCCGCAGCATAATGACCAACGAATAACTTAAAGGTGCTAAACTCATTAGGTGTTTAATACGTGCTGGCCAATCAGGTCCATTATCTTCACCAGTAGGAGGATTTAGACAAAGAGCTTGTGTAATTAATTCGCTGTCGGAATGTGTCGATAAACCTACTCCTCTTGATAATACCTGTAATAAGGAATCATTTTAAATCTTGACTTGTACATATTATTGGATAAATATATACATAATAATAATAATATAATAGAATGCGATATAAAATATATACCAAACGATCTTTCAGGATTTTGTTAAATACTTAATTATGTGACAACATAAATTGTAACCATTCTTCCAAATTAAACTTAACAACTATACATTAAAAATTCACAAAAAACTTCCTTTGCCATCTTTGCTTATAGAAGCATACCATGATTTTAAATTTAACAGAATTACTATAACTATTTAACGATTATTTGGCAAAATACTATTCTTGTCAATGATAAAGAAAATAAAATATTAATTTTAAATCGTAACTTACTAAAATGACAATAGAAACAATACATAGTTTGGCAAGTGATAAAAAATCTAAAAAATTTCAAATGAAGGAACAGTACCAATAAGGTGGAAGTCATGGTGTTTAGGCCGCACTTTAATTTTTATATAAACTCGTGTTTAAATTTTATATTTCCACAATTAAACATGATATATTGTAATATTTTAAAACTCACTTTATTTTGATACCACATCTGTTATTTTGATAAGAGATACAGTGAGCAAATTAAAAATAGAACTACATTAAAAGTTAAATTATAGGCGATGTAACTTGCCGTTTTATGTGGACACTCATTACTCTTAACAATAATTGTGAAGGTGATGTATTTCGGACAATTTGTGTATTTATACATCTTTGTGCATACATTCGCCTTAACTGTTATACGTAAATCCAAACCTTTAAGGTGATTTAAGATATCTGTCAAAATCTATCAACGTGGGAAAGTTAGTCTACAATGGTAAGTCACTTTCATACTGTAATTTAACGATAGTGATTGCACCAACAATGTAGAAAAGGTTACGGTTCACTAATTTAAACTATTATAGAAAAAACATTTGGGTCTTCGAGCTGGATGAGTCACTTTTTGTTGTTGAATTACCGGTTCATTTTGAACTACAATCCTGTTAATTTCACATGTGCACAAAGCCGTTCTGAATATTCGATACAATTTGTTTACAATAATTATCGTATCTAAATTTAATCAGATATCATATCTAACATTTCATATTATTATAGAAACCAAATGATGCCGTATTGAAATTGTTAACTTACACATTTAGTGATATAAATGTTAGTGTAAATTTTCAGTTTTATAATCTCCATAAGCGTTTTAATTTTGTATACCTTGATACTCTTAAACCATTTAAAATGCCAGCAACACCTGAACAATTAGAATTCGAATTAGATTGATTAAATGGTAAATGACAAAAGTTATTTAGACATATGCAATTATGTTATGATGCTGCTATAGTTTCAAACTCCGATAAAATCGATTCCAAAAGGCTCAAAACAATTAGTATGCGTTACGGTTTAATAGAAAAACAAAAATCAGTTATAATGAAATTGTTGACCAAATTGTTATTGGTAAACAAGTATTGCATCCAGACATGGAACCTAATTATGATCTGTTAGATGCTTTTAAGGACTTGTTTTCTAATATACTATATATAGCCATTAGTTTGCTTAAAAACAATGTTGTGTCAATTAATCAAGCTTTCCATATTAATAAACGTTGTATTTGAATGCTCAAGCTAGAATTGGTTAAATTTGATGGACATGATACAGCTTTAGTGCCCCTATTTTATGAAAATATTAAGCAATTAATGTACACCCAATCTCTATTTTTTGTGGTTGAGAAATGCAATATTTATTAAGCAGTTTAACTAGAAAAGCATTAAAGGTTTTTAGTGCTATGGCAGCAGTTCCATCCAATTATGATGTTATTTGAAAACTTCTCGAAGATACTTATCAAGATACCAGATTTCTGGCTGGTGGTTATTTAGACAGACTACTCAATCTTCGAGTGGTTACCAACAGTTCAAATTATTTGCAATATCTTCTAGTAAAATGTGACTCAAATGTAACAGGTCTCAACAGATTAAATACAGAAGATTTGGAGGATTACATTCCAACCTACATTGCACTTTCAAAATTATCATGCGAAACAATCAATGCCTTTGAATTAATGCATCGATCTGATGAGTTACCCAAATATGATGAATTAATTCAATTTTTTGACAACAAAGTAAAAACGTGACTGAACCGCATACCTTTTCAAGTTCCGCTGCTCAAAATTCACTAAAAAGTTTGTAACCAATCTTCAAAAAAATATTAAACCGTGGATAGCCTGCCATCAAGTGGTGCATTTACTGAGAGATTGTCGTCTTTAAGAATTTCTAGCATGACAAGAATAAATTGATTCAAGAAAGCATTTGTATCCAAATTGCTTTTCTTCTAAACATAAAGTAGGTTTATGCCCTTCATTTTTTAGATGTACATTTTGCAGGGCTAAGCATCATACTTTATTACACAGAAATCCCATTAGTATTACAAAACGGACGTTTCTGGTAAAACGGATGAAGATATCCCTAGTTCGTCTTCAACCCTATCTTCGCCCACTAGTAGTTCTAACATTGCACCTACAAGTTACATTTCGGAATCCAATAAATCTCATACTGTGCTATTAAGCACTGCAATAGTGAAAGTTAAAAATAAATGTAATCGCAAAGTTCATCTTATTGATAACAGATCAACAATCCGCTTATTAACTGTTGGTTGTTGTAAAAAATTACATTTGTCTTATACAAGGTTAAATTATATTATAAATGGTGTTGGAGATACAGTAACACCTATTAAGAGTAAATCCAATTCAATTATTTACTCAAAACATAATCAACAGCTAAAATGTTCCCCAGACATTCTCATTGTATATAAAATTACCAATTTATTACCAGATGTTGAAGTAGATGGGAACTCTCTTCAATATTTAAAATATTTGCCGTTAGTTGGCTCCACATTTCATATGCCTGGCACAATGGAAGAAATACCAGCTGCCTCCCTGTTTGCTGAAATTTTAGGGTCTTATCGTGTTACAGGTATGGTAAATCAACTGGTAGCAATTGAAACCTCTTTGGGTTACATTGTGTTGGGCAATGTCCCAACTCTAACACTCGCAATCAGAAAAATCTGTGCACATTTACAAGATTAAATTCGGTAGTAGAAAAAATGTGGGAACACCATTTGAAGATGCTATTTATAAGGATATTTCTGCAAATACAAATACAATAGAAATAAACCTACTATCGCTCTTCCCTATCCTCACCTACGACTGCATTGAAATCTCCCGTAATTATTCAATTTTCATGTCTTTTTACGTATCTTAGTATATCTTCGATATCTTTGTATATAACTTCTACCTCTTCCGCACTGTAGCTAGAGGTGGGCATGTACACTTGTATTATTACTGTATTTACCGGTTTAGATTCTAATCTAACTATGAGGACTTTTTTGTTATTTGTAAGTTGTTTTCTACACAGTGTCCTATCTTTTTTCGCATAACTATCCCTCACACCCGATTTTCCTCCTCTGATCCTGCATGAATTACCCTAAAGTCTCCACTCCAAAAATCCTCTGCCTCTGGCCACTGAACTTCGCTGCTCCCTACTGTGTCTAGTGCTAACAACCTATCCATTTAAATTTTTAAGTTCTGTAGCTTACCTGCTTGCTTCATATTTCTGACATTACATGCTACAACTTGCAGAATGTTCCCGACTCTTTTTTTAAATTTTCCTATCATGTCCTCCGAAGTAGCCCTCTCCCGGCGATCAGAACGATGGACTATTTTAACTCCAAAATTTTTTACCCCAGAGGATGCCATCATCTTGATTAACAATTTAAGTATGCTCTGTACTTGGGAGGTAATGTGGAAGTTTTCTGTTACCTTCCACATTGCAGTAGTGTATCTTAGAATGCCATACCGACCCATATGGTCTCTGCCAATCTAAGTACCGAAAGAGCTGCTGCCCTCTTGCGGGGACCTGTCTTAGTCTGGCTCCTCACTAAAGACCCTATTACTTTGCTTGAACCTGTAGTTTAGCTCTTTAGGTCACTGGAACGCAGAAGTCGTTCCACCCGTTCTAGTAATCTAGAACTTTTTTAAGGTGCAGGTCCATCAGAACATAATAATCGATAAATAAAATGTCAAACAAACCAATTTGAGTAATATAAAAGTTACACATGAGAAGTGCAATCCAAACAATTATGACTAACGTTGTTGGTCAATTAAAGAAAGAATTGCCTACATACTTGGAACTGCTTGGAACAATGATATTACTTTTACCATTTTATACTTCCTATTCAATTATTTTACTAACTGAATGGTGAATGGTATGTACCTTAAGTTGTATGTAATTAAATAGTATAATCAACAACTTAGCAAGAAGTAAGTACTAGTTCGAGGTTCAAATCGGTTTTAAATTTACGTACATTTTTGTATCAATGTTAGCAAAATGTTCATACCATAACAAATAATATGTACGGTAGCTAATGGTATGTTACTCATCATGGCCTTATTCATAATTTCGTCCACACATAATTGACAACAGCGGCAACTATGGTGTTATGGCATTCATAACTTCTGTAGACACGTGATCGTTGCGAGTTCAAGCAGTTGTCAGTTAACGTTTTGAAGTTACTGTTACCAACATTATGGAATTACTATTTCTTTATCTGTTTTGTTATTTGTGAAGTGCGTTGCTTTTATACATACATAAATTCTTTTATTGGATCATAAAGTATATAAAATAGTAAGGTGTTTATTAAATATAAAAATATTTATTAAATATGAGTGTGACTAAAAAAAGAAACTTTTATGCTGAAAATCGAGAATTTCAAGAGTAGTGGGAGATCAATTATTTATTTATTAATAATGGGAAGATCACAGTGTTTGGAGTGTTTACAAACACTAGCAGTGTATCATACATCAGAAGGCATTGTGTAGTATTTAGCTGCAACTAAAAGATATTAAGGATAAGGTATTAAAAGTTACAAACTTATTTTGTTGTCGAAGTCACTCTCTTACACAAAGCAAATTTTAAATGTTTTTAGATGAGCTCAATGCTAAATATGGTGATCTACTTTTGCTTAGTAATGTTCGCTGGTTAAGTGCTGGAAAATACCCAAATAAATATTTTACACTTTGGAAAGAAATTCGCATTTTTCTTCAGAAACTTGATAAAAATTTGTCAGAATACTTAGTCTATGAAAATTTTTAAAGTTCAGGTTTCCTAACATATTACAGGTTACTTAAATATTTTTAATAAACTCTTAAAGGAAAAGATCAAAATGTGTATCGCTGGATGTAGAACCAAATTAATATTACTGAAGTCTAATTTGCAGGAAAACAATTTAGTGCATTTTGAATCATGCAAAGAGTTCTATGAAGAAATAAAAAGATTTGAAAAGTTGTTAATTTCGATAATTTTGTGCTTAAATTGGATATTCTAGTTGAAAATTTCAATACAAGACTCTTAATTTGATGATCCTAAACCTAGTTTCAATATATTCAGCAATCCATTAAATATTAATTTAGACCCTAGACATCAAATGGAATTATGAGATTTTCAGGCTGATACATTTATTACATCTACTGGCATATCAGAAATAGGGCCCTTTTCAGTTTTGGATAAAGAAAAATATCCCTTATTACAAGATTTTAGACTTTAAATTATTTCTATGTTGGGAGTAGGTAAGCGTGCATTCTCCAACATGAAATATATAAAATCAAAATAGAGAAACTCCATTAAAGATTCTACACTAGAAAATATAATTTGGCTCGCAATGACAAATATTGACATAGACATCAAAGAAATAGCTACCCAACAATTATGGCCACAATTCTCTCATTGAGATTTTGCATTTAATTTTTTTAAATTTTATTTTCATGCTTCTCTTCATGTATATATAAACTAATTATTAACAAAATTAATTGACTTTTTAATTACTACCCTTTTTGGCCGCAGAAATGTTTATAGAAGATAAAGTGTACAGCAAACTAACAGAAATTGGACAGCGCAGTTATACAACACTATACATAGTAAAATAGGTAATTCCAAATTTTGAATAATATAACTAGTATAAATTTTAATTACCCCACAAATTTTATTGTATATTACAATCATGTTGTTGAAGTCAATATTGTGGGATAACTTAATTATATATGAATTCAGATAATAAATCAATCATGTATTGTTTTTAAATAGAGCTGTGATTGTACAAAAATTAAGAAATACTGATATCTAAATTTTATTTAAAAAAACAATGGGTTTATTGAATTCATATAACCATGTGTGTTCTTGGAAACTTATTTCTTTCTATATGAATAAGCTACAATTAAATATTATATGCATTGATTAAAATTGTCACCAAGGAACTTATTGCATCATTATATTACAGATACAGAAACAGTTTCAAATATTGTGTGGATTGATACATTTAGAAATACTTCCAATATAAAAACGATTGTTAAACAACAAGATAAGTGTATCAATTAGAATGACAGTTTCTAAAAATACCAGAAATTTTAAAATTGCACAAATATTATTTCTTTCTTACTGTATTGATAAACATAATTCTAGGGCAATAAGTCAACCATCTCATATTTTTATACGTAAATAGAGAAGATGACGTATGAAATACAAAATATTATTGAACTCAATAATAGTTATTGCACCCATAATTGACATAGTTACTGATTATTTATACTGATTGTTCTCTTTAACCTAAATAGACCTTATTGTTATTATATGTCACAGTCCTAGTTTCTATAGAATTTGTATAACATACCAGAAATTGGTTTCACTTTAGATATTTTTTATCACATTTTGGTCTCACATTTTTCTATCTGGCTCAAAGCATTCCAAAAATATCATGCAAGCCTTTTTTGTCAAAATCATTCAGATACAGCAATGTTACAGAAATTTGCCTAGTCTATATGTCATTACATATTTTGTAATATAATGTGTTCGGACTGATTTTGAAAAACAAACACCGAATTCTGAAAAACCTACACTTGCTAGTAAATTCTTAAAACTCATATACACATTTTTTAAATTATTGTCATGTAGTGCCAGTCTAACAAACAGATAACGCAAAAAGTATCTAATAAAATATGAAAAACTTTGGAGTATGGATTTCTAAATTACAAACTTCCTCATTACAAGCATAAGTATTTGCATTGTTTGGAAGAATGCAATCTTATCATGACGCTAATAAACACCCATCGATTCAATAAAATACAATACAATATTAGAATTATAAAACAAACTTAGACAGGAAAAACCAAAACAAAACATTGGCTATAATGTTAGAGGTCTCATAACCAGAGTCATGAGTAATAATATGTGTTTCAGGTTGTGCCATTTTAAATACTAATGAAGTCAGTATTTCGCCAGTTTTTATAAAGGGCATGCATCATCAGAACAGGATGGAATCACTACTTCAAAACATGCAAACTCTCGTGCCTAATTAAGTCAAATAAGTGCATCACAAAATAGTAGTGTCAAGGAAAGTTATTTCTTGACAAGTACTCATTTGTCTTTTCGAACTAAAAGGCGTCTCCTTACAAAGTAATCAATGAACAATGGGAACACCACAGTTTATATAGGAATCATCACTAGCAGCATAAATAAACAATGCAAGCTCATGATTGTACTCAATACCACTTTTAATATATCAATTGATCAATATACATAATCTGTGGTGCAACATACTTGAAATCACAGTATCTGGCTTTATTATTAATGTTGCTAAAGATTGCTATCAGATCAATCCATATCAAGTGAACCAAAGAAATTACCTCATTATTTAATATAAATTTAAGACTTTGTTCTTTTTTTGTACTAGTTAAAAGAAACAAAAATCTAAAAATGTTTTTGTATTTCATGCCATTTTTGATTCACATTTTTAAAGTTGCGTAAAAATGTTAAATTTTTGTGTGCAAACGGTTTTACGTTTATAGGGATATCTCAGGTTAAAATAAGTCTAGGTGAGTGAAACAAACACCATTGTCTTCACAATATTACAGGCTTTAATTTGATATTTTACAGGGGCTGTAACGATTGGGTGTTACAAGAAATAAAAAAAAGCAAATGAAAAAAGGGAAAGTAATTTAAAACGGAAAATTTATTATTGAACCACCATGTGTAATTTTGATTACAGTGTAATGGTATTTAATAAGCTATTGTAATAAATGGGAGTTCGATAAAAATCATACATTTAGAAATCACAAAGCAACATTGTATTTTTGTACAACACATTTGAAATGAAACTCCAATTCATTAATTATTTTAAAAACCACCAAAAAGGAAAACAGATTTCAATAAATTTCTCACGTCAAATTAAGAAAGCTTTTATACATTAAAAATATACCATTTAATAATACACCTACATAACCTAATTTCAGATAAAAACCAAGTTTTGCAAAGCATTACACAAAGGAAAAACTCCAACTTGATGAAACTCACTGAGATTAGATTACAAACCAGACATTGTATTCATTTATATCAGTTATGTGGAGTTAACACAAAGAAACGTTGACAGTCGGCATTTTACACATATAGGTATATATTAATAGCATACCCCTCTACGACAGAAGTGTAGATGATGACATCGCGAGGCAGCCATTTTGAACAAAAGAATACAATTTCTTCAAAGGCATCAACACAAACATATGGTGGTTAGATTGAAAGCAGAAGTTTGGTATGTCATAAACACCCTAGTATGGAATACTAATTGAGGGACCACATGTATGAGCACGGACTTTCGGCACAACCTACAAACCATAGAAGATTATGACACTTGTTTCCCACTACATGTGATTTTCCAATGCTCCACGCGAAGGTACTATATTGGCCAGGAAGCGTGATTTCTTTTTACCTGGAAAATTTGGAATTTTGCGGAACCCTTGCTGTTCCGAGCAAGATAGGGATCTTTAACATGCATGACAACACTCACACACGGGACTTCTATTTTACCTTTCATCCGAACGAGGGTGTATTTTTGTGAAAAATGCTCGCCTAACATTTTTCAAGCGGACCGTGTTGGGATTCGAACCCGGGACCTTGGGCGTAGTAGTCACACACATACCACTATGCCACGGAGTCGCCCACTTGTTTCCCAGCAGAATATTTTGTAATTCAGGATCCAGAAGGATGACATCTCTTGGTCCAATGGAATTCAGGTCCTGAAAGGTTTTTAAGGTTGGGGGCATTGTGAATTTACTAATAAGTAATTAAGATATTTAACCAATTTAATCATACAGACGTATGATGAAGATATCATAGACAGACAAAGTTAAGAAAGAACAAAGAGGTACTAGAAATGGTAGGGGAAGAAAGAAATATGTGTAAAACACTAAAAATAGGACAGACAGAATAATAGGCCACATACTAAGGCATGAAGGAATAGTGCATAATATACTAGAAGCAGAGAAAGGAAAACGGAGAGGAAGAGGCAGATCTAGGTTAGACTATTGCACACAGATAGTGAAAGGTGTAGAATGTGCGAATTTCAGGGAAATGTGTAGGCTAGCTCAGAATAGAAGTCAATGGAGGTACGCGTCCAAGCAGTTCCAAGATGGAAAACAAATGACAAAAAAAAATTGTACTTAAACATGATGATTATTATAAGCAACTACAGGTATTGGTTGTGCAATATTTTCGAATAATGTTAATTGTGTAAAAGGATTTACTGGAATACTATTCATTCAGCAAAATGTCTAAGTGTCGGGGATCTTAGCAGTTACAGGCTGCTTAACCTCCTTCACATACCACTAAATCTTGGTGAAATAGGGCATATAATTAGAAAACAATAGAAGGGGAACCGAGAAGTATATAGGCTGTTGTGGGAATTTCAGGGAACTATAAGCTAGCGCAGAATATAAATAAGTGGAGGTACGCGTCCAACTAGTTTCAAGACGGAAAAACTAATGACGAAAAAATAAGTGCACTTAAAACTGATGATTATTATAAACAACTACAGGTGTGTTGTGAAATATTTTCAACTATTGTTGATTGTGCAAAAGGATGTATTGGAAAAACTATAAATTCGGCAAATGCCCAAGTGCCGGGAAAATTTGGCAGCCACAAGCTGCTTACCCCCTCCCCCTCCTATTTAACATACCTTACATGATTTTCCAATGCTCCACCCAAAGGGAGTTTTTTTTACCTGAAAATTTTGAATTTTGACAAACGCTTGCTGTTGCAAGCAAGTATAGAAATCTTTAACGTGTGTGACAACACTCACACACGTGACCTTCATTTTACCTCTCATCCGAACGAGGGCGTATTTTTATGAAAATGCTTGCCTAACATTTTTCAAACAAACCGTGTCGGAATTTGACCCCGGGATCTTGCACATAATCTCCTTCACATACCCTACATTCGATTTTCCAATGCTCCACCTGAAGGTACTACATTGGCCAGGAAGCGAGTTTTTTTTACCTGAAAATTTTTTCATTTTGCCGAATCCTTGCTGTTGCAGGCAAGTTAGGGATTTTTAACGTACGTGACAACACTCACACACGGAACCTCCATTTTACCTCTCATCTGAACGAGGACCTATTTTTGTGAAAAATACTCCTCTAACATTCCTCTTCATATACCCTACATTTGATTTTCCAATGCTCCACCCGAAGGTACTACATTGGCCAGGAAGCGAGTTTTCTTTTACCTGTAAATTTTCGAATTTTACCAAACCCTTGCAAGGCAGCGATCTTTAATGTGCGCGACAACACACACACACATGGGATTTGCAATTTACCTCTCATGCAAACGAGGGCGTATTGTTGTGAAAAATGCTCGCCTAACATTTTTCAAGCAAACCGTGTCGGGATTTGAACCCGGGATCTTGGACATAGTAGCCACCTGCATACACCACGAACCACCTGCCACATACCACTGAATATCGGGGAAATAGGGTATATAATTGTAAAACAATAGAAGGGGACCGAACTGCATCTAACAAGAAAGAACAGCGACTGTGTTCAAAGATAACAAATATAGTAACAGGAAGAAAATTGGTGAAAGCATATGTGTGGAGCACAGCACAGTACGTCTATGAAATAGGGGCAGTAGGAAAAGCAGACATAAAAAGATAGAAGCCTTCTGGAATGTTGTGCTTCAGATGTATGAGGATGATAGCATGGACACACAAAGTTAATAACAAATAGGTTATAAAAATATTAGAGGAAACAAACAAAAAAGTAGGAGAAATAGTAGAGCAGGATACGTTCTAAGGCATTTTTGGGGGATAGTACGGGATATATTACAAGCAGAGATAGGGGGAAAAAAAGAGGCAGACCTAGATCAGACTATTGCATGCAGGTGGTGATAGATGCAGACTGTGCAAATTTCAGGGAAATGTGTTGGTTAGATCAGAACAGGAAACAATGAGGGTACACGTCTAACCAGTTCCAGGACTAAAACCTAATGATAATGATAATTACGATGAAAAAAATTTAATTTAAAGTTGGACGCTACTGTAACTAGCAATTATTAAACACAAAGGGGTAGCTGCAGAAAACCCTTTATAGTTGTTAATTCTAAATTTTTCTATTTAAATTCTTGGATCAACTTACAACATAATCTTAGAAACATTTTTAATAGATGTGTGATTTACAAAAAGAAACACTTGGTTGATAACATGCCTATTTCATTACAAATAATATAACAACCAAATCTAACAATTAAATTATATCACAGGCTCCTTAGTTTTAAAATACTTGAATAAAATTTCATTACACATTAGTTATCTTTATGAGTGAATGTCAGATCTGGCAGTCGCGTACAAATTTAATTTAAAAGAAGCTAGAATTTTAAGCAATCTCAATATAAATCTTATTTTGTTACTAATAAAACAATCTCGTTTAGACTTCTCTTAAGCAGGAAAGTGTAACTTTTCTTTTATAAAATATATGTAGTCATAAAAAATGGGTAATGTTAAGTGTTGTTACGGCTTCAAAAAAACATCTCGTGAACTGAAACGATGGGGTATTTACAGCAAGTATTTTGACCATACGTGAAGAAGGGGGTTGTTTAATAAATCTGGTGAAGTATTCAGTAAAAGTAATGAAATCACCCTCAATTCACAGGTCAGCGACTGCAACCTTTGCGATGGAAACGATCAGATTTGAGTTCATCTTCTGCTGTTCACTAGCAGAAATCGAATTCGAAGGACTCCAGATTGACTCTAAATTGTGTTATTATTGACCGGAGGGTTTTTGCGCATCAACGACTCCCATCCCGCTTTGCTCAAAGAATAAGGAAGAAATGATCGAACTAGGTAAACAAATTATGAAGACAATTCGATCTGGTGAATTTTTATCTCCCCGGAATTTTGTGCTAATCAGAGCAAATGTTTGGCGGCCACGCGCCTTGTTTATGAAATAAGTTGAAACTCTTATTGATAAGAATGCTATTTAAAACGTTCTAAACAAGGTTTTAAAATACCTGAAGTATTTTCAAATATTATTATTGAGACAAGATGTGGTGTTTAGTTTTGCAATTGAATAAAACTAGGAAATAACAAAGCGTTTGATGTTTTCCATATGGGATCAAAGATTTATTATTAATTCAAAAGCTTATTTAGTTATTTTGTTACACCAAAGAAAAAAAGAAAATTGTCACGCCAAGATAACAAAATCAATTTTTTTAGAGGTATACAAACTTTGACACTTTCAGCTGCCTGGAAACTTCTTCGAACTGTCTGTTTAATAAGATGTTGAGCACCAACCCACCTGGAATTTGGTCTTATCTCTCTAGAAGATATATGGTCTACAAGATTACTGAAGGATTATTTTTTATCTCGACAGGTTGATGGAACCCTGTGTACACTTTTTTTAGCCTACTAATTTAAACTAAACACAAATTAAAAAAGGCAAGACTTCCACCTAACCTATGTTGAATATGAATATCTCAATATTGAACAAACACAACCATTCGCAAATAAACTAAAATCTACCCTAATTGACCAACTTGCATGTATCTAAAACTATATGAATATCTTAAATTGATTCAAGTTCAATTATTCAGAAGATTTGACTGGTATATATATATATATATATATATGTATATATATAAATTTCTACGAATACAATGATGTGCGCATTTCTATTGCATTACGCACATACTAAGCGTGTACCAACGTAACAGTCTCGATCCTAATACATTTATAAATAATGGAATATAGGTCAACAAGATACGAAGTGGGGATAAAACTAAATTCTATCACTTGCAGCTTTTTGTTCGTGGACAACGTTCAACCAACCCTTACATTGCAAGACAAACTTGGGCGTCAGTAGTCCTTTGAATTCAACAGATGTTAAAGAAAGTATCCATTAACAGACCACTTCCACTAGTGGCGGCAATTTATTTAACTCTGTGTTCGCGTTCTGGAGCTTTTTTCACTAGCAAACCCGAATTTATTAAACTACCATACTTCAAATTACTAAAAACTTGTCATGGCTCGGAGATAGTTGCGTGTCACTCGACTCGAGATAAAAACTTGTATGCAATGAATTCAACGAACTGCCCTTTTAATTTTGTGATGGTGGTATTTGTAAGTTTTATTATTTTAATTATTTTAGGGGTTCCCAATTTCCTATATTCACACAGTTTGTACAATTTGAACTGAAATTATAGTTGAGGTCAAGGGCTTCCCCGGTTGCCATTTAATATTCACATCTGCGTTATTGGGTGGGTCCGATTCGTTTTAAATTTTATATTTTACTGGCTTCGGTCGGGTTGAGTAATTTCGGTGAACCACCCAACTTATATAAAATTTTACGGAAATTTTCTTACTAAAGCTTCCGAACTAGCTAAAATGGATTAATGCTTTTCTATTATTTGAAGATGGCAACATTAATATTATAGTAGAACTTACTAATATATTACAGTACGGAATACAGTATGTTGGAATAGATATGCCGAAAGTTGAAAGGATAACCGAAAGAAGACATCCAGATCTGAATTCGCTTTGTTATTCTGGAATAATATTAACCAAAAATGTTTGGCCTTCAAACTCTAATTGCATATTTACAAATGAATATCTAGAAAATAATGTTCTAATGCTAACCACTCAAAATTATAATACTCTAATCAATAAACACATTTTGTTTATATGTTTTATTAAAGCGGTTTCTTGCAGCGGAATATTTATACGCTCTGCTAATGATAGACCACTGCAGCATAGCGCTTTAAAAATTGACAGTTAAAATGACCATTTAGGAGGATTCTTAATTAAAATGCTGCATCACTCTATGTAACTGCATGCTCCCAAAGTACACCATCAAAAAAATACAACTAGCAAAAAATCAAAATCACTGTATATCAAAAAACCCATTACAACTATAGGGATGTTATACATGAACCGAACCAACTTTATAGGCATCACATTTTAAATATATTTTTATCCTGAAAAACAACATAGTTACATTTGCAGTATCTTAACTCAAATGATTCCAATTTAAAGCATGTGTTGATTTCTATTTCTACTGTATTCAGCCACTGTGAACAATATCACCACCGTGAACGCCGAGGCTAACAACACACCAATGTGCGAATTAAAATCGAAATTAAACACACGGAAAATGTTTGTAACGTCATTAATGACGTACGTTCGTGTTTATATAGGAAACCAACTGGGAAATTTTATATATATATATATATATATATATATATATATTGTTGTGAAACTTCCAAAATTCGGGAACTAAGGTTTTCAAATCGAGCCCTCGCGTTGGGCCGTCATGAAATGCTGTGAAATCTGCAAAAAACCTCACCAGAGAAAATAAAAAAAATATTCGAGCCTCTCGAACTGGGCACCAAGATTTGCTGTGATTCTCGCCCTGTTGAATCTCTTCTGATAATCGCCTCTTTACTCTTTCCGCCTCGGCTGCTCACCTAGTTAAAACTTTCATCCTCATTCATAAAAAAAAACACATTCCTACCACAAACATCAACGTTAACTCTATTTACATCAATATTCATAATACATTAAAATTTCAAAATTAAACTTCAGCATAAATTTCAGTATCATAAAATTTCAAGTTTAAATTTGTCATCATTTTTAATTTGCATCCAGAATTAAAGTCCTGGTAGGATGCATACTCATTAAGTTACAATATGTGCAGACCTAAGTCTGAATAAAAGGGAGCATCTTCCACCCCTTTACGTTAATTAAACAGGTTAGTCTAATTGAGCTCAAAGACAGACCCAAATTTTCATCATAATCAATACATAAACGCTAAATACTCCTTTCTACTTAAACAAGAAAATTTTACCTTAAAACTAAAAACTTGTTGTTTATGCAAATTTACTATTGTCCATTTTTTTTATCAAACAAATTATAAAGATATTCAACACACACCAAAACTTCTAAGATCGAACAAAATGCATAATTTACCTGAAGGTTACTGCACTCGTGGCTTCAATGTACATCGGACTTGCTCATCCCACCATTCCAGCTGGTTTATGTTTACGGCTTTAGATTCTGAACGCTTTTAAACTTTTTCTACACCACCATTCATCTAAAATTGTTTTAGGGCGTCTCAGGAACTCATCTATGTATATCCAAATTTTGTTTTGTGGATCCAATCACGTTTACGAATAACATTTGATTATTAACACCCCCGAAAAATAGCACTAAAATTCATAATTCTTTCACGCTATACCCAAAACTGCCTACTTTTGTTTATTCATTTATCGTTACTAATTTCGATGATTGGTACAGTAATACTCGCAAATATAACTAGACTTTATTACCTTGTATCTTCTCTAAGTGCACTTAATAACTTTTCTTGTAGCACGTAATCACCACGTATTCTACTTAAAGTATCGTATAACATCAAAAAAAATAAAGAGCAAAACTGTTTAAAGTATCGAATAATAAAAAAATATAAGAGAGCTAAACTCCTATAAACACGGGTTTATATAATAGCTCGCCTGCACGTCGGTTTTGTCCCTCAACGGCCAGTTTTCAGAATTTCGCATTCTCTGTTCCCTTTTCGACAGCTCGGCACGCGATTCTATTAAGTTTGCACACGCGCCAGTTGAAAATCTACGAAATTTTCACACGGCTCGCAAACACGTCCGAGAACAACTAATTAATGTTGTATAGAAATCGTTACGTTTACACCTCTCATATCTGCACCTTATTTCCACCAATCGCAAACCCAGTAACGTTGCTCAAATCCGGCCTTTTATTATCCGTGTCTCGGCTTTGCGCGTTTCATCCGTCTCTCTCTACCCTGGCCTGAGTTGTACAAATCGATATTCTTTATTATGAGCTATTTCAATCGACGTTGACTCGCGACGTGACTTTTAAATAAACGCTGTTTTGTATTTCGTGCTAAAGCATCCGACCGTTTCCAATATACGTAGAATCTGCATGTTTATCTATTCAAATTTATTAGAATTTGACATTTAAAAGTTTGCAGGTGTGCGCTTCTAATAAATGTTTAAATATAATTCTCTGAGCTTTGTTTTCATTGTATTATTGGGTTTTTTTAAAAGCTTTTATGCATATTATGTATACCTCAATACTCGTTCAATTAACTCCAATTAAAATAATAATGAATGGCATTGACTTCTACCCTTTAATTTTTAGCGAATACTAATTAAATATTAAATATTATTTGTACACTTTGTTTAATACCCATTACTTAAAAATTGAATTAATTAATATAAAGTTCGCATGTAATTTCTATTTGTTTCTTGGAACAATTAAATTAAATACACGTTGAGCATTTTAATTCTGCTTCTTTTTATAGAAAGCGTCTAGTGAATAATTTATATCCCTTATTTTTAATGAAACGAATAAATTTTTATGCTTCACGGTTTTAATAATGCGTACTTTTTCCCAAAGCTTCCTTATACCCGGTGATTAAAATTATTTGATGCAATTAATTAATTTTCTACCCTGGTTTAAATATGAGTAATATATATATATATATATATATATATATATATATATATATATATACACATATATTGATGTGGTAGGCCCCGCGTTGGAGCATCATTAAAAGAGTGGTGTGACAACGCCGCACGTCGGTGCCCCACTAAAAGAGCGATATGGTAAACCCCGCGTTGGAGCATCACTAAAAGGGTGATGTGGTAAGCTCCGCGTTAGAGCGTCACTAAAAGAGTGGTATGATAATGGCCGCACGTTGATGCGCCGCTAAAAGAGTGCTGTGATACAGGTACACCAAATTGTAAGATTTGAAATTGTTGACTTACCCTCCTTTCTGACCTTGCCTGGCGAGCTCAAAACAGAATTGTCGAAGTTTTCAAAATGAAATCAAACAGCAATATCACTAAACATTTATATAGTATGAAATATTTTCTCTCATACAAAAGCATATGGAGCATTTACAACATCGTTTCTCAAACATAAAATAATTTCTAAGAAATATTTATTATAAAAAAAGTTCCTTACCTTATTTTAAATTTACAGAACTAAATTTCTTTTTTTATGGATAGTTTGCCTGACTTTCTTTATTTCCACGCGTGTAAGGTTTGTTTGGCCAAAAGATCCTTGACAGATACTTTATTAAAAGGTCAGAGTGTTTCGAACACTGAACACAAACCTTCCTGGTAAAAATCCTCCCACAAAAATATTATATGAATAAAACTTATTATTCTACCTTAAATTAAATACAAATACTTCAATATCAGTGAAAAATAAATCTAAAAGTAATACTTGCAGAATCCACAAAAACGCTCCTCGTAATTAAATATCTTCTTATTTTAAATTGACGTCAAATCAGCTTACAAGATTTTCCATATTAAAAATCCTCATTTCAAACAGCAGTTACCAAAGTACATTTTGCTTAAATCTTCCTTTCAATTATTTAATAAAATTTTTAAAATAGCCTTATATTGAAGAATTTTCCTACTTCGTTGTATTTAATAATTTCCATTTTTTTTATGTAAAGTTACGTTTAAAACATCGCTTCTTTATTCATTGTAACCTCGTAATTATTAAATTACAGTATGCTTATACTTCAAATATCATCTTCACAAAGCTACAGCTCGCGACTTAAATCAAAATAACATTTCGCGATCAAATTTAAGAGTCAAATCAGTCTTTAATAAACGCCTCTTTATATATACAAATTATGTATTTCCAGAATGTAGTAAAATTGGAATACTATAATGCAAGGTTTCTCGGGTAAACTCATTAGCGTCTAAAATAGCGGTGTTATTACCTCGTAATCTCTTCCGCGTCGTCGATTTTTGTCTAACGTACGGAGTTGATGTTTGCGTTATATTCTACCTTATAGCAATAAAAAAACTATAAACTCGATTTTATTGTTTTTTAATGTTTTCGCGGATTTCTTGAATAGGGCGTTTAAGCTGTAATGACGTTTCTTAGTAAAAAATGACGTTTTTGAAAATTCTTTATTATTCACGAAGGTTCTGGATTAATAATTATTTTAAAACTCATAAAGTGCATTAAAATGTTATACAGAAGTCAATCTAGTTAATTAATTAAAGCTTTAATTGCTGTTATATTATCCTTTGTAAATGCAATAAGATGAATATGGTATTTTTACGATAAATGAAGCGAATATTTTATGCACGGGAAATGAAATGACTTTTAATGTATCTTTATGCACAGAAAATTAATTTAGTATGTTGATAAAAGCAATAAAAACGTGTTGTACTTCTTAGCAGCGAAAACTCGCTTTTATCGAGGAGGTTTCTTTTTACACAGACGCAATAAAATTTGTTTCATACATGGAAAAATATGCTTTTTATTAAAGCGAAATGAATTTAATTGGCTTTGTACATGCGATTTCTCTTTAGTCTACACGGAAATTAATCGCATAATTAATATGAGATTTGTCTTTTAATGGCAAAGAAGTACACTTGTATTATACAGAGTAGCGACATTAAATATTTAAAAATTTTAACTCTTTTTCTGTTTACTTCTATTTGGTTGGATTTTATTTATGGAAGTTGGATTTCAATGAACTCTCGTGACCTCTTTATCACTATATCACTATATCAATATGTATAGAATAATTTTTTTGTTGTAAAGGAAAAATTGCTAGTTGAATCAAATTGGAAGTATAAAGACTAGAGAGAAGAGAGGAAAAATTGAAAAAATTCACCAAGAATATTTATTTGCAAAATTAGGTCGATTCTCAATTTTTAGTAACTTGTTACGTACATTGACGTAACCTATAAAAAAAGCCAAGAAAGAGAAAGAAAGGAATGACCGGGCTCAATCGGTGAGTGGGCGGGGTTTTATACCTATAGATAAATTAGAAAGAAACCTGAAATAAATAGAGAGAAAATTTATATACACTCAGAACAAAACTTACAAACGAAAAGAAAGAACTTATAATTAAACAAAATATATATACAGAACACAGTATTTCCAAACCCAACCCAGAAAAAGTCAATGTCCCCAATTTATATATACATTATGAGAAACCCTCAAACATTAAAAAAAAATTACCCTTGAAAATGGCGAGCTGTAGTTTTTAAGTAATTACCCCATGACATTATTTATTAAAAAAAAAAGAAAGAACCAAACGCAACCCTAAAAACCACAGCTCTAGATCATCGTAAACATAAACTTCACTTATATTTACAAACATAATTGCAACAACATTTTCAAATGTGCCAGCAAGTCATTAAACCGTTTTTACATTAATAAGTAGTATATTTTTAGTGATTTATAACCAAATAGTAAAGCATTAATAAAAGAGCAGTAAATACCAAAATAGTTCAATAATTTTCGTATATAAAAATTAAATTTGGAAATGCCTGATATGTGAACGGTAAAATCCCAGGCGTTCTGGTTCCAAAGTAGGAAGCGAATACAAAGAAAAATTCACCCTCGAGTTGCTGACGTCGCGGTTGAGTCAGTCGCTGGTCCACGTCAGCGAGTAGGTAGGCCTACGCCCAGGAAGAACGCGTTTGGCCTTCCATTACCAGAAGAAACGACAGCTCAAGGGATTAACGTGTCCCTTGCAGGAAGCGTTATATAAACCCTAAATACCACCACGCTATATAATGCGTGCCAGAAATTCGCATAATGAAAAACGGAACGAAGCAAAGCAGGACGGATGTTTTCTTGTTGCTATTCGGACAGAAAGTGAATATTAAATTTGGTTAGTTAAAGCACCAAAGCTCAACGTAAACTTGTCGTCAAGGAAATAAAACAGGAAAACCCTAATTTATTGAAACAATTTCGCCGAATTCTTTAAAAAGGGAAAACACACCAGCATTAATTATTGAATACTTGGAAAAACGCCTATCTAATTATGACCTAAATTCCACGTTAAGCAATTCTTAGAAAGGATATTTATTATTAATTGAAATACAATTTTTAACACGCGAAAGGGTTATTTTAATTTACGGAATTAATTTTCGTGTTTAACGCCAAAGGAATTTAAGTTAAAAATTATTGTATATAAACTAATCAATTATTTACAAAAATGAACGTAACGAATCCCTTAATTCCATATGGAAAACAACAGGCTTGTAGTTATTTTTTAAATTGGCTCAATTACAAGGCTAAGATCAACATTATTTACCCATAATCTTGTAGAAAACAATTCAGGTGTTATGAAACCTGGTTTGTAAAGTCATAAATGGCAACTTAATCTTTCAAAAGCCCGTGTAAACACCTTATTGTTCAAGATATACCTCATGATTTCAAACTTGTTTCATACACACGGCGCGTAGGTTTTACACCTTTGTTCTGATGACTTCCCCCATTTGAACTGACCTTGCATGTAGTTTTTCTAAATCTACTTACTTCCACATCATCTTCGAGGCAAGCGGGTTGGAAAGTCGTTGATGGTGAGATCTACGGTCCAAAACTTTAAGTACCTTAACCGATTTTTATTATAGCCCAAAACTACAAGACCTGTTACATGCCGAAAATCGGCTATGTAAACATTTTTGATTTTAGTTTTAAATATGTGGCTGAAATCGCGCCAATATTTTAAAAAATAGACTTGTGCGTGCATTTCCGTCACTTCAGACAGTTGCGTCGGCGCCAGAGAATGCGCAGACGTGGAGTGGGAAGGAAGTGTGCGCTTTTCCAACACGACGGGACTAGTCAACGAGACGTCGACCAGTGAGGTTGATCTGTGTCGTCTTTTTATCCTGTCTTCTCTTTCAGATAATGTAGGTTTCCTGTATCGTACCCTTTATCACTCCCTGCCTTATTCCTATCGTATCGCTACAACAAAAGAAGAGGGAAGACAATTTAATTTGGGTTCAACAAGGGCAAAGGCCGACTCGCGCCCAACTAGCGCCGAGATCCTGCCGCCAGAATAGCTGCAATGTCGTGAAGAGCTCCACATTTTACGTGAGTACATTTTATCTTTTTCTTTTGTATGTGATACAAATTTGAGATGCAATAATGACGTAATACCTTGTTGCGCAATATTATGCACGTGTTTATTATGTTGCCAACTGTCGTAGTGGCTCTTATCAATTACGCGCGGGACTTTAACGGTTATACCTTAGACTATAACAGCCGCATGCACTATAGCAGACCCATTAGCCAGACAATAGGCCGTAGGAACGGAAGCCACTGGATGGTATTCATCTACCCTCTAGCGAACCAATACTTTTGACATCCATCACGTACCACATCAGTCTGGGGTCGTCGGTCAACCAGCTGAAACCTGTGACTAACTTTCCTAAAGATAGCCAGTGATTAACGGTGAGTGTTGTATGAAGAACGTTATAGTGGCATGCCTTCTCAATTTTTGGTTTGTAAATGCACTAGGGCCTAATAATTAATTACTGTCAATAGAAATTAATCCCCTCCCCTACACACCTTTTGAAAAATCGAATTTTGAAATGAACGTATAATAGGTGATATTTAGAGCGACGTTGTTTTGTTTTAAACGTGTTATAATGGCGCACCTTTCTCAATTTTTGGTTTGTGTGCGCACTAGGGTCTAATAATCAACTGTCGTTAATAGCAATTAATTTTCCGCAACACATTTTGTGACATTAGGAAATACGGGAACTCTATCCTAAAAATTTCAGTTTCCGTAGGGAGTTACTTTTTACGTACTTTAATACTATAGAGTCGTTCAAATTATTGTACTTATGTAGATAATGCATTAATAAATTATACTAGTAAACATTTCTCAATAATACACAATGCTTTTTTAAATATTTTAAGTAGTACAAAATGTACACGGCGGTGGTATTGAAGCAACTTTAAGTTTTTTTACCGATTAGCATTTTCATTTTGCTGTTTTATTGTTAGTTATACTGTAGTAAACATCTCGAGTGAATATCAATCAATGGTTCCGAATACTTTTTAAAAAATTAAATAAAGTAGAAGAATGCTAGTGATGTCAACTCATTTTTGCACGTAGAGTAGAATTTATTTAATAAGAGCCCATACGTCATCATGCGCACACGGCAAAAACAGTGTCAGATTTATTTCTTACGCTTTCATAGTTTTCTTTCTGTTTCTTTGTGTTTTATACCTTGCTTATTCGCCATGTTAATTTAAACCACCAACAAAATAAAACTTGATTTTAGAATATTTATTCTATGGGAACCCTAAACATTATTAAATCCGCTTCGCAACTGACTTTTAAGGTTTGCGTATATGTCAAATGACGTACAGGCTCTTCTTAAATAAATTCTACTATACTACCGTATGTAGGTATTGGTTTACGCGCCGAAATTCGTTGCTGAAAAAATTCGTTGCCAAGTGACTGTTGCTAAAGTGCCGAAAGATTCTGCAAGAAGCATATAAATAACTTAATTGAGAAGAATGGATCTAGCCTGAAGAGAGATTTCATGTAATTTGTTTTCGATTATGGATGTATTTACGGCCATTGTACGCGTTCGGGTAGTTTTTAGCTGTAAAACAAAATTTACAACAGTAACCTAACCTGAATATTATTTTCGTATGTTCACCCATATAATTTTTCGGCGCTTTAGCAACCGCGTTGCCAACTACACACACATAAACTGTGTGACAATTCATATCTTTGGTGATGCGGTTTAAAATTTAATAATACTTACCATTTTACGCAAACTATCACAGTTAACTAGTTCTCCGTTATGGCCTACAGCTAATGCTCCATGTGCAGTATGTACAACAAACGGTTGGCAGTTAACTTCCTCTGATGCTGCACTTGTTGAGTATCGTGTATGACCAATTCCTAAGTTCCCCTTAAGCCTTCTAATCGCATCATCATTAAAAATATTATTTATCATTCCCATTCCTTTGTGAACATTGAAATGTTTTGAAGAAGTCCCTTCACTAGTAACAATTCCGGCAGATTCCTGACCTCTATAACATTATGCCATTAATAATTGTTTTAAAATATATAATGAATTCAGTTTACCGATGTTGTAATGCAACAAGCCCCCAACATATTATTTGCGAGATTTCTAACTTTGTTGGCCATTCACCTGTAGCAATTGCTCCAAATACTCCACACTCATGTGTAAGGCCTGATTCAACAGCACCTCGACCGTGTCTTTTTTGACCAAGGTGATATTTTTCTAAAGCGTTCGTTATCTCCTTAGTATCATAACTTTTACAACTCGTGGTATTACTATCCATTGACATTGTAAATGAACCTATTTAATAAAACAATGAAATACATTTATATCAAAGTATGTGTCTTAGTAATTCTCCAGAAAGTTATGAAACTGTATGAAAGTCGATAAACTTTTGTTACATACAATTAAGAAATGCCTTGATATGCATTGATATTTTATATCAGTGCGCGAAATGTGTTTTTGGGTTCTTTATAAGGGTAAACCAAATAAATTACTTCATATTTTTGTTTCTAGGTATCATATACGAAATATATATTTGTCAGTACGATAAATGGCTTTGCAATTATCATTGAAGTTTTTAACGAATCTTTCAGCTTATATTAAACATATAATTTCATCCTTTACTTCGCTGTGTTAGTAACTATACCCATACAAAATCGAAACAAATTATTTACATACATATAAACTGTTTATTTTTGGTTACATTAGTACCTAACTGTAAATATGTGTGTATATATTTTAGAAATTGGAAATTTTTAGTAGTTTCTGAAACAACATGGCATAAGTAAAGCAATACCTATAAGATTGTTTAGGTATTTGAAATTAAAGTTAACTATGATTTAAAGAAGAATATCACGCTCTGAATTCGCACTTTATTCGAGGTATTTTATCAATTAAAATGATACTAGTTTATTCATTTTTTTAAATACAATTTGAACAAATTTTAAACCTAGAAATAGTGACGAGCTGGAATGCCCGTCTATGATAAATTTATTTCATTATATATCTTTATAAAATAACAAAATATTTAAAAAGAATTTTTATTAATCAATGCAACCTAAAAAGTACTTTAGAAAGAATTTGATGTAACATAGATCAATTACTTTTGTATAATCGTTATTCTATGCATTCCGAGAACTATAATCCCAAACTACAAAAAAATCGAATTAGATTAAGAACGTTACACACAACAGTAAATATATTCCGGGTTTTACATAATCTTTCAGACAATGGTTTTTCCTATGATGTATGAGTTGTTAAACACTTAATTTGTATTTTCCTCGTCATATTTGAACATAATTTTTAACAACTCTCAATATGCACCAAACTTTTAAATACTTAGAATAATAAATAGCACGGAGGACTAAATAGCGAACGCACTCAAAATTAGGCGGGAGATAAGAAATATTCAAAAATGTTCTTACCAGGGTTAAAGATATTCTAGAGTTCTTACCGATTCTTCGGCTACTTGTTGTACGTCTGTGTGTGTTATTCACAATTTATAGAAATTTACTACTGGCGTTAATAAACATATACTTAATTTTAATCTACTATGACCTTTGTATATAAAGCAAGCATATGTTGGATATACCCCTACCATGTCTTTTCAAATCGACTGCTGCCTTGCATTTTATACACTTCTTTGCAAATATCTTAGTTCTTAGATACGTAGTATTTGTTTGCTGATTTTAGAATTGACTGTTATCTACAATCCTACGTAACACTAGTAGTTTCGTAAAACTGATATTGGGATCAATAATATTAATTATTTCAAAACATGTTTGTCTTGTTACACATGCGCAACTGGGTGTTATTAATATAAGAACCGGTGTTTGTTGATTCTTTTGTATAATTTTGCTAACCCTAGAACAAAATTGATGTTTTATAGTTTGTGTTTTCGATTGTGATTACGTTCTTAGCAAATTTTCTTTGGTTTTTAAAAAGTCCCAGTTCCAATGGCAACAGAAAGTAAGTAAATTATTATGGAAATTTTAAAACGGTGGGAACATGGATGTGATACAGATAAAAGAAATTAGATAATTTCACTGTATCTTTAAATTGATTTTTAATTATATCGGTTGATTAATTGAAAATCCCTCCAATTACTTAATCTAAAACAAATTCTTTAATTATTTCGTCACTTCAAGCGGAATATTTTTATAAACCTTGGAATTAATATGACGTTAATTTGTGTACTTATTTGGCCGTTAAGGATATGATTGTGTATAAAAGAGATTTTAAATATTGATTACATACATAAGGTATATTTATATTAGTGTGAAATCCAGATTAAGAGTGCGATTTGTATTTAACTCCTAAAAACAATTTAGAAAATAAAAAATATGTGGACGTTTGTCTCATTTTTACTCGCTATTTGTTGAATATCCGCCTGCAAAAAGGTAGCGTACCCTGTCAATTATAAAGAAAAAATTTTTTTGTTATAATTTTCAAATTGTGTATAAAAGAGATTTTAAATATTGATTACATACATAAGGTATATTTATATTAGTGTGAAATCCAGATTAAGAGTGCGATTTGTATTTAACTCCTAAAACAATTTAGAAAATAAAAATATGTGGACGTTTGTCTCATTTTTACTCGCTATTTGTTGAATATCCGCCTGCAAAAAGGTAGCGTACCCTGTCAATTATAAAGAAAAAATTTTTTTGTTATAATTTTCAAATTGGGTATGGTACATAAGTAAACACTTCTAGAAAATCAGTGTAAGATGTTTTAAATTGTGCTGGAGTGTCTAAAAATTAATTATTAACAAAAATAAGTGTGGGTTTTACACTTTTTTCTAATATTTACTGCTTTAATATGGTGTACTAATCTAACCTTAAACCATAGAAAATTTAAAGTTCGTCATTGCAGAAAAAAATATTTGATCCTAACCACACAAATAGGTACATTGCACACTCAAGAAACTATGTTGATAATTGCACCTTTATCGTTTATAGTAAATTATACTTAACATAACATGCAGTAAATGAGCTGCATCAAATGCACTGCAAAACCTGTAATAAACATTTATAGTGGAGCACATTTTAACAAGAACGGTAATACACCCGGTGTCATCTGTGCCATAGGTTGGGAAACTTATTGGAAACATATTACAATTGGATTATATCAAGAAAGTTTAACGAATAACATACATGAAAACATGCTATCAATTGAAACGGGTAATTCTAGCCTCAAGACCATATAAACAGTTTACAGAAAAAAATTTGGTTCATTTTCATATTTACATTAATTGCGATACTTTAGGAGATACAAAGCAAGTAGAAACATTGCTGAATATTATTAGCATTTAACAGAAGCAACAACACATTCTTTGATCTATGTCATAGGTTGAGAAGCTTGCTGTAATAGTATATTATTCAACGAACGAGTTATGATAATTACTCCCAAGTAGAATAGTTTACTTTTCCCAGGACTACACAAGTCTTCGTTATCAGATATTGTCGAAACATTTAAACTAATATCACAGACACTGACAAGCAAAAATTTATTTGTGAAAGTATAACAGCCTACTTTGCAAGATCACCATCATCGTTACGTCTTCAGTCCTGGAACTGGTTAGATGCGTACCCTCATTATTTCCTCTTCTGAACTAACCTTCACATTTCCCTGAAATTTGCAAGGTCTGTATCTATCACTATCTGCATGCGTCTGATCTCTGTCTACCCTACCTCTTTTTTCCTATCTCTGCTTGTAGTATATCCCGTACTGTTCCCCAAAAATGCCTTAGAACGTATCCTGCCTTTCTGTATCTCCTTTTTTTTTGTTTTCCACCTATATCTTTATACCTCTACTATTTCTATAACCTATTTGTTATTAACTTTATCTGTCCATGCTACCATCCTCATACATATTAAGCGCAATCTTCCAGAAGACTTCTATCCCTTTCTGTCTGCTTTTCCTACTGCTCCTATTTCATAGACGTACTGTGCTGTGCTCCACACATATGTTTTGATCAATATTCTTCTTGTTTCTATGTTTGTTGTCTTTGAACATTGCTGTTGTTCTTTCTGGTTTAATGCAGTTCGGTCACCTTCTATTGTTTTACACTTATATACCCTATTTCCCCAATATTTAAGGGTATGTGAGGGGGCATCAAGGGCATAGTTGATATGCGGCTGACTACTACGCCCAAGGTCTCAGGTTTGAATCCCGACACGGTTTGCTTGAAATTAGGCGAGCATTTTTCACAAAAATGCGCCCTCGTTCGATAAGAGGTAAAATTAAAGTCCCATGTGTGAGTGTTATCACACACGTCAAAGATCCCTACCTTGCTTGGAACAGCAAGGGTTTGGCAAAATTCAAAATTTTTCAGGTAAAAAAAAACTTGCTTCCTGGCCAATGTAGTACCTTCGGGGGGGAGCATTGGAAAATCACATGTAGGGTATGCGAAGGGGTGTAAGCAGCCTTTGGCTGACAAGTTCCCCCAGCACTTGAACATTTGTCGAATTAATAGTTTTTCCAATATATCCTTTCACACAATCAACATTAGTTAAAAATATTTTACATCCCACACCTGTAGTTGTTTATAATAATCATCAGATTTAAGTGTACTTATTTTGTCGTCATTAGGTTTTCCGTTTCCGTAAAACTCATTCCAATCTTTTTGAGTATTTCGAACATTTTTTTCCATTTTATATTGTCAAATGCTTTTTCGAGATTTACAAATGCTATATACATGCTTTCTTCCTTTTCTATTGTTTTCTCTTTTATCACCCTCAGAGCTAAAATAGCCTCCTGGTTGTAATGAAATGGAGAACCTCTTTTACGGTTTTAATAAACAGCTAGTTAGAGTAATTACTAAATACATTAAAACTAATGACAGATAGGAAAGTGAATGTCTATAAACAACATCAGGCAACTAGATCATAATAATATCACATTCACCCCTGCCTATAAATTATAACACGTATTCTTCGAGGTGAGAAGGTAGTCTTCTTGTTCTAGAACGTCTACGTACAATAGATTGAACGTTTCGAGAATTATTTAATTCAACTTGTGATTCAGGAGTGTCTGATTGCATGTCGTTAGTTTCTGGAGTTAAAGCTTCTTTTTCAGAGTCTCTAATGCGGACATTATGAACTGGAGCTAGATCTCGTGCAGATACAGAGTTCATTGTTCCTTCAGAATCTCCAATCTGAATATATTCAGTATTACCAACTGGAGCCAAATCCCATGTAGATACAGAGGTAATTCTTCCTTCAGACTCTCTAATATGAGCATATTCGGCATTACTTTCGAGTAGTGTAACTTCTTTGACTATGGGATCATATTTGGAATTACGAACAAATTGTCATAGATAAACAGAACCTGGACTTAAAAGCCATGTTGGAATCGTTTCTCCATTACCACTTCGCTTTTGATACCTGAACAATCGTTCATGCGGAGTTTTATTTGTAGAGGTACAGAGTAAGCTTCTTATTGAATGTAGTACTTCTGGAAGTACACTTTCCCATTGAGTTATATTTTTATTTTTGGATTTTAGAGCTAATTGAATTGTATGCCAGATGATACCATTGTACTTTTCTACTTGGCCATTACCGTGAGGGTTATAAGGTGTAGTTCTGCTAGAAGCGATTCCATTAGAGTTCAAAAACATTTTTAATTCATTAGACATAAATGAGCTCCCTCTGTCAGAGTGAATATAAGAGGGAGTTCCAAAGAGATAAAAGATATTTTTGAGAGCAGCAACGATAGTTGAAGAAGTCATATCTGGACAGGCGATGGCAAAAGGATATCGTGAGTATTCGTCAATGATTGTGAGAATATAACGATTATTAGTACAGGATGGAAGAGGGCTTTTAAAATCCACATTTAAACGTTCGAAGGCGGAAGTAGCTTTTATGAGCCTTCCCTTAAATATATAGAATCTAGGCTTAATTTCACAACATACTGGACAAGAAGAAGTCATTTTCTTTACATCTTCCATAGAATAAGGTAAATTTTTTATTCGAATCCAATGATACATTCGAGTAGTTCCAGGGTGACAAAGTATTATGTAAATCCATAAGTCGAGCTTCGTTAGCAGTTGTTGCAGAACAAATACGAGAAAGTGCAACCGCATCAGTATTCTGAGGTCCGGGTCTATAAATAATATCGTCACTAAAACACGATAATTCTAATCTCCACCGTAGAATTTTTTTCGTTCTTTATTTTGCTTTTGGATTTTAGATCAAACATAAATGTAACAGAGCGTTGATCAGTGATTAGCTTAAAATATCTTCCCATTAGGAAATGCCGCCACTTCCTAGTTGCTTCAACGATCGCATATGCTTCTTTTTCTACAGACGAGTGTCTACATTCTGAGTGAGAAAGAGTCCTTGAAAAGAAGGCAACAGGACGTCCAGATTGTGAAAGAGTTGCTCCTATTGCTTCATTTGAAGCATCAGTTTCTACCGTAAACATATCCTTACTACGTATAGGTGCGAACGAGGCATTTTCTATCTATTTTTTTTATACTATAGAAGACTTTTAGAGCTTCAGGAGATAGTGGGAATTCGCTATGAGAAAGGATATTTATTTTGTGTGAAAAACGAGGAATATAATTTGAAAAATGTGCAAACATTCCAATGACTCTTTTTAGTGAAGTTGTGTTATTTGGAGGTGGAATTTCATGCAATGCTCTGAGTCTATCAGGATCAGGCCTAATAGAATCGTAGGATATCAAATATCCTAAGAGGTGAATCGAACGAAGAGAGAATTCGCTTTTCTCATTATTTATGGTTAGGTTGAATTTCTGAATAGCTTCTATAAAACACCGAAGATTATCATCATGTTCCTTCTGATCTCTACCACAAACAGTGATATCATCGAGGTAAGTATATGTATCTGATAATTTTTCATTGCGAATAATGTAGTCTATGCCTCTTTGAAACGCAGCTACTCCATTCGTTACCCCAAAGGGGATTCGCTTAAACTGTAAAAGTATACCACAAGCCTCGAATGCAGTATATGGCCGGTCTTCCTTGTTTGATGGGAAATTGGTGATATGCACTTTTCATGTCAATTTTGCTGAAGACTTGATATTTAGAAACACTATTTACAATATCTTCAATATGCGGAAGAGGATATGCATCTAACTGAGTGAATCTATTGATTGTCTGAGAATAATCGATTACCATACGTTTGCGGTGATTTTCTGAAGATGTAACTAGCACTTGCGCTCGCCACAGTGATTTACTTTCTTCAATTATATCCTCAGAGAGTAAGCGTTTAATTTCAGCTTCTATGAATTTGGAATCACTTTCAGTTTGTCTGCAAGATTTTATAGCAATTGGTTTACATTCAGGTGTTAAATTTTCAAAGAGAGTTACAGGTTCAATACTAGCTGTTGCTAAAGCACAAACTTTCAACGAAGGTTTTAAGCCACCAAATTCAACTTCCACTTTAGAGTGTTGTTTCATAAGATCGTGACCCATTATTATATCTGAGCAAAGATTAGGGAGAATAGACAGACGAACATTAGGATAGAAGTGATCTTTGGTACGAAGATTAATAATACACTGTCCAGATGTTCTAGAGTTGAAGGATGTAGATGCCATTGTGACAGACTCTTGTGAAGACATTATAGGTAATTTAAGTTTCTTTACAGCTTGGTCACTAATAAAACTATAGGAACTACCAGTATCTATTAGTGCATAGAGAGAGGAATTATTAACTTCTACACGAATCACAGCTTTTGTCAAACATTCAGGTATGGGTTTGGTATTTTTAGAGCTAATCATAGAAGCAGAGTGATTTGAGTTGGACCCATTCTTTTGTGATTTGCATACCTTAGAGTAGTGACCTTTTATTTGGCATATATTACAAAGACTATTTCGAGCTGGACATTTGGATCGAATATGCCATTTAAATCCACAGTAAAAACACTTTCTATAAGTAGCCGCTAATGTTTCTTTAGTTTCACTATATGGAAAGTTTTCATTTTGAACTTCTTGCTTCAAAGGGACCGCATGATTGACCGGATTATGGGTTTGTATAGAGTTTACATTCAGAGATTGATTGTAAAGCATCGATTGTTGTACAGCCATTTCTAATGATCGAGCTTTTTCATATGCCTCGCTTAGGGTCAATAGAGGACTTTCCAAAAGTCTCTGCCTAATATTGGTATCAGATAAACCTCGAATAAAGGCATCCCGAGTGAAATCTTCTCGATGCTTTTCAGCGGTAACAGCTTTAAATTTACAATCTTTAGCTACAAGATTTAAAGCTTGTAAAAATTGGTCAACATTTTCTTCAGATAGTTGACTTTGAGTGGCTAACTTATGCCGATTATAGACTTCATTTTCAATGTCTGATTTCTGTTCTAATGCTGTTAGTTCTTCTGCATATAAATTCCTTATATATTCTTGCCATCTAACCACTTTCTCTACATTTTCTATAATGACGTTTCCAACCGTATCCCTTATATTTTTGCTATATGGCTTATAACTCTGAAATTTATTCTAATTAGTTTGTAAACTTCGTCTGTCTTTCCTATTTCCATCTTAGTTTGTACCTCTTTGCACTTTTCATCAATCCATTGTTCTTTAGCTTGTCTGCATTTGCGAATAATTTCCCAATTTAATATCTTTGTATCTCTGTTCTTCTGTTTCGTCTGATCTATTTTTGCATTTTCGACTTTCTTCTATTAAATTCAGGATATCCTTTGTTGTCCATGGTTTCTTATTTTCTTTTTATGTATACCCTAGAATATCTCTGGCCGCCATGTCTAAGCTGAATTTAATGTTATACCATTCTGTTTCTACTTCTTTAGTATCAGAAATTTTCTCAATATCTTTGAGCAATTCATTTTACTTTTTTCAAATCTTTTGTGGATATCTTTATCTTTTAGTTTCTCAAAGTCAAAGTGCCTTTTTCCATTGATTTTTTCAAATTTTTAAATTTAAGAGTGGCCTTCATAATTACGATGTTGTGGTCAGTGTCTATATCTGTTTTTGGATAGCTTCCACAGTCTTTTACTTGATTCCATAACCGTTGTCTAACAATAATGTAATCTATTTGATATCTTCCTATACCTCCTGGCATACGTGTATTGTCTTCTAGCATGATGTTGAAATATCGTTCTTGTCGCAAAATTCTACCAGCCTATTTCCCCTGTCATTTCTCGTGCCTAAACCAAATAAACCTACCACAGCGCTTTCCCTACCCTAACCTACCACTGCATTAAAATCTCGTAATTATTAAATTCCTGTAATTATTAAATTTTCATGTCCTTTTATGTATCTTGCTCCTTATAGTAAGGGACAAAGATTACTATAGTAAGCCTGCTTATCGTAAAAGGCGATTAAAAGGTGCAGCGTGGGGCAACAGCCTTGCTGACTAAAAGGTATTGGAGGAGAGTCGGTTGGTGTCGGGCCATACAAGGTTATTGGGGGGAGTGGACGTGACAGATACGGCTTTTTGCTAAAATCTTTAAAAACTGCGTTGTGGAAAGATATGGGAACCTACCACAATATTTCCCAGGTATGCGTAGCTTAAAACACGAACTATATATGATGGAGAGCTCACAAGTAAAATTCTTGTCCGGAGGTAAAATACCCCCTCATTCGGATCTCCGGGAGGGGGTACTTGGGGATCGTTATCGTAAGAATTTAAAACAATGGGTCGATTTAGTGATAGGGACTTGGCATGTAAGGTCAATACTTAGAGTAAATAAGTTAACGAATTTATTAGTTGAAATGAGAAAAGGAAAGCTGGACATTTTAGGTATTAGTGAGGTGAGATGACCAGATAGTAATGACTTTTGGAAAGATTGTTACGTTCATTTTCGGATATAATTGGTTATTTCATTTACATAAATTCCATGTCTATTGTTAAATCTTTCCGCATAATTAATAATAAATACTCTTTCTAAGAATTTCTCAATGTAAATCTAGTTGTTTTGAAACGACAAGTTTATGTTACAATTAATTAGTCAAGATCCTGTTTAGGTATCCGTGAGCGAGTTATACCTTCCAATAACTTATACTTGCGTTCTAGTAGGTTTCCCATCTAAAGATTCCTAGAAATAATATATCCTACTATTCTCTAGTAAAACCATGTTTTCCAGTATCAATCGCGTTTCGATAACGCGGATGTTGTTTGCTTTTTGGTACTGATTAGATTTATTGCATGTTAGCTACGAATTGCGCACTTCGTGGAACAATTAGTGAATTTAGCCATAGAGTAAAATTGTTTTATTAAATAGTAATCTTAGATAATTTTGTTTTGCTGTTTCGATAGAAATTTTTATATTTGTGTTTTTATTGTAAATAGAAAATTGTTGGCGATGTACTATTTTTGTGTTGATAGGAACCCCTCCCCTCTCCGCATTGGTAGTTAGCCTGAGATATTTACGTTTTCTTCCAGCTACGTCATTGTACGTAGCAAGATAATTATAGAATAATTACAACTTCTTCAACTAATGGACAGGCAGGGGTAGGAATAGTGTTGGGTAAAAGGTTAGGATGTAAAGTTAAAGAGTACTTACAATTTAGTGATAGAGTAATTATGGTTAGATTAAGTACAAAACCCACAGACACGGTTTTAGTATAGGTTTACATGCCAACAACTCAGTACGAGGATGAGGAAGTAGAAAAGGTATACGAGGATATAAATAGTATAGTGAGAAAAGTAAAGGGAGATGAGAATTTAATAGTTATGGGCGATTATAATGCGCCAGTGGGAGAAGGTAGTGAGGGAACAATAGGAAAATTTGGGTATGGTAGACGAAATGATAGAGGAGAAAGATTAGTTGAGTTTTGCCAGGAACATTGATTAGTAACTGTAAACACCCTATTCGAACAACATGTTAGAAGAAGATATACCTGGAAAGCACCAGGTGATAGGGCTAGCTATTATATTTTAGTTAAACAAAGATTTAGAAAACAAGTTAAAAACTGTCTTAGTTATCCAGGGGCTGACATAGATAGCGATCATAACTTAGTTAAAACGAAGTGTAATCTAAAATTCAAAAAATTGAGAAAGGTTAAAAGAGAGGGATGGGATCTAGGTAAGCTTATTGATAATGAGGTAAAAGAGGAATTATCAACAACTATTAGATAGTAAGATAAAAAAGATAGCTATAGGAGGGAATGGAGAAAATAGATGGAACAAAATAAAATGGGCTGTACATGATACAGCAACACAGACTATAGGTAAGAAAAAAGTAGACGCCAGAAAACCCTGGGTAACAAAGGAGATATTAGATTTAATAGAGAATAGAAAAAAGCTTAAACCATTCAGAGAATTGGATAGTGAAAGTAAACAAAAATAGAATAGGGTTAAAAATAAGATAGTACATGAGTGTCGAAAAGCTAGAAATAAATGGATGAAGGAGAATTGTAAAAGAATACAAGATGATTTGAGAGTAGATAAGACAGACAGGGCTTACAGGGCAGTTAAAAAGTTTTTCGGGGAAGATAGGAAAAAATATAATGGCATTAAAGACAAGAATAATGAGCTTCTGATAAATAAAGTTGAGGTAGTAGATAGATGGAAAATATATTTAGAAGATTTATATAAGGGAGACGATATGGATGAGTTAGAGAACGACCAAGAAGAGAATGTAGAAATAGGGTTCTCAATATTAAGAGAGGAATTTGATAGAGCTGTTAGGGATCTTAAACTAAATAAAGCGCCGGGTATAGACGATATACCCGCAGAATTACTTAATAAAATATTCAAGTCAGAAAACTTTAGACAGATTATATGAACTAGTAAAAGTAGTATATGAAACAGGTGAGGTCCCAATAGATTTCGAAAAAAATATTATTATCTCAATCCCAAAAAAGTCAGGAACCGATAGGTGTGAGAATTTTAGAACGGTTAGTTTAACTTCCCACGCTTCCAATATACCAATATGGTATTCGTAAAGACAGAGTGGCTAGAGAACCAATACTAATAATTAGGGTAATTATCGAAAAGAGTTAACAAAAAAGGACTCATTTCGCGTTTGTAGATTTCGAAAAAGCATTTGGTAGGGTTAATTGGATTGTTATGTTCAGGGTTTTGCGAAAAATAGGAATCTCTTATAGAGATAGAAAAATTATTTACAGTTTATATAAAAACCAAAGCGTAGTAATTAGATTTGATGAAATAGAAAAAGAAGCTAAGATTAGAAATGGTGTTAGACAGGGCTGTATACTATCTCCCTTGATTTTAATGTTTATATTGAAGAAGCTTTAAACCTAGCTAGAGAGAGAAAAGAGATAGGTATTAGTGTACAGGGACAGAAAATAGACATGTTTCGTTTTGCAGATGATGTAGCTGTTATAGTAGAGTCTAGAAAAGAGTTAGGAGAGTTTTTAAATATTTTTGATGAGATAATACAGAGTAACTATAATATGAGAATTAACTCAGGAAAGATAATGACAAGTGAGTTAGAACCTAGTTCTAGACCAAAATTAAAAATAGGTAATACCGAGTTAGAGGAGGTAGATGAATTTTGCTATTTAGGTAGTATAATTACAAAGGACGGACGTAGCAGAAGGGATATAGTAGCTAGAATAGCTCAAACTAGAAAAATGTTTTTAAAAAAGAAAGACTTACTAATAGCTAATAGTATTAATTTAGATAATAGAAAAAGTTTCTTAAAGTCATACGTATGGAGCGTTCTATAATATGGTATTGAGGCTTGGAAAATTGAAGAGGTAGATAAGAAAAAGATAGAAACTTTTGAAACTTGGTGTTATAGGAGAATATTAAAGATTAGTTGGACAGATAGAGTAACAAATGAGGAAGTTTATAGAAAGATAGGTGAGGAACCCTGTATGTTGCTTAAGCCTTACCATAACATATAATTTAATAAACGTCTCCATGACATAACTCACAATTAGTTAGCGGCCTAGCATGTTGGTAGCGATTCGTTGCTTAAGCTTTACCATAACATATAATTTAATAAACGTCACCAAGACATAACTCACAATTAGTTAGCATCTGGCATGTTGGCAGCGATTCGTTGCTTAAGCCTTACTTACCATAATATATAATTTGACACTTTTCCTTTTTTGGAGGGGATAACCAGGTAACATTTAATTTCCTTATAAATGGTAATCATGTAAACATGTTGGTGTTCTTTAACAACCATCAGGTTGCTAATATCTATGTAGAGCCAGGTAAATAAGAAAAAGTAGAAGAGTATAGGAAGACTTAGACCAAGCTATATTAGTCAAATTATTAGAAATTTAGGTTGTGAAGGGTATGTAGAACTTTCTAGATTAGCACAGAATAGAAAAGAAGTTCGAGCTGCATCAAACCGACCTTAAGTAAGGTCGAAAACAAAATGATGATGATTTACGTATCTTAGTATGTCTTTGATATCCTTGTAGATCGCTTCTGCGTCTTCCTCACTGTAGCTAGAGGTGGGCATGTATACTTGTATTAATGCTGTATTGACCGGTTTAGATTCTAATCTAACCATGAGTACTCTTTCTTTCTTTTGTAAGTAGTTTTCTACACGTCATCCTATCTTTTTTTGCATAACTATCCCCACACTCGAATTTCCTTCCTCTGATCCTGTATGAATTATCCTGTAGTCTCCACTCCAAGAATCCCCCGCCTCTGGCCAGCGAACTTCGCTGATCCCTACTATGTCTAGTACTAACCTATCCATTTCAATTTTCAGGTTCTCTAGCTTACCTACTTGCTTCATACTTCTGACAATTCCATGCTCCGACTCGCGGAATGTTCACGACTCTTTTTTTATATTTTCAAATTACATCCATCGAAGTAATCCTCTCAAGAAGGTTCGTATTATTTTACCGGCGGCTTCGTGGCATTTGAATCCCGACACGGTCCGCTTGAAAAATGTTAGGCGGGCATTTTTCACAAAAATACGCTCTTGTTCGGATGAGAAGTAAAATGGAGGTACCATATGTGAGTGTTGTCACGCACGTTAATGATCCTTACCTTGCTTGGAACAGCAAGGATTTGGCAAAATTCAAAATTTTTCAGAGAAAAACAAAACTCGCTTCCTGGCCAATGTAGTACTTTCGCCTGGAGCATTGGAAAATCATTTGTACCATTTTACCTCCAGAATTTTTACCCCAAATGATGCCATCATCTTTAATAACAATTTATGTATGCTGTGTACTTGGGAGGTATTGTGGTGGTTTCCGTTGCCTTCCACATTGCAGTAGTGTGTCTTAGAATGCCACACCAATCCTTGTGGTCTCTGCCATAAAATAGCATCAACTTAAGGAGATTATAGGTTAGTTGCAATTTACGACTGCGAGTGTGCATCGAAATATTATAGTACTTCAATCACTTCATACGGTACATGCAAGAACTCTTTGTTCTTAGGTGCCTTATCTTAACATTTATATTGCTACTCTATATTAAAGCATGTATTAAAAATATTAAATATTTTGTTAGCATTACTTGTACTTATTATTATTAATAGTAATATATCTATCTATCTATCTAAGTACCGAAAAAGTTGCTGCCCTCTTTCGGGACCTGTTTTGGTCTGGTTCCTCACTAAAGACCCCCACTAATTTGGTTAAACCTATAGTTCGGCTCTTCAGCTCACTGAAACATGCAAGCTATTCTACCCGCTCTAGTATTTTACAACTTCTTCAAGGTGCATGTCCGTTCAGAATGGCTTCGCAAGATATGAAAATTATATCTCGTGGATTATGAAAAATGGATGTTTGTACTGATTTGTCAAAGATTGTTGAATTATGATCATAATTTACGACCTGGATGTTCCTGATTGGTTAAAAGTGTTGGATTATGAATTCATATACACCTACAGAATAATGAGTACTATTATTGACCCATTCTTAAATGCATAAGAAATGCATTGCTGGATAGTCGTGGGAAAACTTATTTACACCCTATTACGTGAAGATTATTTAAAACGAATTAAAACAACTACATGAACTCCATTTTACGAAACACAATTGAATAGTTTATCTTAACGTTGGAGGAAGTATCTTATATTGCTATGCGCTAGCGATATAAATTGCACACATAATTGTAGTTCAGGATGCTATTATAAATCAACTTTTGTAAGTAGCACATCTATAAAAGTGAACGACAATTGCAAGTTGGGTAATTGCTAAAGACATGCTTCTATCTAGCACATCTGTCATCATCATTAGGTCTTCAGATCTGAAACTGGTTGGACACATGCCTCCCTTTTGTTTCCTATTCTGAACTAACCTACACATTTCCCTGAAAATCCGACAGCCTACATCTTTCACTATCTGTGTATAATAATCTAATCTAGGTCTACATCTACCTCCCTTTTTTCTATCTTTGCTTCTAATATATTCTGCATTTCGCCCACATGCCTTAGAACGTGTCCTATTTATTCTGTCACGTATTTTTTTTGTTTTTCACAGATATTTTTCTTCCCGTGATGAAATAAAATTGCATCCCCACAATCTCATAGGCAAACTATACATGAGTGAGGCATTTCAGGTTAGGATACTCTGAAACAGATATTATTAAAAAACGCATCACTTGGTACATGCATCTGAAGAGTCTGTATAGTTTTAGCAATATGAATTGCACAAATAATTATAGCTTAGGATGCTATTATGAATGAAATTTTATAAGTAGCATATCTATAAAAGTGGAAGACACAGGTTATGTAATTGCTAAACAGGTGATTTTATTGAGAGTAAATAAGGATGTACCGCACAACTTCATGGATAAACTATACATGAGTATTCCAGGTTAGGTTACTGTTCGAAACGGTTTTTATGATTAAAAAACACAACACTTGGCAAGTAGATCAGAACAGTATCTGCAGTAGTTGAGAAGATATACACCACATGCTCTAATGTATCAATTGACACTGTTGCCAGCAATCGATCCAAACAGTAAAACAGTGTCACAAAGTTTACTGATGTTAGGTATGACTCATTGTCACTTGCTAGGCATTATTGTCATGAAGAATATTTAAGCTATGTTGTTATCGACTGCAATTTATAGTATTTGTAAAACATCACAAGATGTTTTAATTATGTCAGACTGACAACATATCCCTCACAATTACCTCCTGGTCCAGATCGAAGAATCGTGTGTGTCTCGAACGTCTTAGAAATTCATTTTTAATTAATAAAATAATCAACAAAGAATGAACGACCATTACAGTTACATGTGATTATACATGCGGCATTGAGTAACCAATCTCAAGGTTAACATTCTGTCTTTTATCATGTTCTATTGTATTATTTCAACTTGTGAAAAATCAACAACGTCTATTGCTACATATAAAATTTAAAAACAAACCTAATTTATGTTCATTTTTAAAATATGCTACGTGAAGTAACATGCATATTTCATTCATATCGATTGACACTTTCTATTACAATTTTTATAAACTTTTTAAAAATATGGTCAAAATTGGCAGTAATTCGCATTTGTTGTAAGTGGTAATTAAATGTATAGTCATAAACTGCATTAAAAAATTTAAAAAAAAAATTAGCTCCAGTGTGCCCAAATGTACCCTAACCAGCAAGTGTTCAATAAGGATGGAATAAATAAGTAAGACAAATAACAATAGGTTATCATTGCTTTAGAAGATCTACCATGTAAAGGAAAAATGTGTACCTGCAACATTTACATTTTTAGTTTTCATGAATTTCCGTAATATATAAAACATGAATAAGCAGCTACCAATATCCCACACCATAAAAATCACAGTAGTTTTTTACATATTACATGTCCTAAAATCTGTATGTTGCAGTAGGAGCACAGAAGTACAATGTACATTGCATGTGTGAACTACTTAATATTAAAATATAAATTGGTATTCCAAAGCAAAAATAATGTACTCTTCCCTTACATCTTTCCACCTTTGTAAACCATAAAAATTATTTTCAGTCGTAAAAAAGAAAAATGATGTATACTACCTATAAAGATATTAGTGTTGTGTGAATTACGCATTATAATTGATACAAAAAACTGTGTGAATATTTACATTTGTTATTTTTCTTTCGTTGATAAACAACTTAGTCTTTTCATAATCACATTGTTATGCCCGCATTCAGTTCATTTCCATCGCATACTGCAATTTGTTGTGTTGTGAATTTAGTTGTCAACTTGCATGTAATTATACGATGCTATTTAGATCCAAAAAATACTTGAACTGGCTCTAGCTGCCCCCAAGAATGAGCCACTGTGGATTTATATAAATGCCATCGTTATGTAATTTAACATAATATTTTGATGGAAATGTTTTGCAATGTTGTAATGATCGATTTTAGCACGAATCAGTGTTCTAAAATGAAAAAGGAAATGTTCAGGTTGGCGATATAATAGACCTTAGGGACTAAAACGTTGTTTTCAGCCCTATGGAAAATATTATACTTTTAGAAGTTGTAACAAACGTAATATATTTATTGTATTTGTATTGTCAAAAGCTAAATGAGCATGTATTACAGTTTTTTTCGTGGAAGTCATGTAAATGGCTGCTGCAGTGGTTCCAGTGTAGGTTATGGTACTTTTACTGCATTTCTAGTAACTGAGGTACAAATTTTTTATGCAATACAGAGGTCTAGTATTTGTTTTACCGATTCAACTTAATAATCTGTCTGCCAATTAATTTAGACCAAGTTGAAGTGCTTAATTCCTCAAGTACCTTTAATAATAATGAAAATATTCAATTTAATGAGATTTTGGTTGGTTGCCAGGATGTTGAAGAAGAAGATGATATTTTTAAGAAATCGTAAAGCGGCCAAGATTCTGATTTAAATTACAATCTAACCGAAGAAATAAAGGATTCTAGTATTTCAAATGAAAACAAGAAACCAAAACACGAGGAAAAGCACAAAATATCTGTAAGCTAAAAAGCCTAAAGCAAAGATAAGACACAAAGTTTCGGTTCGAATGGCGCATACTAAACTAAAGCATCAGGTATTGCCTGCCTACAATTGCAAACTCAAATATTTTAATAAATTACCAGAAAATATGCGAATAAATTTGCAGGATGACTTTTGGAGTCTTGATAGATACCAACGGTGGCTTGCACAAAACGAAAATGAAGTGCCATTTAAACGAAAACTTAATAAAGAGAGCCGGAGGTTGAATACTAGAATATTTCTATTCTTAGCGGAAGATAACGCAGATAAGCTTCAAGTTTGCCAAAAATATTTCTCCAAACTCTTGGGTATCAATCTTAATCAGTTATTAAAAATATATTAAAAGCAATAGTGAACAAAGATGGAACATAATATTAAAAGCATGAAAAGATAGCACAGGAACAAACACTCCTGTCAATAAGAAACACAGATGATGTATAGTTAAACACATAAATTTCTTCACACCTCATCATTCGTATTAAAAAAAGAGCTCACACATCAAATAAGCACTTTTTACCAGAAGACCTAAGTATACAAATAATGCATACAGACTTTAATGAAGAACACCATGATAAAGCGGTATCTTATGAAATTTATCACTAAACTTGTGCCTCAAAAAGTATCGGTTTTAATTTAATTGACATGGACAATTGTGGCGAATGTATAAGACTGGACTGTAAGGAAAATTGGAAGAAAAATAATTACATTTGAAAACTGCAAAAATTGCTATAGATTTATATAATATTGATTTTGAAACAATGAGCGACACAACTACTGTTTATGCTGCTGATCTGCAATACCTAGAATGCCATACATAAAAAATGTTTTTTTTTTGTAATAAACTCGTAATATATAATGAAACATTCGTCAGCATGACCAAGCATAAACGATTGTCTCATTACTGTATTGTATGACATGAAGCTATTTGCAAGAGGAATTGTGAACAAGTAGCATCTGCTTACCCAAAACATTTTCAAAATTGAGGGATAAAAAAGAAATAATCCTGGTTAGATAATTATAGAAGCCAGAATAAAAACTGAGTTCTATATTGAACAGTAATTACGTACATAAATTCTGATCGGTGTGCAACAAAAAATATAAAGTATTTGGTAACAGGTCACACATACATTGCAACGGATGAAATCCACAGCAGAATTGAACAAAATATGAGAAGAACATGGTATATATGATATGAATGATTTCTGTAGTGCATGTGGAAAATCTTCAACAAAAATGAAAGTAGTTCAGTTAGAACCAGTGGTAATACAATTCTTATTTTTCAAATATAATAATGACAAAGTTTACATGTATTCTTACAATTTTAAATATGACAGACTACAAATAAGTAGGTTATACAAGAAATCTGAATATATTGATGAAAAAGCAAATTAAGCCTTCCAAATGGAATCTGTGACCTGTCCAGATATCAACTTACAAAAAAGATCAGATAATTAGGCAACTAGTAAACAAAATGTCAGTCAACAACAGAAAACATTTTTGGCACAACTTTGCTACATCAAATAGCTAATAAAAAGGTTGTTTATATTTTTAATATTGTCGGCTAAGCAGCCTTTTTAGTATATTAAAATAAAATTTCTCAATATCTTCTTTTTATTTTCACATTTCAATTTCTTTATTACTTTAGCATTAACATCTCCAACTTTTTAAACAACATTTTAATGTTGGTAACAGACTTTACAGTATTACTCCATTATACTGTATTAAATTATACACCTAGAATGTATAACATTTAATAATATATAACAATATACATGTATCATGTTTGTAACTTGGTGTAACACATTTTTTTTTATAAAAACCCCATACAGTTGTATTTCGTTGTAGAACAGGGAGACATAAAAAGTTTATACTAAGGAAAAATGTATAAATAGCGAAAAATTACGTGGGTCAATGGATATCGATAAATATTGAAAGAGAATAGTTGTTACTTAAAAACAGAGGCTGCATTATTTGTACCAGTTTTCAAGAGCTACGGCAAACAACATAACATAAGATGTAATATTATAAAATCTGTCAATTTGCACATGTACGTTGTTTCTTCTGCACAATAGAGAGATATTGCATACGCTGGAGCATTGTATTCATGCCATGTAAATGAATATGGATGCCGACAGGATGATGAATAATAGCTGCTGTATGTAGTTTCATTGTGAATCGATATTGCTTATAAGTTGTAATTACACTCCTCAGTATTGCTTTCAGAAGTAAAATCTTGCATATCTAAACCATCTGCTGGAAAATGTATAGCTGTAGGCACTTTCCTTGTAAATCTTTCTTCAGGTGAAAAAAGTTTTAAATGTATGACTGATTCACACTATCGGACATAAGTATTGCAACAAATTGAAAAATCAAAAATTGCATAATATTTAGCAAGCGCGAGGATGCTTGCTGTAAACATCGCAACAAAATTGTTCATAGAGCTGGCTGTGGTCATATCTGACATAATAAAACACTGTTCCGTGAACATTTAGAATTTTAAAATTTGTCATTTGGTAGTTTGCTGTAGTTTGTTTAGTAAGTGTCAACAATATTGCAACAAACATTTTGTTGCAATTGTGTAGTGGTTTTTGTGGCAAATCTGAATTTGCTTAAAATTTATTATCGCCAGGTCATATAAATATTTCTAGAAATGATAAAAGGAATTGCTGCATCGAAGAACTTAATGCGAGTCCTAAGAACTTTCATGAAAGAGAAAAACAAGATTTTTGTTAATTTCATATACTGTTTCATGCATAATCTCATGTTTGGATGAAAGTAGGCATTCGGATACTAATCTGAAAACAGGTGCATCAAAAAAACAAATGTTCTCACAGACAGGTTAATAAAGTGTATTTCTTAAATCGACCTATGGAAGTCTGGTCGTCAGATAAAAGCAGAAATACTCAATATTAACATTTCTTGCCAAATTATTCAAAGATGGTTAGTGCAAGCATAATTATACAGTAAAGGGCTAGCAAAAACCTTTAATGTCAGCAAGAAATAGAGCTGTTAGGCTTGCATTCACATGATAGTGTATCGACTGGACTGCTACTGACTGGAGAAAGGTCTTTTTCAGTAACGAAACGTGTTAAAATTTTTTAATGCAGATGGAATGAGATGAGTTAGGAGGCTTGTAAACTAGCGCTTCAATCCCAAGTATATGATGTCTGCAGTAAAGCACAACAATGTTAGTGTTGTTTTGTGGGATCGTTTTTCATCTAAGGATGTTGGTCTCTACACTTTATCGATGGTATAATGGGCAGGTTCATGTACAAATATATTATGGAAAGTGTAATGCTCCCTTTTACAGAATGGGAAATGTCCCATAAGGTTTATTTTTCAGTAGTATAATGAGCCAAAACATGCTCAGTCATGTTCAAGCTTGGTTCAGGCAGAACAACATTAGAGTAACCTGTCCAATCTACCGATTTGAATGCGATAGAAAGCCCATGGAAAGAAATAGAAAGACCGATAAGAACAGAATTATTTCCTAACAAACAAGCTCCGATGAAGAAAATTACTGAGATTGGAAGAGCATCACTTTGTATCTTACACAACTTACTCAACTCCATGCCCAGAAAATGTGCCAAAGTTATAACTAATAATGGATATTAAACTCGTTAATAGCTTCAAATGTTTTTACTGTAGATTTGCTCGTTCTTTGTTTATTTAATCAATTGACCTTAATATAAAAATATTGCAATACTTATTGTTGTCACCATTTTCGAATAAATTACCTCTAGAATCATTTAGTGTGCATGCTATTTCAAATTCTACTTCAAAGCATTTTTTGTTTCAAGAAAACGAAAATAAAATTACAAGCAATTTTTAAAATTTTTCATTTTTTCTATTTTACGAATTTTTCAATTTGTTGCAATACTTATGTCCGATAGTGTAACATAATTTCTGTTTTCTTAACAACATTTTTTGGTGAAACAGTAATTTTAATTTTTTTTTGTTTGAATACGTTTTTTTCTCCACTTTTATATAAGTAGTTTTTTGGTTAACTCAAGCTACATAAGATGTTTGTTGTGAATTGTTAAACTCTTTCTGTATATGAAATTTATCAATGCATTTTTGCATTTTTTCTAAGCAGTACACTATTTCCGTCACAGCACAAACTGTTGAAAACAGCTGTTGGTGTGTGCTCTACAATAATATTATTTCTTTTTTAAGAAGAAATAATCCGCTCCATATTAACATGTTTGCACAAACATGTATCTCTAATACTATTGTTTGGGATTAATAGATAGATTTATTTGTACCCACGAATACATGGTAGTTCACTCATATAAAAGTACACATTAAAAATCAACATACAATTAACATACAAGTTAAAAATAATTACCTAATTAATTAGACCTAATATTACTTAGATGAAAGAATATCCAATATGGTCACATTTTTAAAAGGTTGTATAACTAAATTCATAGTTAGGGTTCAGACTCATAAATTTTTGATATAAATAGATCAGAGAATCACTCAGATGCCTCTTTTGTCTCCCTATTTTGTGCCTGGAAATTAATTCCTTTTCCCCACCCAAACTCTGCTGTTACCATCTTCTTGTAGAAAATTGGCCACAATAATTTCTGTGTATTATATCTTGCCCTCTGTTGAGGCAAACGAGTAAAAAATCGTACCTTAAACAGTAACAATGGTGCCCAGTTTGGTTAGAAGCCTTTTGCATTATTTATTGCAATACATTTAAGTGATGCATATTAAAATTGAATTGCTTACCTCTTATTATTATTATACATTTCTTTTAGTAGAATATACTAATTATTTAACATTTTTCTTAAATTATACATTAAAAATAGATACCTGAATTTGGATGTGTGAGGAATTTTATGAAAAGTAACTTAATGAGATTGGGCACTTCTGCAAATTTCAAAAATTAAAAGTGATGCATTATGAAATTTTAAAAATTTCAGAAATAAAACTAACCTGACCATAAGGATTGTCGTTAGTTTTCTAATGACTAAGTATGATATTGCAGATTTTTCTGTGTATCGTAGAGAACGAGAGCTTTGTTTGAAATAAAAGTTTAAGAAGTTCTGTTAGGATTGTATTATAGAATTCTAGTTAAAAATATTTCCAAAAATAATATTTTTATATACTATTTGTATAAATATTTAATATTAACTTTTGTTTATTTTTACAGTAGGAGAATATAAACTGGGATCTGTTATAATCGAAGGCAAAACCAAAAAGGTTTATGATTTACCAAGTTTGCCAGGGCATGCTCTTCTTCTTAGTAAAGATAGAATCACTGCCGGTGATGGAGTAAAAGCACATGATTTACAAGGCAAAGCAGCTATTTCAAATAAAACAAATGCTAAAGTTTTTGAAATACTCAATGCTGTAGGTAAGTTAATAAAACTAGTTAACATTAAAGGATGATATGGCCTAAGTAGATAAAAATGTTAATATATGTGTGTGAGAGAAAAACTACAGGATACAATAGTGAAAAGTTAGTTATTGATGGTACAATGCAAGTAACCACAAATTTGTGTGACTTTATGTATGAGAACTGGATGTTATTGTAAAAAATCCAAGCTATTAATTCACGTCATAACCTTGCCAACAACCCAAAAGTATTAATGATGATGGCATATATAAACAGGGAGTTTATTTGTAAAGAGTACAGCAAAGTATTTTTTTTAAATAGAATATCTTGTATACATTTTCAGTTTCCAACATTTCATTCAAGTACAAGGTTAACATGAACAATATCTAGTTATGTAATATTGGACGTGTGCTTACTTCTTACAAAACACATATTATTAGAAACATATTTACTCAAATAATTATTTTCTTGACACTTTTTTGTAAATATGATACTAATTTTCAGGCGACATTAACCATAAGAACACTAATATTTCTATTTAAAACTGCTAGCTGTAACGAAGGTTTTTAAAATCATTTGTTAAATTACCTGAATTTTAATCATGCCTCTGGGTAATTGCAAAATAATTTATTTCAACAAAACTAGAAAACTATTACCTTCACATTAGTTGTGAAAAGCACAAAATAAAAATTTTTGTACTCTTACAGAATTATGTTTTCAACCCTATTGCACAATTTTGCTTTCATTACAAGATACACATTGTTAAACAAAAAATAAAAATCAAATATACCAAAAACTTCTGGTAAGTGATCCATTGTGCCCTCATGTGCAGAGATTATTATTCAAATCAACCGAGTGATGCCGCTGTTCACCAATGAGAGCTCCGATCAGCACAGGAAATCAACAGCTTTAATTGCTGCACTCAATAAGTATGGGGCATCAGTAGCAACATTGCTCCACCTACTCATCAAGGAAGCCATTGCCATTGACCACCAATGCTTCAGAGGAGCAATGCACAAGATTAGATAACAAATCTGGGTTCTCTATTTGTTGTTACCAATCAATAACATCGTTTTTTGAGCCACCTACTACAATCTTCTCCATATGGAGCTTTCTGAACATCGCTACATTTGATTTTTAAATGCTCCACCCGAAGGTACTACATTGGCCAGGAAGCGAGTTTTTTACTTGGAAATTTTGAATGTTGAACCCTTGTTGTTCCAAGCAAGATATGGATCTTTAATGTGCATGACAACACACACGCGCATGCGTGCGTGCACACGCACGCACACACACACACACACACACACACACACACACACACACACGGGACCTACATTTTACCTAGCATCTGAATATGGGCTTACTTTTGTGAAAAATGCTCGCCTAAAATTTTCCAAGTGGACTGTGCCGAGATTCAAGGATTCGAACCCGGGACCTTAGACATAGTATTCACATGTATACCAACTATGCCACGGAGCCGTCTGCCTTCTGAAAATCATCAGCCTTAGCTTGGAGTACAGCAGTGATTGTGATAGATCCATGCTATGAGCTTCTTGAATATTTCAATCAACACTATTTTTTTTCGAACTTTGTTACTTTTTCACGGGCCGTATTACATGTACATAATTTATAAAATGTTTATTTGATGTCCTGTTTATATTTATCTGCACCACCACTATTTGCTTTGAAATTTTTAGTTTTTGTGGCATTAATTTCTTTGCACTTTGTGTCGTGTATTACCTCAGAATGCACAGTTTCACGGTGAGGAGAGTTTCATGGAGAGGATAGACATTTTTGTGGGAGCAAGTATCGAAACAAAGGACTCGGCTACCGACTTCCCTCGAGTGAAGACGTGTGTTGTAGTGCTTCGACTTATCAACAAATAATTCACCCCTTCCGTGCCTATCTTATCGTTCACACTTATTGTATCGGAAGTTCGTCACAGAAGACTACATCCACGCAAACACCAGGACCACAGGACGGCACCACGAAATCCCTGAGAGCTTTGGAATTTGCTGCATCAGAAGCAAGATACCGCAGGTAAATGATAGCTATAATAACTTAGCGACACATTTGATCATCTTAGAAATTTAACCCCCCAAGTAAATTTGTGGTTATATGTGTGGTAAATACTATTATATTTTACTCTAATTACGGTGGTTTTAAAGTATTTCAAATTGTTAAGCCAGATCACTCTCATTATCTCACGTTTTAGCACCCTCTTATTTTATTTTAGGGCTTTTTCCTTGAAACCGTACAAAATTAGGTGACGCCTAAAATACCTGAAATGGGAACTTAATCAAAGTGAAAGTAATTGTTTTGTTGAACTAAATTAGCAATAAAAGTAGTGATATTGGTTTTAAACGTAAATTTTATTGGTGAAATTTAGTGTTAGTTAAAGCATAAAAATTTAGTATTTTGGAATGAACAATGAAAGGATAGAACTAAAAAGCAGGGATTGAGCTGTTTTCTATGTTTGTTACTAACCACATTTTCAGAAATTAGGATTTACACATGTCATGGTACTTGATATGGGAAATGAGAAAATTTGGAGTGAGCATCGTTGATGGATTAGATTGAAGGTCTTTTTAGGATTTCATTTAGTAATAACTGGCCAAAGTAAGGTTAAGAAATGCAAGTTTTTAGGAAGGTATATTTGTATTTTTATTGAAATTATTTAATGTTGATAGACCTTAAGTTTAGGTTGAATTTTATTTGAATTTATTTAAAACTAGGTAACCAGTCGCATTTGTAAAGGATATCCAGCTACCCCAGTGATGAACTCTCATTTGGAAACGGCATTTTATTTTTCGATGTTATTTAATTTGACCAAAGCCATTCCCACACCATTGCAGTTAGCCAATGCACCCTTATAGTGTTTCAGAGTCCCTGCCTCTTCAGGAAAAACAGGCTTCCAATATTTTTTATACCGATCATAAAAATTGATAGTCTGACCTGGCCCAATATTGGAGAGCACTGTGGCACATTTATTAAAATATGCAACATTATTGCTTGATCTCTAATAATTTATCACCAACATCATTACATAGTGTTGATTTCAAAAGAATCACTGTGGACGGTTTTGTTTTTCAGATGCAACTCATTAAAAGTTGAGCCGGCAAATAATTTATATGCCTTATAGATGTGTTGCCGTACTTGAGTAACGCCCCACACATAGCTTTTTTCTCTTCACACAATATTTATATGGTGTTCTTTGCTATCCCAACCCCTGTCTGTGCCAAGCCATTTACTTTGGAGTAGTTAGGTGATCTCATTACAATTTTAAAATTCTATTCTTTGGAAAATTCTTTAATTAGTAAATGTTAAAAGAGAATATTGTCACATATCACTTCACCAGGACATCCATTTAGCAAAAATTGGTTTCTCAGGTAAATGAATTGGTAAATGGTTCCTTACAATTTTTCTAGCAAATTTTTTGCAAATTTTACATTTTTTATTAAATCTTCAATTTCGTGGTTCATTAATGGTCAATAAGCCATTTGCTTAGCTCTTACTTTTACTTTATCCATTTCGATATGGCCCTAACGAACCTTTTGGAGCATAAATAGTTTTAAGCTTTTAGGAACTATTAATTTGCGACCACAGAATAACATCATCAAAAGCTAGGATATTCTCTTTTAGTTTAAAGAACTAATTAATGCTAGAAGGGATTTTATTTTTGTCAGGCCACCCTGACTCAATAAATTTACATACTAAACTCAAAGGAGCGTCTTTTGTTGCTTGTTTAAATTCGAGCTTTATTTCATCTGAGATAGGCAAATGGTTTACAAGAGAATGAATTATTACTTCTAGTTCTTTATCGACACTCTCAAGCATAGTTAAATAAGCCTCGGACAATGTGACTGTTATATACAAATATTTTCCCGGCTTATATATTTCATTCAAATCATACGTAAATTTTGTAATCGATGTGTTAAATTATACACATCTGTTTGAAAATCGAAACAAGAGACTTGCAGCCAGTGCGAATTAGAATATTTTTAATGCCATAAATTAATTAATGAAATTTCTATTATGCAAATCTAATTGCCAGCAATTCTTTTTCAATTTGAGCATATTTCATTTCACTTTTTTTGACAAGGTACATGTGCAAAATGTTCCCGGGTGTCTATTTTTCAACAGACATTCTTGTACTACAGCTTTTAACACATCAGTTTCAATTTTGATATCCAAGGATGAATCAAAATAAGCTGGCATAGGAGCATGAATCAAGAGATGCTTAAACTGAGTTTAAGTTATTTCATGTTCATTGGTCCACGATCATTCTACATCCTGCATCAAATTATGCAAGGTAGTCGATGCTTTAGACAGATTAGGTACAAACTTACCTAATTTGTTAGCCATATCTAACAGGCTTAAAACACCGCTTTTTTGGTGTAGGCAAGGTATTTCAATAATTGCTTTTACATATTACTCACATGGTTTGATTCTATTTTCTGAAAATTATTGCTCCATAAAATTGACTGTTTTGGATTTGATTTGAATTTTCTGCTCGTTGAATTTAATGTTAATCTCTTTAGCATATTCAAGAACTAATCTCAGGGTAGTATCATGTTCTTGCTCTGTTGAACCTGTTACGATGTTTACAAAATAAATATCAACCCCTTTAACCTCACCAAACAATTCATAATTTTTCTTTTGAAACATCTCTGGGGCCGATTTAATCCCTGTGGTATATAAAATTGGCTGCCTAATTCTACAGTTCACTGTCAAGGTAAAGTCTGTGGAAGCCAGCAGTCGTGTCAAGTACAACATCTAGGAACGCGATGAAGCTGTCAGCTACCCCCCGCAACTCCTGGAACACTTTTTAGAAGTTGAACACGCTGTAATTTTATATTAATGCAGTTAGTTAATAAAAGTCTTCCAATAAAACCTTATTTAATTATATTAATCAGTACGTTTTACAATCATAACAATTCCTAAGGGAAGCCTCAGAAGCTAATATTGTCCAAAGGCAGTCTGAACTTTCATAGGTAATCTTAACCTCAAAGTATTTATCCTTTATATCTAATTCTGAGAAATAGGATTTATTTGACAATTCTTACTGTTTCATATACAGTGGGAATATGAAAGTGTTCCTTCTTAATTGCCTCATTTAAGTGCTTGGGGTCTAAACCTAACCTTAACTTTGTATACTTTTTCTCTATTACTACTAGAACTTGGTTACTTTTGCTATAATTTTATCCTTCCCCAACTGATGTGGAACTGTGTCCTTCTTTAAGTTAATTTTATGCAGAGCCGAAAACTCCCCTAAACCTTCAAACACTGTATGATAGTTCTCTACTACCTTGGCCAATGAGTTAAATTTAACTACAGACATACTACTCGTCTAAGTAATTTGCTGGCTTGTCTTTAACTTTACTGGCTTAATTTTAAACTCATCACTACCATATGCTGTTAATGTTATATTTGTTTTTACAATATTTTTTCCTAGATGCAATATCATTCCAATAATAAAAGGGCAAAATACTTACTTCAGTACCCGTATCTAACTTAATTTCAATTTGTTTACCTTCAATGTATGTATAACCCATGCTAGGTGTTTTCGCAGGTTTATCGCTGGTTGCTTGAACTTGTTTCTTTATAGCACTTACAAAAACCTTATCCTTACCATCACGCCAATCTTCCTGATCCAAAAACACAATTTCACGAACACTTTTCTTTGTATTTGTAGCTATCTTTTTCAAACTTTTATGCTTGCACATCGGCATAAAATGATTGAACTTTCTGCAGCTGTGACACATTTTCTCTTGAATATATCTGCAGTAATGGCACAACATATTACTCATTCACTTTTGTATTACCACCTTGTTTGCTGTGCATTTCATTCACAGGTACTTCATGTCGCAAAACCTCGCCTGGGTTTTACTAATCTCAGCAGTTCTAAAAAATTTTACTGTATTATCCAGCGTAAGTTCAGATTTCCTTATAGCCTGTAATTTTTAGTTTTTCTTATTCGGTTAAAAAGTGATCTAATGATTGCCTTTCCTTCTGACATATGTTATGTACATTGATGTAACCTTAAAAAAAGCAAGAAAAAGAAAGAAAGGATGACCGGGCTCAATCGGTGAGTGGGCGGAGTTTTATACCTATAGATAAATTAAAAAGAAACCTGAAATAAAGAAAAAAATTTATATACACTCACTCATTCACACTCAGAACAAAACATACAAAGGAAAAAAGAACTTATAATAAAAAAAAAATTTACAGAACACAGTAAAAAAAATTATTCATGAAAATGGCGAGCTGTAGTTTTTAGGTAATTACCCCCTGACAGTAATTAGTAAAAAAAAAGAAAGAAAGAAAGAATCAAACGCAACCCTAAAAACTACAGCTCTAGATCATCGTAAGTATAAACTTAACCTATATTTACAAACATAATGGCAACAACATTTTCAAATGTGCCAGCAAGTCCTTAAACCGTTTTTACATAAATAAGTAGTATATTTTTACTGATTTATAAACAAATAGTAAAGCAGTAATAAAGAGCAGTAAATACCAAAATAGTTCAATAATTTTCGTATATAAAAATTAAATTTGGAAATGCCATATTTGAACGTTAAACCCCAGGCGTTCTGGTTCCAATGTAAGAAGCGAATACAAAGAAAAACTCACCCTCGAGTTGCTGACGTCGAGGTTGACTCAGTCGCTGGTTCACGTCGGCTAGTAGGTAGGCCTATGCCCAGGAAGAACGCGTTTGGCCTCCCATTACCAGAAGAAACGACAGTTCAAGGGATTAACATGTCCCCCGCAGGAAGCTAGAATAATTACGAACAATAAATTAATTTATTAGAACCGAAAAGTACCGTTTTATAAACCCTAAATACGCACCACGCTATATAATGCATGCCAGAAATTCGCATAACGAAAAACGGAACGAAGCAAAGCAGGACGGATGTTTTCTTGTTGCTTATTGAAACAATTTCGCCGAATTCTTTAAAATGGGAAAACACACCAGCCTTAATTATTGAATACTTGGAAAGTCGCCTATCTAATTATGGCGTAAATTCCACGGTACGAAATGCTTAGAAAGGATATTTATTTTTAATGAGCAGAAAGGTTTATCAAGTAAAATATATATGAAATTTAGTATTAATTACAATACCATTTTTAATATGCGAATGGGTTATTTTAATTTACGGAAATAATTTTCGTGTTTAACGCCAAAGGAATTTAAGTTAAAAATTATTGCATATAAACTAATCAATTATTTACAAAAATGAACGTAACACATATGCTGTTAAAAACAGCTCTTTAAAAAATAATATATTTCTTAAGAGTACAGTGAGCTTCTTCATATTTATCTTTAATAGCGTTCAGCGCCAATTAGATTAAGAAACACGGCTATCTGTTTTTCTTCACTTTTTGTAGACAAATCCTTTGCTATTATAAAATATTCAAATTTTTCCAGTTTTTCGCAATGTTGCCTCGAAGCACAGTGTTTGAAGTAGTTGGTACACCCACTCGATTTTGCGGTAATTAAACTCACTATTACTAACATGCCGTTTAATATTTTAATATCCCTTTTACACCTGACACCATGTATTAGTGCTGGTATAAGACAGTAATAACACTAGAATGCAAGCAATTTTTTAATAAGCAGTTTCAAAAATGACAAGATGCTTACAAAATATGTCAAACAAACAAAAAGCTAAAATAATTGGGGCGGTTATCTGCCAAATGTATAAGTCAGGATGTCACCATTTGCGTGCCACTAACACTATATGTAAGATAGGTGTAACTCTAATAACTTATAATACAGTAAGCACATGCCAAAAATGAACTAAGTAACTTTTAGAAAATAAGTCGCCAAAAAAAACAAATTTTCTTAGACAGAGAATTTACTTTATGCACTTGACCATTGGTTTTTGATAATTTTTGCTATGATAATCATGTTATTTTAACATCAGCACTATGCCCATGAGAAATTGGGATCACGCAAATTAAAAACTTTTTTTTAATAACTACCCGTTAGATGAACAGATAATATCATTCGTGTCCTATCAACAAATGAATGCTGTGAATGAAGGGAATAGTACTTTTAATCGATTTACTTATAAATGAAATTCAAAAGGTTGATGATTTATATAAATACTGCAATCAAATCTTAAGTGACAAATATTGATTACAAATTAAGTATTGTCTGGTATTTCTTATTAAACATAATTAATGAAAATTATTAACTGCATGCCACATATTATATATTTTTCAATCAATTTATCTGGTAACGACTCTTATTCTGCAACGTAAAAGAATTTGCTATAATTGTGTTGTTTTTTTGCAAATAAATAGTTTGCTACCTGCCAAACTAAAAGTATTTTCACGCTATTATAATAATATATTCCTTCTCGCGTAGGAAGCAGTGGACATGTATTTATTTATTATAATCTGAAAGAAATTAAAATTTGTATACTTTATCAATTTTTACAAAAAAATTTTAAAAATAGGCAATGACAAAAATATCTAAACTTCCTGTTGGGAAACCAACTAGTTCATTCGTTATTATTTTATTTGGCCTTGTATTATCCTTTTTGTAATGTACATGCGTTAAAACTTTTGTTCAAAGCTTTTAGCTAGGCAGAATTAGATTTAATGGTTGGTTTTGTCAGGATAAATAAATACTAAAAAGAGTTATTTATGTACCGAGAGTATCGAGTAGATGTTTATGTCCTGAGGGCGATGATATTACAAACACGAAGGTCTCTGGCCTGAGGTTTTGTAAGTCACCCGAAAAATAAACCTCTGTTGATACCCACGGTGCATAAAACTTTTTATGTCATACTAGTTCGTTATGGCATTTAAAATATAAATAATATTGAGAAAAATCCTAAAACTTAATTTGGTTTTTATTTTATCATAGAGACCGCTATCGATGCTAAGGAAATGCCGTACTTGTAGGCCTAAAAAAAATTTGTTAGTTGTTAAACTTAGAAAGTCAAAAAATGCGGAAAAATCAATACAAAACTTACTACCGAAGAAGTCGAGTCACGTCTACGAAAAAGAATATGACAAATTACTAAATTGGATGGCAAAAAACTGTAAAACTTATTAATGAAATTGTGCTGCTTGGATACTTCAGGGATCTCATTGAAACATTTTTACTTAGCTCCTTGTGGTTTTTTTGTGTCTTTATGCCTGCACGGGCAAAGTGCACTTTATCCCTGCACCGGCATAAAGTACACTACTATGTCGTTGGTAACCAAGCAATTAAAACAATAATGAACTAGTATGACATAAAATATTAATAGTTCATGTTTAGAAGGCTCGAAAGAATACTAGCAACCTGGGTGAAATACAATTTAATTTTTTACCATCAATATTTAGAATTTGGTAAATATATGCTTAAAAAGTTTCTAATTTCACTTTCGTATTAGCAACATTTCCCAATGATTAACGATTAAATATGTTGTAGATTTTATTATTAAATGTGATAATTCAATTGTATGTCCTAGTTAAATTTTAAAAAATGTTAAGTGCTTTATATACACCATCTGTAATTACTATATAATTATAATGTTTTTTATAGGACTCAAAACTGCCTTTGTAAAAGTTGCTGCTGATAATGCATTTATTGCTCGTAAGTGTGAAATGATACCTATTGAATGGGTTACAAGACGTTTAGCAACTGGTTCATTTCTGAAGCGCAATCCTGGAGTGCCGGAAGGTTATCGTTTCTATCCACCAAAATTTGAAACATTCTTTAAGGATGATGCAAATCATGACCCCCAATGGTCTGAGGAGCAAGTGATATCAGCAGAGTTCAAGTTTAATGGACTGGCTATTGGTACGTAAAATTTTTAATTGTTGGTGACTTGGTGATATTTATTCAGTACGTTTCCATTTGATAAATAGAACTATCTATTTATAGTTTTGTAATATGCGTTGCATCATTCTGAATAGTTGTGTAAATGCTGTTAACTTTACTTAAATAATAACTTTGTATAATGTGTAGTTGCTACATCTTTTATTTCTTTAAATTTATTTCAACTGTTGTCATCTTAGAAAGTAAGAACACTGCAAAATTAGTTATGAAAAGATGAGAAATTTTCTATATTTTGTATCTCTATAATGAATTATTCGGTTTAGATTATTTTAGAATATTTTATTCTGTATATAAAGAAGATGTTTTGAAATTGTTTACCACGAACTATATTTTATATAACTGAAATCGAGATTTTTTAAATCTTCTTTGGGAATTAAACCACTCATAGTTGTTAAAATCGTCTTTATTTACGTTTCGATCCATGATCTAAGATCGTTGTCAAAATAATAAAAATGTCAAGTTTGACATAAATTGAAGGTGACTTTGACTTATTAATGTTTTATTTGAATACATTAGGTGAAAATTTTAAAGTTTAGAAAAATGAATGCCTTCAATTTGTGTTGTTTCCTGGGAGTGACTTTAAGGTAGCCAATACGCTTAACGTGAAATCAGCTGATTAATTTTTATATAGTTAAATTTCATATAAATTCAATAACTTGAGGATTGGAAAACATATTTTAACATGTTTCTATTTATACGGTTGAGGGATGGTTATTAAAGAAGTGTGCGATTACGTTACCATAAGGCTTAAGCAGCCGTTTTTTTATATTTATCTTGAGGAAGAAAACTACCTATTTCCACGATATGTAGTGATATGTGATGGGGGTTAAGTAGCCTTGCGACTACCAAGATCCCCCAACATTCGAACATTTGCCGAGCTAATGTGCCTATTCTTATGTAATTAGTTATTGTATGTATAAATAGAAATCATGTATGTAGGCTGTATTTCATGTTAATATTGCAAGGAAAACCCTGGAAAAACTTGCAATGCTACCTAGATATTGGGGCATTTGATTTTCATTTATTTCTTTTGTTACTTCTTTTAGTAATGGAATTCATTGTTTACTGAGAGTCATGGATTCGTTTGCTACGCAGTTATTTTTATGTAGGGTCATATAAGCAGCTTCTTTGATTTTGCGTTTTTGGTGGTTTTCTTCTTTGTCAATAATTTTTGCGTCCTTCCATTTTATTTTATGGCTGGAGTCCCATGCATGTTGGCAAATCATGGATTTTTCAAATTTTGTATAAGATTTATGTTCTTTTAATCGAACTTCAAATGGTCTGGAACTTTCCCCTGTGTAAAACTTGTTACGTTCGCACGGTATTTTGTAGATGCAGTTTTTGAACTTTGTATTGTGTTTTTGGGTTTTGTTTTGTTAGTTGTGTTCTTAGTGTATTGTTGGTTCTAAATATTGTTTTGATTTCGTTGTTTCCTATTTTTTCGGAGAATACAAAACAAACCACAACATAAATACGGGGAATATTTGAAATTGAAATATTACCCAACCTTAATAAATATCTCTTAAGTAGATTACTTTAGAGGACATTTAAAGATGTCGATAGATTGAAAATTTTTTGTGTCAAGCAATTAATAAAAAGTCATTAATTGACAAGCATTCGGTGCATTGTATAACCATTGTGATCAAGCTACATTTTCTTACTACTTTTAGCAAAGATGTCATTTTTCAATTTGATATCGAAGCATCACTTCTTATGTATAAGTATTTATTTGTAATGATAAAGAAAGGAACTCCCAGAACAACGATACAAATTAATAATTGATTCAAATTTTCTAATAATAAATAGGCAATGTGAAATAAATATACAAAGAATTATAATGGGCAGTTTACAAATATGAAAAGTCATGAAATTTTTGAAATAATTGCAAAATTTTATGAATTAATCATAAAAACTAAGAAAAGTATTGAAAATGACAGATTATATTACTCCCGGTAACAATGACGTAACATTAAACAAAATGCTTATCTACTACATTAAAAAAATGACAAACTGAGGCTGAAGATTTATAGAGAAACCGACAATACAAATCTGTGCTGTGACATTCCGCCACGAGACTTTGTTGCCTTGCATACATTCTTGGATAAACTAAATGTATCTGTGGAGATTTTAAAGCTCCTTTTATTCAATGGTTACCTCAGCAAATTCAACAATTTCTATTTCCTCTTACAGCACATGATAATAATAGTTCTGAACTAATATATCTTATATCGTTTTATGGGCTAATACAATTTAATCCTACTAAAAATCTAAGAATAAAATTTTGTTTTAGTTCCTGGAACTTCAATTTCAATTACCACAAAGATGCCTGACTTTCGTAGAGTTGATATAGATCCATTCCATCCATTATTATACATAAGAATTTCTGTTACTCTGCCTAATTTACTTCACACTCTATTAAGACAGATGTTATATTTTAAACGGGGCTATGTTAGCATTAACAAATATTTTTCCCTAATTGATTGGAATAATGAGCTTATTGGCACTAATATTGATGTAGTAATCAAGTTGTTGTATATTCACTTAAATTATACAACTAGCTCTTGGGTACCTAGAAACAAATAACACCGTAAAGAATACCCACATTGGTATTCGAATATGTTACATCGTAGCATTAAGGAGAAGTAAACCCATCATATATCTAAATAGAATAGCTCCTCAATGTATTATATGATTTATAATAATTTACGATAGATGGTTAAATGTATTATGCATTCGGAGTGCTTAAAGTGATGTGTATTTTGTTCTCTGACAAATTTTCAATTTATTGTGGGAAATATTCTGTGAGTTAAGTACTAATAATTGGCTGGCATATGTAACTAAGGTTCATAATATAGAATTGTCAATGCCTGATAACTAAGGGTTAATTAATTATTGCAACTTAACTATAAATTTAAATTAATGTTATCTGCTGACCTGTTAATCAACTGACCTTCAAATATGTCTATATATATATATTGCTGTGAAACCACCAAACTCCGGGTACTCCGCTTTAAGAATCGAGCCCCTACGAATTGGATGCCAAAGAATGCTGTGAAACCTACAAAGTTATTAAATTACCTGGTCCGTTGACTTTCTTCTGTTAATCGCCTCGGCTGCTCCCCTAGATAACTTTCATCCTCATTCATAAAAAAAAACAAACACATTCCTACCACAAACACGAACGTTAACTCTATTTACATCAATATTCACAATACATTAAAATTTCAAAATTAAATTTTGGCATAAATTTCAGTATCAGAAATTTTCAAGATTACATTTATTATCATTTAAATGTGCATCCTGAATTAAAGTCCTTGTTGGATGCCTACTAATTAATGTAACAATATATGCAGACCGGAGTCTGAGTACAAAGGGAGCATCTACCACCCCATTACGTTAATTAACCAGGTTCGTCTAATTGAGCTCAAAGACATACCCATATTTTTATCATAATCCCGAACATCAATACTCAATACCCCTTTCTACTTAAACAAGCAAATTTCACCTTAAAATTACAATATTATTGTTAGTACAATTTCACTACTGTCCATTTTAAATAAACAAATTATAAAGTTATTCAACACACACCAAAAATCTCAAAGTTCAAACAAAATAGTATAATTTACCTGAAGGTTACTTGCACTCGTAGCTTCAATGTACATCGTCCCTTTTGTTAATCACACCATTCCAACTGGGTTATATTTACGGCTTCTGATTCTCAACGCTTTAAAAATTTTCTCCATCACCATTTATTTAAAGTTGTTTCAGGGCTTTTCCGGAACTAATCTGTGTATATCTGAACCTTGTTTTGTGGATCCAGACCCGTTTATGCACCATTTAAGTATTAATACCCCCGAAAAATAACAAAGAACTTCATACTTCTTTCACCAATATACGCCAAAACTGCCTACTTTTGTGTATACATTTGTCGTTGTAAATTTTACTAATTGGTACAGTGATACTAAATTTTATTACCTTGTATCTAAGAACACTAAAGTATATTCATGTTAGCACGTAAAGAACAAACTATTTTGAATCACCAAAATATACGAGCAAACTTTAAATTATTTTATCAACTAAAATGCACTGTTTAACATCTTGAATCAAGTCGCAGATGTAAGAGAGCTTGTTTATATTCACCTGGGTATATATAGAAGTTAGCCTGTCTGTCGGTCGAGTCCTCAAAACGGCCAGTTTCTAGAATTTCGCATGCTCTGTTCCCAGTCCGTAGCCACGCGTCGGTTTTACGAATTTTGTACTCGCCCCAGTTAAATCTCAGAAAATTTCCACACGGCACGCAAACATGTCCGAGAATAACTAATTAAATTTTATACAGAAATCGTTGTTTCTACCTCTGATATTTGCATCCTATTTTCAACCAATTGTGACCCTCGTGACGTTGCTTAAATCACGCCTTTTACTATATGTGCCTCGGTCTTGCGCATATTATCTGTCTATATCTACCCTGTTCTTATTAGTGCAAATTGATATTCCTTATTATCGATTATTTCAGTCCATGTGGACTATCTGGGTTAAATAACCCCGTATCGCACCTTCTCGTGAATATTAAGCCAAGGTTTCTCCAAGATTCTTTGTAACTATTAATTATCTGCAACATTTACGCAGAATGAGCTTTTTAAACTACGCAGGTGTTCAAACATACTATTAATTCTCAGAGCCTTATTTCGTGGTATTTTAATCTTGGATTTTCACAGGCTTTTATGCTTATTATTAATAATGGTTTAATTAACTCCAATTAAAATTGACTTCTATCCTTTCATTTTTAGCGAATACAAATTAAATATTATTATGTGTACACTTTGTTTAATACCGGTTACTTAAAATAAGGTTAATTAATATAAATTTTGCACGTAATTTCCATTTGTTTCTTTCCTCGGAATAAATACATTACACGTAGAGCTTGTTAATACTGTTTCTTTTGATATAAAGTGTCTTGTACATGATTTAAATCTCTTATTTTTACTGAAATGAATGAATTTTTATTCTCCACGGTGTTTTAATAAAGCGTATTATCTAATAAAATTCCTTATACACGGTGATTAAAATTATTTTATGTAATTCATTAATTTTCTACTCTGGTCTAAATATGAGTATTTTCCCCCTATTTGAATACAAATAATCCCACTTATTTGAATGCAAATATAAAGCATTTAGACAAAAAAAAAACAAACTTACAACAAAAATTGTCTATCTTTCTCTATCCTTATCTATCTAACTTACCTACTTTGTCTCCAATCCAAAAAAAAATATTTACACCTACCCTATATCCCTATCCTATTCCTAACTCTCACCTAATTCTATAAACTGAAATTATCCCTAACTTCATCCTACTTATCCATCTAATCCTATCTACATCCTATATACCTATCCTATTCCTAACTTTTAACTAATCTTCACTATACTTTACTTCCCCCTACCTAATCCTATATACCTATCCTACTCTTACTCTATTCCTAACTCTCCACTAATCTTATATGAAATATCTATACTTAACCTATCTTCTTTTCTTCCTACATTTACTCTTTATTCTCATCCTAAACCTATTTCTAACTATTTCCCATATTTATCCTATACCTAGCTTTATTTTCTATATCTATACTAAAATTCACCCATCCCTATCCTTTGTTCATTAAGTTATTTAAATCTAACTCTCTTCTTGACCCTCCACGTCTTTCTTCTTACCATCCTAATACTCTTCATCCCTATCTCTCCCCCTTCTATATCTATACTTAACATCCCTATTATCTCACATACAATAACCTTATCCCTATTATCCTCACTCTTAAATATTGCTTCTTCTTCAGTCTCTACACATGTCTGTTTCTCATTTACTATTTTTTTCTTCTCTGTCGACAAACCAAACGATACTACTTTAAAATTATCAAATTTTCCCTCTACGGAAAATCCTATGTACCTTCTAGAATTCTTATGTAATGGAATCCGCCAGAATAAATTCCTTAAATTAACTTTATTAAAAACAAACTTGCCATCTTTACTTAATTTCGCCTTCACCTGCTCCTGATATGCTGCTTCTACCCCCACTACTTCTGCATGTTTTTGTATTAAAGCTTGAACCTCTACTTTCCTATCCTCTGGACATCTTATCGTGTTGATCTGTTTAACTTCATCATCCTCTACCTCTACTACATTAATATTTAACCCCGTGTCATCCTCTGTGACTTCATAACTGCCCTTCCATGGCACTACCCTATCTTTAATCCTTACTACCTTCCTTTCCATATCTATCAAAACCCCTAACTTCATCATACAGTCAACACCTAAAATGCTCTGAAACTTCAGTCCAGGTACAATTACAAACTCCTGTTCACAGCTTAAACCTCCTATATCTATCCTAAGCACCACAACACTATTTACTACAGCAAACTTCTTTTTATTTGGAGCTACTAAATGGCTACGCTTTATAGGCATAATTCTATCACAAACCTTATCCCTAATTTTGCTGACGAATTCCTCCGATATTAAACTCGCCTCTGCCCCTGTATCAAGTAATACTTCTACATTATTCTCAAAAATTTCTAAATTAATAATTGGCAAACATAAATTTTCCTTAGTTTCTGGCTCTACTTCCTCCTCAATTTTGAAAAATTCCCGTGGATGTTCATATACATTTACACTGAAATCTAGTGGTCTGTCGCGTTCTAAAAATCCTGTCCAGGTCTGTTTTCCCTACTCGGTCCTGGTCTAGCCGTCACCTCAGCATATGTCCTAGGCGTTTCCACTCGTTCTGTGTCTGTATTAGCAGTCCCGCTCATGTCTGGTGAACTATTCATTCTGGTAGGTCCCGGTCTCGGTGCAGGTCCCCTTCCTAAACTATTACTCCTAACGTATGGTCGTCTCTGTTCCCAATTCTGTCGCTGGTATCCGTAACTATTCCCCCGTCTAGCGTAGTTGTCCCGTCTATTGTCAAACCTAACTGTGTTGATCTGTCTTTCCCTATTTTCCCGAGGTCGTCCACTACTTACGTCGTCGTACCTCTGCAAGTATTCTAGAAACATTTCTCTGTCCACTATGTTCTGTAGTGCTACGTGCTGTCTTATGTCTACCTCAAGTGTCGTGATAAATACTTAATAATTTGTCGGTCCGTCAGTGGTGGGTTCAGTTGCTTTGCTATGCTATACTTGCGTATAGCATATTGCTCCCTACTTCCTGAAAATTCTCCCTTAAATTTCCCTGTGATTAAGTCGTCTCGTACCTGGTCTTGTCTGTGGTCACTCCAGTAGTGCTTTAAAAATTTGTTTTCAAAGTCCTGATACGTGTCTATGTCCTGTCCTACTAAATTGTACCATGCTTCCGCGTTGTCTTTCAATAAAGCTTTTATCGTATTCAGTTTAGTTTGTTCGTCAAATAAATTTCCCACTAGATTTCTTACACTATTAATAAAAATTTGTGGATTTACCCTGTTATCGCCATAAAACTTCATGTGTTGGTCCAATGATACTCCACCTGTAGAAAATCTGGGACCATCCCCTGTTACATTGACATGTTGTATTTGATACTACTAACTTCGCGTTCTACCCTGCCTAACTGATCCCTACATGAGTCCGTCACTTCAGTCATTTTACATTAATCTCTTCTTCACAAAAATGCGTACTTCGGACCTTAAATGTCCCATTTCCTGTCGAAGACCTGTAATATCCGCTCATTTTATCTACCTTATTTTCAACTTCCCCATTTTCACGGTAAGACTATTTTTAAATTCTGTAAATTCTCTGTCGATTTTTCTATTTTATTCCCTAATTCCTGATTTAATTGGTCAAATTTCTTATTCGATTCTTCCCTAGCTCTATTAGATTCATCGCTTAGCTGTTCTAATTTTCTATTGGATTCTTCACTCATCCTCTCTAACATTCTCAATATCATCTCGTTTCCTTGATCCCTGATTCCGTCCTCGACTGATCTCTACTGCCTCCAGCTTCTTCCATTTTAGAATTTTTCTCACACAATGCACTATCGTCACTTCCAATTTCCACTCCTTGACTCCTTAACCACTCTTTTCTCTGCATACGTTCTAATCACTCTCACACACTCTAAAATACTCTTAAATTTATACACACACAGAAACTCTCTCTCTCAGATCGTCAGTTTCCTGGAATAAAATCACAAAATTTTATTTGGAACTCGAGCCTCACTTTTGGGTCGCCAAATTTGCTGTGAAACCACCAAACTCCGGGTACTCCGCTTTAAGAATCGAGCCCCTACAATTGGATGCCAAAGAATGCTGTGAAACCTACAAAGTTATTAAATTACCTGGTCCGTTGACTTTCTTCTGTTAATCGCCTCGGCTGCTCCCTAGATAACTTTCATCCTCATTCATAAAAAAACAAACACATTCCTACCACAAACACGACGTTAACTCTATTTACATCAATATTCACAATACATTAAAATTTCAAAATTAAATTTTGGCATAAATTTCAGTATCAGAAATTTTCAAGATTACATTTATTATCATTTAAATGTGCATCCTGAATTAAAGTCCTTGTTGGATGCCTACTAATTAATGTAACAATATATGCAGACCGGAGTCTGAGTACAAAGGGAGCATCTACCACCTCTTTACGTTAATTAACCAGGTTCGTCTAATTGAGCTCAAAGACATACCCATATTTTTATCATAATCCCGAACATCAATACTCAATACCCCTTTCTACTTAAACAAGCAAATTTCACCTTAAAATTACAATATTATTGTTAGTACAATTTCACTACTGTCCATTTTAAATAAACAAATTATAAAGTTATTCAACACACACCAAAAATCTCAAAGTTCAAACAAAATAGTATAATTTACCTGAAGATTACTTGCACTCGTAGCTTCAATGTACATCGTCCCTTTTGTTAATCACACCATTCCAACTGGGTTATATTTACGGCTTCTGATTCTCAACGCTTTAAAAATTTTCTCCATCACCATTTATTTAAAGTTGTTTCAGGGCTTTTCCGGAACTAATCTGTGTATATCTGAACCTTGTTTTGTGGATCCAGACCCGTTTATGCACCATTTAAGTATTAATTAAGTATTAATTAACTCCAATTAAAATTGACTTCTATCCTTTCATTTTTAGCGAATACAAATTAAATATTAATTATTATGTGTACACTTTGTTTAATACCGGTTACTTAAAATAAGGTTAATTAATATAAATTTTGCACGTAATTTCCATTTGTTTCTTTCCTCGGAATAAATACATTACACGTAGAGCTTGTTAATACTGTTTCTTTTGATATAAAGCGTCTTGTACATGATTTAAATCTCTTATTTTTACTGAAATGAATGAATTTTTATTCTCCACGGTGTTTTAATAAAGTGTATTATCTAATAAAATTCCTTATACACGGTGATTAAAATTATTTTATGTAATTCATTAATTTTCTACCCTGGTCTAAATATGAGTAATATATATATATATATATATATATATATATATATATATATATTCCTTTAAAATTGAATGGCATGTGTACATAATCAAAATTGGACTAAAATATTATTTAAATTAGACTAAAACACTTTCAATCAATTTTATTTACTAAACATTTATTGGAACTAATATCATAAACATTAGATACTGACTATATAGCCAAATTTTCCTTTCATAAATTTACTCCTTTGTACTACAGCTAACATAAGCAAACACAAGACCTAGAAAATATGCGAACTAAAACATGTCATCAACATATGTAACAAATCAAGAAACTGATAGAGTTGAATCTACATTACGTGATAGTAGATTTTCTTCGTTTCCAATGGTGGTATAAATTAATGTTCTAAACGATGGTTAAAAAAGTTAAGATTTGTAATTGACAGTAAAGTACTTCTGCACGTAATACAATTAATTAATGAATATCTACGATGTTTTGTTTATATTCACTAATTTGCACCTTTAGTTGTTTTACTCTGACCCTCATGTTTGTTTGTTTCTGTTGACTATACTTGTAAGCCATTCGGGGTCCTGTATTTTTTGTGTATTTTAGTCATGGCGAAGGACCCCATCTGTGTGAACAGTTTTTCTTTTAATCGCCTTTTTCCTTATTAAGTACAGGCATGTCTGGGAATTTTACATTCATCTGTTGCCAAAACAAATTTCACATCAACATTTTGCACTGTGTCCAAGATAAGGATGTCTAACATTAGTATCTTGGAAATCGTAATACATACAGATTTGGTTAAATGGGGCAAAAGTTTCTGACTAAATAGCCATTAATATAAAAGTATAAAATTTTCAAAATTTTCTTTGGTTTTCGAGCAATTTAAGAAAAATTGAATTTTTTTATTTTCTCGTTTATTTTTTTCTGATGTTATTATTATAGCTAAAACAAAAGAAAAACATTTCTTCGTAGCTACATTTTATAGGCTTTTGCATGAAATGTCAATTTTACTGTACGACGTTTAGTTCTTGAGAAATCAACCTAATTTTTTTAATAGGCTCCTATTTTTAAAAATACAGACTTTTAAAGTATTTTTGAATATACAGCCAGTGATATCTATGGGTTAATTACGTTTCGGAACTACTTCAACCATCATTAAAAGAAATATTTTCAAGTACGGGTCTGCATCATGAAAAAGCTAATTTGAAGCATTCGTTCTAAATCAAAAGAAAACTGAAAGGGTGAAGTTCCGTCCCATCAATGCTATTGGTTAATAAAACATTGTTTCTCTCTCCCAAAAATTCAATTTTTACTTATTAGTTCAGTAGTTTACAACAACGAGCTTTTATTAGATTGGGACACTACTTAAAACAACCTTAGAAACTATTCAAAATGTCTCTCTTAATGAAAACACATGGCTTCAGGCTACACTTCCAATTAATATGGGCATACTAGGTATAAGATCTGCAATTAAAAATGCGCTCCCATGTTTCCTCACTTCGACTCACAGCTCGGAAGGAATAGTTCTTAACATATTGTCAAATACACACCTTACTAAAACTATTAATTGACTAGTCTACAATCCGCCATTGGAAAGAATTGTCATTTTCAATACCAATTGAAACCATAAAGCAGAAAGAATAGAGTAACCAAATTTCAAAGAAGGACCTTAACGAACTAGAAAACCTAACCCAATCACTAACTGATAACACAAGACTCGCTGCAATTTGTACAAAAGGTGCAAGAGCATGGTTAAATGCAATACCTTGCTTATCTTTCGGTTTCATGCTTAATAATGAACAATTCAGAGTAGCCATATCATTAAGGTTAGCCTGTCCAGTATATGCACCACACCAATGCAGAAGTTGCGACATAGAAGTATCTTCAAAAAACACCCATGGCCTTTCTTGCCGATTTAGCGCCGGAAGACTCTCTCAACACGACGAAGTAAATGAAATAATAACACGTTCATTACGCAAAGCACAGGTCCCATGCCAATGAGAACCAATCATACTTGAACGTTCAGATGGGAAAAGACCAGATGGCATGACCTTAGTCCCATGGAAAAAAGGCAAATGTTTAGTATGGCACTTTACTTGTACCGAGAGGCTCGCCAAATCAAACATTCCTTACAGCTCAACATCCACATCCGTGGCAGATCGCGCCGATACGGAAAAAACAAACAAATATGCAAATATCTGCCATTCTTATAGCTTTAACGCAATAACTATAGAAACCTTAGGTCGAACAGGGCTAAATAAATAGGTCTCCACTTCTTCGGAGACATGGGCAAACGTCTAGTTGACGTAAGTGGAGATACAAGATGCTCAGATTTCCTAATGCAACGAATTGGAATTGCCGTCCAACGCAGAAATGCGATGGCTCCTTGGAAGTCTTCCAGGCAGCGAGATTCAAAATATAGAACCGAGTAGAAAAAAAACAAAACAAACAAAATGTTAAATTTACAAAGCAACATAGTTTAAACAAAATAATATCGATAACACGAAAGAAATATGAACAAAATGATTAATCTTATCAAAATCCACGGCTTAACAAATTTAGGAAATACATACTTTTTCAATTCCCTCATTTAATGTCCTGGACAAACACCATATTTGTCCGAATCTCTCCTCGAAAACCAAAAGCAAGAAAAGGAAAATCCTAACAAAGAAGAACAACAAGCTTTCACACTTTTCTTTACACAAACTTTAGAAGAATTACAAAATGGTAGCCCTAAAGTATATAACCATATTTTCAGCCCTCACACAAAAGATGCCACAATCTGCAGGAAGGCAACAACATAATGCACATCATTTATTACGACTTTCAATAGAAACGATACATAATGAGTACCTAAATAGATATCAAATAACAACTCTATCGAAATTGAATCCTACCCCCAAAACGAAAAATTATACTTTGAGGAAACACCAATTGAACAAATCGTTCAAGGTTATTTAGTTAGCACAACACAATGTCAAGAGTGTAACCAGAGCTTACATCGAATCGAACCCTTCCTCGATTTGAGTTTATCAATACCCGAAAAAGAATTTAAATTAAAGAACGAGGTCAAACAACCAGAACCACGACTTACTCTCATTCTCATGAAAGATATCACCAAAACAACAAGAGTATCAATATGAAAAAGATTATTTGTGCGTAGAATATTGCTTAAATAAATTCACATCACACGAGCTGCTTACTGGAGATAACGAAATAGTTTGTGATTTATGCAGAAAAAAAACGATGGACCCAACAAAATAACCGTCCATACAAATGGAATCAAACAACTTTTAATTTATAGTCCACCTAAGGTATTGACCTTACATTTAAAGCGATTCCATGACTCAAGAAATCAATCTACAAAGGTTAATCACCATGTATCCTTTCCTATAATACTAGATTTGACCCCATACTGTTCGAAACCATGCCAAAATGTACAAATTCCTACAGTCAACCAATCCAAAACATTATATTCATTATATTACGTCATACAACACAATGGTTCAATTGAAAAGGGTCATTACGTAACCTACGTAAAAGTAAGAATTACCTCAGAAGAAGACAATTATTACCGCCAAATATCACCAGATATACATATATATATTGCTGTGATAAGGGTTTGTTTAAGGGTGCACGACATAGTGGAGGTCATTAGAGAATGAGTAATTAGAATAGGCAGCAGAAAATTGTAGTTATTTTAGGAAATAAGTAAGAAATAGAAGTAGATAGTAAGTAGGCAACACCCTGTGTACAAAGTAGAAATAGTTTTGGGCGCGCAGGAAAGACATAGGAAGACGCATAGTTGGCGTAGGAATGAGAAATACAGTATTAAGCGGATGGTAAAGATTAAATACCCTGTAGATAGTGTTCAGTTGACATAAGTAAAGCGAATAAGAATATTTTTCAGTGGAAGCACGCGTATAAATGATAAAGTATAATTAGACACGCATTAAGAAAAGAGTCTCAGGCGATTAAAGTAATCTGGATGTGAAAATAGAGTTTCATGTAGCTAATATAATGCGTATAAAGATCTAACCATTTTGATAAGAGAAATGATTAAAATTGCGTAAATCGCATGTAAACAATGAAAGTTTAAAGTAAAATTGCATCAGTTGTTTATGGAAAGGCGACTATTCTATCAAAATACAGCATGTTGATAAGTGAAGACACCTGCAGGCAGGTGGGCATTATGAACGACGCAGAGCATTACATCAGAAAATATTCGAAATGGAATTATTTGATTGGTCCGAAGCAAACGACAGGTTCTAGACCACACCACGGATGCAGTGGGGATTCGAAATTATATTAGCAAGCACCGCGATAAGAAAGTCAGTTTTGAACTCAATGAAGGCCCAAGTGCATTGCCAGTAATACTGAATAATACGTAACAAGTGGTACAAAGTGAAATAAATGAGTGTGTATATGAAAATTACCGTTTAAAACGTAAGTAGGATTATTTTATGAATTAATCGTAAACTAAGACATAAAAATAATAGGGCTTCGAGGTCTGAGGAAAATAGGCCAGAATGCTTGATGTTAAGAAAGATTACAATAAAACAATTTAAATGTCGAGGCGAAAGGAAGAACATAATCTTGAAGTATAGGGTGAACGAATTACAAATTTGAAGTCTATGGCAAGAATGATTAAAGTATAAAATCATAATTTAATGGTGTTGGTCCATAATGGTGATAAGTTGAATGGAATCGAAAAATTGGGGAAGATTAATTTCAATGGAAGCGTCGTCGTAAAAGATAAAACCAGGTCAGATTGTTAGTTATAAGGCATCTGTTTTCTACAAGAATTTTATTTTATTTTTAATATCCAATTGGCTAAATATTATATGCTTGTAAACAAGTCAACAAAGGGTTGAATACGTATTAAAATAATAATAAGAAAACGGATTTAGAATATTCTACATTTGTTGGTAAAGATAATGAGTTTTCTTTGGTGACTTTGGGTTTTTAGTACAAATTAAATGGTTGTTGATAAATGAAATTTATAAAGGTGAATTAATTTGAAAATGTATTGTAAATAACGTCAAAGCTGTACATAAAGCATTAGTTTTATTAAATGGGATCCAAACTTACTGAATTTTGATAATTATAAATATATGCTAGCCGAGGTCTTAAGATTGAAATAGTACAGAGGAGGAGCCACAAATTAAGTAGGGAAGAGATAACCGCAAAGCGGTAACTCGTTGAATTTTGTCATTGGTTGATAAAGTTGTTTATGATAAATTCCAGTTGATAGCAACATTAAGAAACAGCTGGAGGAGGAAATAATCACAAGCTGTAGGAAAGATTAAAATGGTGGTTCAATAATTTAATTTAGTATTATAGCAATTAAAATAAATAGGTCGCTCAACGTAAGGACACGTGATATTACAGAATTAATAGGTCGACCCACTAAAGGGGTATTACAGCAATTAATATAATATATATATATATATATATATATATATATATATATATTTCTTACGGTCACAAGGTAATGATTCAGCGACCAATATCAAAACACGATCGGTAAAGTGGTTTACATAGATGACATGAATACCAGAAGTACCAGAAACAAAAATTCTAGAGTCACAGGCATATTTGTTATTCTATTAACAAATTTTATAACCGTATTTATTTTATTCACACATTGTAATTAAGTTAAATGAATTAAATTCAATATTAAAAAATATATATATAAAATAATGATGAGCTAATGTTTTTACACATGTAATAGTTGATGCCATGCTGAAATTGTTAAAAAGTGTATGCTTAATGTTTAGAAATAGTTCTGCTAATTCATGTTTTTATCTTATAGGACAAACCGAATATGATATTATGAAAAATAAGCATTCTAGTATTCGAAATACTAGAAAAGGTGTGGGCAACAAGAAATTGTGCACTGATTGATATGAAAGTGGAATATGGAGTAAATGACAAAGGTTTCTTTCATTATCATTACATTATGTATTAAACTTTGTATTCTTTTATAGGAGAAATTTTGTTAGCTGACATCATCGATTCAGATAGTTGGCGGTTATGGCCCTCAGGAGATAAACGTTTAATGGTCGACAAGCAAGTTTATCGCAACTTAACATCAGTAACAGACTCAGACTTGGATACAGTGAAGCGTAATTTTGAATGGGTTAATGAACAATTGGATCATCTTAAACCAACTAATGATAATTTAGTCGTTATTTTAATGGGAAGTCCTTCTGATGAAAATCATTGCAAAAACATTAAGAAGCACTGTGTGGATTTAGGATTAAATGTAGAAATACGTGTATCATCTGCTCACAAAATAACTGAAGATACTTTAAAAATTGTACGGTTCTATGAATCACTTCCAGTGAAAGTCGTTTTTATAGCTGTCGCAGGACGTTCTAATGGTTTGGGACCTGTTATTTCTGGAAACTCGAATTTACCTGTTATTAACTGTCCTCCTGTTAAAGTTGATAATGTTACTTTAGATATATGGTCTAGTTTAAATATTCCTTCTGGATTAGGTTGTAGTACTGTTATGTATCCAGAAGCTGCTGCTTTAAATGCAGCACAGATTATTGGATTATCTGATTATATAATTTGGAGTAAATTAAGGGTTAAACAACTGAATAATTTTGTACATTTGAAGGAAGCTGATCGTTTGGTACATAACTGACATAAGTGTATTTATGTAATCTATACTGTAATAATGAGTTGTTTAAAATAGAAAAATTTGTTTTATATAAAATGTAATTGTGAATGTATGCTTTCCTAATAATCTTATCATTACACTGTTAATGCAAAATTTACAAATAATACTCCCAAATTTATGGTTTATAGTTCACTGTTTAAATTATGCATGTGTAGTTTATTATTCCTGGTGTAATAAAGACTATCTAGTTTGATAAGCCATGATATAAACGATCTTGTCATGCTCTAGTCCAATCTTTTTATAAGATAGACAGTTTTTCATATTTTCTGCTTTGCTAACTTTAATCAACCTCGCTGAAGTATTTTACAACGTGCAGTTTTGTTTAATTCTACCCGAATAGTAGTATTTTAATTTTGTGCCTGTGATGAAGCATTGAATTAAATGCTAAATTTTAGGACATACAAGAATTTACTTTCTAATCCAAAAAAACTTTAACCTTTAAAAATATTTACATTTATATTAATTATAAGGTCATTATTAAAATATTTATTAATTTTATAATGGATTTTTACCAAAGAATTACCAACTGTGGAGCTGAAACTACACTCCAACTCAAATGTTAATCAAAATTAATGCCAAGTTATCATCGTTAAATAATAGAACGATTTTCATGTTAGATAGTTGTGATTTATCCTTCTGGTCGTTAATATTTTCTGCTTTGCTAATTTTAATGAACCTCGCGTATTTTATAACGTATAGTTTTGTTTATTTTTATTAGATTTATACTATTTTAGTTGTGCCTGTGATCGAACATTGCACTAAATGTGAAAATTTCGAGGTTTGACACCCTATTAATTGTAAGCGTCCATTGTAACATAATCTTTGTAATTCTACTATTTCCAATTTATATTTTTGCATTGGAAAATATAAGGCCCCAGACAGGATTTGAACCTGTATTGTAACAGGATAAATTCCTGATACAAATCATAATGCTAGGCAACCCAATGTACTCTGCTCGTGTATCTATATTAAATATGATTTAAATTAAACCTGGTTCACTCTTTCGATGAATCTATTGTGGTTATAATCTAAAGTTATTCGTTAAGGAACAAATCAATAGTAGAAGGGAGTCTGGAGTGGCAATTAGATGCTTCACGATCCGATCGGATCCCGAACCTTTCCTTTTGAAATAAACCGTTAAGCAATATGGTTGACTGCAAGTACCTTATTGCGAAGTTAACTTTTGGGTGGAAAAGTGTGCGACTCAAATTCTAATTGGAAATCAGATTGATTTTTGATGCAGGTTAGGGGTGAGTAATCTGAGAATAACAATTAAAAATTTGCTAGAGCGTCTACAAATTTTTAGCTCCAATTATTACTTGGTTAAATGATCGCTGGATTATAAGAAAAGGATTGAACGAACCGCATGTAAAACCACGCAGGATTTATAGCAAGAAGACTCTGCTAAGCGCAAGAATTAATATTTTACTCGAGATTTAACACTGTAAATGACTTGAAGAAGCTGATGTTCTCACATACCTATGGTTAAACCCATTGAGTCCGGCGAATCTCTACTTTTAAGAAGACAGTATTAGCTGCAGCGGATCTACCACATTTCAGGACGTCTGCAATTTTGGCTGAATTTCATAGACAGGCAGGTTTATGAACTCCCACAGCGGGGCCTCCGAGGATCCAGTCAAGTGATGTGCATGTGTGGCCGCCAGATGGTTGTTTTCGTTGAGACATAAACTGCAGGTATTTATTGATAACGTTAATCGAGTTCCATGACGTTACGATAGTGTCAAGTTCATTTTTTTAATCTTCGAGGTTAATTCATAATTGTAGTTTAACCACAAAAAAATGGTTAGTAAACTAATCTTTTAGTAGTCATTTTAAATAATCAACATTTAATACTCATACCTTAGTTTCTTCATTAGTAAACATAATTACCTATTTTAACCCTAAATTAAAACAATTAATTAAAGTTTTTATAATAAGTAGATTCTGCTTAGATCTTACCTTTGTTAAGAATTCTTGCATGATTGCAGTATTCCTATTTCAAGTCAAACCCAAGCACCGCTGGGATTAAATTTATTAGTACATATGTACACCGTGTTTTGGTACAGAGCTCTTTACTAGCACGGGTTATTATTTTGTAACATTTAATTGTTAATGCTTGTGTTCAATCAATTCTGTTATGTAAATATTTTGTGATTAGCAATTGTAAATATTTTCTCTTTAGGGAATCGTCAATTTTTGTACATTTATTAAAATTTGATGGTGATTTAATATAGTTTGGTTAACCTACAGCAATCGTTTTATTTGGTAGACTGATTGACACCTCAATAAACAAAATTATAACCAATTATTCATTATTGCTAAGCAAAACAGGTTGAACCAACCCTAAAGATATTGTTGTAAGTATCTCATATTCTCTGAAGTTTATAATACTGGTGGGAGTGACCTAGCTGAAGCCAGATTCAGTTGGTTTACCAGTGTTTTGTTAGCTAGCATCGTATAGTGTTATAGGGACAAAGTCATAAGTGACGCACTCCGTCTCCTCTTTTTTTTTATCTCCTATAGGTAAAGCTACAGTATCTTCAGCTATCGTGGCTGATGTATTTACCAACTTACATTACCGGTACTGATAGTGAAAATTGGAAACTTTCACAAATCTAAATCATTTATGTCACCATATAATAACCTACCTTTCAATTACTTTTAGCATTGTTGTCAATCATATCTGACAGTGTCTAGTTTTTGTCTTATGTCAGATATAGACAGGAAGCCGTACTCGGTGTTATGACGTTTTTACTTAACTCCACCTCTCTGTTTTCAAATCAAATTTAATCTTACTAATTTTACTATTATGCCACGGCTAGCCTTCTTTAATCTACACAGAGTGCACAACGTTACGATGATCAATTTTTCTCTTCTCCACCCCTTTATGATTACCTATTTGTTTGAATTGATAAAGCAAAGTCAATTAATTTCATATAATGAAAAGAAATATTATTTACAATTTTTGAAAATATTCAATTACACCCTTCAATCAATTAATATCATGTGTATCATTTATCCCAAAATTTATATATTTTCAATTCAATCTAAAGTCACCAAAAACTACCCCCAAAGAAACCTGGAACGTTCTAGACCCCTTTATCATATATTACGTAAGTTTAACGTATGCAATGTTTGTTGTTGACTTTATTACAAGTTTATATAAATTGAATAAGTTTAGTATTGAAAAATAGAAAAATATCTTACAATTAAATAGATCTGACCTGCTACAGGTTGTTCGGGTTGTGGATTAACACCCTTTTGTTGTCCTCCTTCGTTTATCACTGCTCTGCTTAGTTGAACCCCTCATTTTCCATAAATTACTCCGTGCTTCTTTATTTTATTTGCATTGAATCTCGCAACTCAAAATTGTACCAGAATTGTACCAAAATATAATTGTCGATGCTGATTTGAAATATTATATTGACCCAAATTTGAATTGTTATCGACGCATACTTGAATTATTCAGAAATACACCACCAATTTGAATTATTATCTTCAACACTCGAATTATTCAAAAATGTTCCACCAATTCGAAATGTTCAGAAATGTTATATCACCAATTCGAAGTATTATATCAACCATTCGAATTATTATATCTATCCACACATTTGAAATATTTAGAAACGTACCATAGATTCGAAATATTCTATCGATCCATTCGAATTATTCTCATCAACACATTTAAATTATTATATCCCAGATTCGAAGTATTCAAAAATGTACCACCAATTAGAAATATTCTATCGATACATTCGAAGCCGTTAAACGGCAAAAGAAGTTTCATAATTGTAACACTATTATCGCTTGAGATTTTATTAAATAACGGGTGACTTTCTGTTTCACAGTGACGCAGCTTCGCCCTGCCTGAGTTTTAAACTGACTCGTCTTATCATTGCTCTGTGTTAATATAGGCTGTTCCCCCTTACATGTGGGCTGGGTTTTCAACAGTTTTGCCGATATCTCAACCAATCAGATCTTTAATATGCCCTGCATTTTCTGATGTAATTTCATCGGTTTTCCATGTAATGGTGTTTATTTGATATCTTATTATTCGTTATCTTGACCATACGTTGTTTTGTGTAGATATCGCCTTTTTGGATAATTGAACAAAATAAATGATGTAACTTTAATTCTGTTTTCGTTTATGTATTTTTGCGCGTGTTTGAAACTGCGTTTTCTTATCAAAAATGTTTATTATTTCCGCATAGTTGCATAAAGCTTTGTTAGGTTTTATCTCTTATCTTCGTATTTGTTTTATAACTAATTAGAACACTTCTCAACGCGTGTTTAATTACATGTACTGTCACTTCTTCTGAATATGCGTTCTATTGTTGAAGGATTACTTAAAATTAATAAAGGTTTATACAGAGTGTTGAATGCTTGCTATTTACATAATGTATGAAGTACCTATTTTTCTGCTAAATACTCGTTCTATTGTTGTAAGATATGCTTACTTGCATCGTTTAAAGCTAATTACGGTCTATATACATGGTGTTAAATGTTTGCTATTTACATAATAAACGAATTACTTAATTTTCTCCTAAATAAATGCAGTTTTCTGATTCCTATTGCAATTTATGGTTACTACACGACCCTTGCTGCTCAATACACCCCTAAACAACCCCTTATCACAGCAATATATATATTGTTGTGTTTTTACCTGAACAATCGACCCCCAGCGATGGGCGTCATAAAATTCTGCTATGATATAGCCCCACGATTTTGCATACCATAAATTGCTGTGATACGCGATTTTTTTTGAGCCCCTACGTTATGAAATGTTAAATTAGGATTTTTACCCGGACTAGCTTACTGAATTGATCTTATTGAATCAAATAAAGCAATTCTATAATACACAACATAATAATTGATAATATTTACAACACTCAAAATTTTCTTTTTTGTACAGAATATCTACATATACCAGATTTGTTTTTTTTGAAAGCCAGCAAAAATATCTTTTACTTATTCAGGGGCCTTCGAACGTTCAAATATACCTATTCCATTGTCATAAATTTTAAGTGACCCTTTTTGATGACTCTTACAAATATACAATATGACAAATATTAAATCAAAACAGTTTTCAATAATAAAGTGTATTAAGATTGCTAACCTGGAATGGGTTCTGTAGTTCCATTCTAGTCTTTGATCGGCATCCCCTTTCTGTGTTCGCTTTGCTTATTGATATGCCGGCCCCATATAAGAATCGCCTCCCATAAATCGATTCCAATTAAAATCATTGGGAATATGCCCAAATTAGAATACTTTCATTTTTAAATTATCTCCAAAATTAGAGTATGTTCGAAGTTAGAAGTCCCAAATTAAAGTCTTCTTAAATATCCCAAATTAAAGTCGGAATTAAAATCCAAAATTAAGAGTCGAAATTAAAATCCAAATTACATGTCGGAATTAAAAGCCCTGTTTTATTACTATTAGAAATGAATTTAATTAAGTCGTATTACTTACGTCTATTTATAGATCGGCTTATTTTCGTTGCACAAATTCTAGCACTTTTAATTCAGATTTATTTGGTTTATAATTCACTGGTTACGTAAGCTTTTAACACTTTTGAACATAGTCGTTGCTCAGTTTGAATATACACTAAACTGTCGCTTCGTCACTATCGTATATATAAGCCCTACCTTCAATTGATTTAATTGGCTTGTTGACGTTCTAGGGCGATACTTCTACCTTATCTCACATACCTCGAGATTTTCACCAATTGTTTAGTTTAAATCTTTCAATGCATGCCTTGTCTGTCACGTATGCATCCCGCATATCGTGGTATTTTCGAGAATTTCCAACTTTTGACTTTTATTAACTCACGTATTCGGATGTTTGTTAAATTTTATCGTCTAAATTCAACCGCCTGGTGTTTATTTGTTCTACAGAATATTGGATTTTTGAACAAATGTGATTTCTTCCAGTCACGTAACGATTTTCTAATAATGAATTATTTAGAATGCGTGTACGATGATATTCTCAACGTAATTATTAAATATTTGCAATGCCAATTTATCTATGCTTCCCGGTGATTTAATATTGATGCAATTTGTTGCGTTTAAAAATCTTATCTTTACTTGTAAACTACACTCTGACATCTTTATGTTCTCATGCATTTAATCCCGTGTATTTTATATACACTGTCCTCTCAATTAACAGTATGTAGAGTGACCGTTTTACTCTTATAATTTCTGGAATTATGTGCTTTTCATAAAGTGAAAGTTGTTTACATTTATTCTATGACCCCCATGACTTAACTTACCCCTAAACTACCCTATTATCATAGAAATATATATATATATATATATATATATATATATATAATAAGACGTATCTGTAAACAAACTCTATGAAAATAATAGAGCCTATTGACTAATACAAATTGGGTTAGTAGTTATATAGCCATTAACAAAAAATTAGCTTTATTACTTCACAGGGGAGGAAACATCCACTGGCCAACGGTTTTAACTTTGTTAAGCCTCATCAGAGGAAATAGTTTCCAAGAACCCCATGAAGTAATCGAAGCTATTATACTGATATAATTTCGAAACAATCTCTGTAATATGGCAAAAGTAAATAACACCGCCATCAGGTGATAAAACACCAACACTACTAAGTGTGGAAGTACAGAATTGAATCGAAACTAGATAGTAAATTCTATAGATGGCTATACAAGTACGTCTGGCTATTTGAGATTTGCGAAATGTTACAGCAAAATTTATTTCCAAACGTAACAAACCTTCTCGTGGCGACACCCGGGTTCATGCCCCAAGGCAATTCAAATAATAAAAGACAAGTTATTTGCAGTCCACAATAAGAAATTGTATAGAACAATATATAAAATAAGATGAATCTGTAAATAAACTTTTATGAAAAAGGAGGCTCTCTTCCGATGTTCAAATCTGTAACATAAACATAACTTAAGTTTAGTGTAATTCATTAAGTTGAATTATTAAAACCCCATTGTGATCCGACGATTAAATATTATTATTAAGCATATTCTGTTAAGACGCATTTTATCGAAAAATACAATAACTTCTGCTACAGGATTACTACTTTTTTTTTTACTTACCGTCAATAAGCATGGAACTATGATTATCTGCAACAGATTTTGCTTCAAATTGAACCTCATTATTTTCATTATCTTCTGCGAATCTTCCTTCTACAAGTTCACTAATCAAAGACAAAGTTTTTTTTACTTTTTTATTTTTATGATCTTAAAGAAAAATAAATAATTGGACTTTAAAAGTAAATAATTTATTGTCCTTGTAAGTGTAATACATTAGATCTAAAGGCTCAATAAAACATATTCCTAGTTCTACCTTTTAGAACTTGTTGTTGCTTTTCTTTAAAAATTTTGAGGTTATCCTGTTTTGTTACTTCATTTTCTCTTTCAGTATTAGATTTTCCTTTAATATTGCCATTATTTGGGTTTGTTGCCAAATGAACTAGCATTTCCCCCCATGAAAACATTGCATTAATTCGTTTAATTTAAAAACACACACACACTAAGGTACTACCTGCTGACCATCAACTAACTTCAAAACAGTCAGTGGAAGAAGGTGCTAAGCCTGCCACAGCCATCTACTGGATAAAGGTGTTAAAAGCACATAACCCCTTTATGCAAATTTGCTGTTTATTGTTAACATACAGTTAGCACCTTTATCAACTGGTAACTTTGCCATTATCAGTTCTCTGCGAACCAAAATGTGGGAATCGAAAGAAGAATAGCTCTTAGCACCTACATCCACACAATATCTCAATATTTTTAAAAATGTGACTTAGCACTTTATCTACTTACCCCTTCAATTTTGCAAACCTCCAAAGTTAGACATTGCATTTATATTTCCAATGCTCCACCCGAAGGTACTACATTGGCCAGGAGGCGAGTTTTTTGTTGCCCGGAAATTTAGGATTTTGCCGAACCCTTGTCGTTCCAGGCAAGGTAGGGATCTTTAACGTGCATGACAACACTCACACACGGGACCTCTATTTAACCTCTCATCCGAACGAGGGCGTAATTTTTGTGAAAAATGCTCACCTGTCATTTTTCAAGCAGTCGGCCGTGTCGGGATTCGAACCCAGGACCTTGGGAACCGTAATCTTATCCAAAGTTAGACAATCAACTTGTAACATGTGCAACTTCTATTTCATTGATATTTTAGTTGTTTCACAGTCTTCTTTTTTGAAACTTGTATACAGTAGGAGCAATATATCTAGCCTTATTCGACAAACCTGTTTACAACAATAACACAGCCCAACAAAAAATTTGTTATTTGGATTTGTTCATTTTTTTGAAGTTTTGGTGGCTAATCTAATAACAAATCAACATTTCTTTTGTTTCCATATGCACAATTTTTAAATAAATTTACTAGGTGTCATATTTATGGTTTTTTAAATATTTGCCAATAAAAATTAAATAACATTCTAAAAATTGCTATGCCACAGATTAAATTCTGTATACAAATCAATAAAATACCATAGGGGAATTCTCGAAAGTAAAATTCAATTGCTGGGATTCCCTGATTTGCAGTCAGACCGTTGGCAAATGAGATATAAATGGACGTCTTTGTATAACAAGCGCATTCATTAATCTGTTTGCGTTCAGTCTAGGCAGTCGTTGTTTAGTGAGCTTTTTGCAGTTAAATTCGTGTTTAAAATGCTAAGACTTTGTCAAAATAATCCAGATATTTTTTTGCCGTGTGTGGTTGTTTTGTGGTCAAGAAATTTAGACGTAAAATTACATCACTGTTGAAACACCAATAGCACGCATATTTTAAAGTAAAGATTGATGATCGACAAACATTGGGCACCACATGTTGTATGTAAGATATGTGAAGAGGATTTAAGGCATTGGGGTAATTGGAATAAGGAAATCCCTACCCTTTGGAATACCAATGATTTGGTGAGAGCCAACAAATCACCATGATGACTGTTATTTCTGTATGTGCGATGTACGTGGATATAACACAAAAAATTTAAAAACATAATTTATCCAAACCTCAAGTCTGCAATTAGGTCAGTATCACATGGTCCAGACATGCCAATACCTGAGAAACAAACAAATTTAGAAGATGTTACAAGCAGTTCTGAACCCGAAGTTGATGAAAACAACTTTACCAATGCCAGTGAAATATCGAGGGTTTCTAAGCAACCGCAGTTATGTTCCAAGACCAAACTTAACAACATAGGTCTTCCAAAGGATCTTTCCGAAATTTTAGCATCCAGACTTCAATGTAAAAATTTACTAGCAGACGTTAAAATCTCGTATTTAGGAAACGCGACTCCGAGTATTCAAGCCATTTTGAAAATAGTGATTGTCTAGTTTATTACACCGACATTTCCAGGCTGATAAACAAACTTGGGGCACATACAATTCCGATAATTGGAGGGTTTTTATTGATTCTTCCAAAGGAAGCCTTAGAGCTGTTCTCCTGAACAATGGGAATGTTTTTTCATCAGTAGCGGTTGCCCATTCTGTGCAAATGACGGAAAGCTAGGAAAATCTTAAAGTAATGCTTGAAAAAATCAAATATAATTATTATAGTTGGAAAATATGTGGAGATTTGAAAATTGTGGGACTTCTACTAGGACAGCAGCCAGGGTATACAGAGTACCCATGTTTTTGTGTGAGTGGGACAGTTAAAGTAGACATCAACATTGGAAGAAACGGGATTGGATAAGAAGAGATAATTTATCTTCCGAATCAAAAAATGTTCTGCAGGAAACCCTTGATCCACAAAAAAATCTTGTTACCTCCACTGCATATTAAACTAGGATTAATGAAACAATACGTTAAAGCTTTAAATAAAGATGGACTGTTTCAAATACCTTTGTAGAAAATTTCCCTCTATCTCAGATGCAAAATTAAAGGAAGGAATTTGTTAATACCATGAACGAAACTTAGAAAGATGCATGTATTTCATTTGCTAATGTTATTGAAGGTTTTTTGAGAAACAAGGATCCTAACTACGAGGAAAGCTTCATTTAACCTAACCGAACTATTTTTAGTTACCAATTTTGCAAGTTTCTCAAAAGTATTAATATAGTAGTAATGAGGTTTTTGTTCTGGAGAGTATTACTTTTTTGTATTTTATTTTAATTTCAGATGATAGGTAAGGTCATCAGGCTTCGTGATAATCATTAGCACCTTCAGAGTTGTGATGTTCCTTTGAAACGATGATAATTATATTTCATTTTAATAGTTTCTGTATTAGTAAATTCCATCAATAGGGTTAAACAATTTCCTTTAAGAACAATAATTTTTAGGTTACTATATTTATTATCTAAGGTAAAATTATTTTGCATCATATATGGTTCATACCCAAAGGTTGTCAAATTTATTGTCAGTTTTTAAAGGTTAAAGACACCATCATAATTTCGTCGGTGTGTCTGTGATCTCATTTCTAGACATGAAGATGTGTATCGACTCAAATAAATAAGAAGCCCCAGTTTTTGGTTTAGTTGAGCTGTCCAAATGTTAATTATACATATACATTACATAGGAAAAAACAATACAAGGTATTTTCATTTTGCATTCCTAATTCATATGTCCGAAGTTTTGCCAAAGATGTTTCGAATTATTTTAGGAAGGGAAGATTCATTTTCTTAAAGCACTTGGTACTTAACATCCAAACAATTACGACTTTAGTAGGTTAGCCACCTTTTACAAAAATGGTTATCAAACAAAGTCGTGACGATAATACCCTACCAAGTTGGTTATTTTTAATTTTAGGGATATTGATTTCCAGATCGACAACTTTATATTAGAGATTAGCATGTCAAGGGTTGCGAAGTTACATAACGACATTTGTGGTATCTGCTTTAGCTACAGTCCACAATCACTCTGGGTATTTATAAAAAGCATCTGAAACTATACTAGAGAGAAAGTTTGTAACTAAATAAACATTTGTAATTCAATGCATAAACTGATAAAATGTACCTATAGTACACCTGTTGAGTTAAGTAAATTTGCGATATATTTGATTTTTAATACTTGTTACAGACGGTATCATGTATTTGTAATGAAAATGTAAGTGTGCTATATAGTGAGAAACGAGAGTAATGTATAGTGAAAAAACACGTTTATATTTCGTTTTTGAATTGATATAAAAGTATAGTTACAGTGTTGATGTAATAAATTATTTTGCAATTACCTAGAGGCATGATTGAAACTTCAGGGTCATTTAACATTTGATTTTAGAAGCCTTAACGATTTCTCGGGTAAATTTTAAGCTAGAATCACTCTCCTGATCTCAGGTTTTGGCACCGTCTTGTTATTCGTTTTAGGGGTTTTCCCTAGGAACCCTGCGAAATTAGGCAACACCCAAGATACTTTCCGATAAAGAGATATTACACAGCTGATAGCTCTCCGGGATCCTCTTCAAACACACCACCAGTCCAACTTGAGTTAGTCGGCAACCATTATTGTTAGTACAATCGAGGTTTTAGGTATTTTACTGAAACAGAATTTTTAGTGCTGTACTTCGAGTTTTTGTGTGAATTACCGGCTAGATTTTCTGGAGCCAAAACTGCACATAAGAGTAATTACTTGTTTTTCTATCCATATCACCACCGCTAACCATAGCCATACAGTTCTTCATATTGAACACTCTCTTCCCACCTGTATTATTTTCTGCCCTTTACTCTGCTACGTGCATAGCCGTAGCCTAAAAAAAACCTAAAAATAAAGAAAGACTGTCCGGGCTCAGCCAATGAGTGGGTGGGGTTTTAGAAATGCTCAAACAAAAGAACGGAGGACCTGAAATAAAAATAAACCAAACACACTCGCACTCATTCAATAAATTAACCACCGGCATCCAGAAAACCTTATAATTAACATCAAAGCAAAATACAAAATGTATATATAGGAGTACAAACAAACAAAGCCATACATAAAATATCAGAACACGGTAGTTTACATTTATTATTACTAAAATTTTGTATTTCAAGAAAGGTTACACCCAATAGTTGGTCTAAATAAAAATTTAATCCGCACACAGAGGAGAAAGCAAAGTAGTTTATCAAATTCCAAAAATGTGTCTTTAAATTTGGTTGTGGTAAAACTGGGGTTTACCACAATTTTAACTCACAAATAATTTTAGTCACATAGTTGTTGAAACGAGACAAAAACAGGTAGTAAAGGAAATGTGTATACGACCTTAGGGTTCCACTTGTCTTCTAACGAACAGGGGCAGCAGTCCCACAGGGCCCATACATCACGTACATAGTGTTAGCACTTAGCAGTACACCCACAACAGTACATAGCAGCAGTAGGACCAAAGAAAATCCAACACTTCTAGCTGCCGGGAAACACATTCCGCGTGCCACCTTAGAATAACCAAACTATATCAAATAAACTTGCGATAACAACCAGAAATAATTCTTAAGACAGCATTATCGTCCACAACAGAATGCCTTTCAAATACACCCGTTCGCTCTATATCTCGTGTATCTCTGAAAAGGATGTTCGGAGCGTTGCTATCCAACCTTGCATTGTATAGCGCAGAGCTTCGTCTATCGACGTAATACAGGGAATAACCACAAATAACAGGCGACCTTGCCCTAACGAAGCATAGTCTTTAAACACCCAAACACAAATAGAATATTTTATTGCAATTTTATTGTCAATTAGCGAACAGAATTTTAATTAAACGGAATTATCTAGATGAACAACTAAATTTGGAACGAAATCATTTTTCTTATTATTTTTAAATAGGTGAAAATTTTTAGAACGCGGTTTTGATTAAAACGGACTTTATATATTAGGAACGAATATAGTTTGGCTGATTTTTATTAGAATTCAACGTAACAACTCCTATCCCAATTCTTAATTTTGAGGCTAGTTCTAAAATTTCTTAATTTTTCTTCCTATACTCGTTCTGGAAGTCTCGGCATGTTACACAAATTGCTTTCTGTTTTCATTACTGTAATTAGTAGAAAAAGTGCACTTTGTAAATTTAGCAGGCACGATAATTGAAATAATAAAAAAAGTTAGCACTAATATGCATCTTTGAGTTTGAACGCACTGTATAGTTCTCCAATGGAGGCTGCATTATTGTTCTTTCGCTAAACACAGCAAACCCATACCTATAAGCCATTTACATTATACTGTTTTGTGAAATAGCCGTCAAGCTTATTATTGGAACCTCTTACCACATTTCTCTATTAGTTGTACTCCATCACCTTGGTTTTCAAAAATCTTCAATACACTAATAAAGATGTATAATGAAAATAAGTAAGTTGGTAAATTCATTATCTAGTAATTTTTATTAACATAATTTTATGTATGCACAAGAATATACATAACCACAAATCAAACACGAAATCTTTTTATAAATTAACTTGTTGCTGTAAGATACATCACTTAAAAGTTCAATTTGGGGCTACTTTAAAGTCTTTTTATTAAAATTACAACTTAATCACCCTAATGTAATACATAAAGATACATTTAGAAAATTATAATTTAAATACATAGTCAAAATAATAATCAGAATAAAAATTTTAAATTACAACTTAACTTACTTTTATAAAACAGTATGGCATGCTTCAAGCAAAAACCTGTCACTACAAGCAGATATTAAAATAAGACCTCCCTAATTAAAAAGAAAGTTCAATATAAGGCCTTAATTTTTTTTTACCGAGGATTCAAGTTTTAATATATAAAAATTTTGTAATCATAATAATTTACTTTAACACATTTGGGTTTAAGATTGCTTGATTTTTCAAGCAGTTTCTAAAATTAAACTTTTCTAGAAATAAAATAAAAATTAAATACTGCAAAACCAAAAAGTGGTACTCGGCAAATATTATTAAAAGATGTACTCCATATAAAGAACTGCACTAATAATGACGACTTAGAACAGCATCATTTAACCTAAAATAAAACACTCATTACACTTCGGTAAGTTGAAATATAAAACTTTCACAATATTAAAACAGCAAAATGGAAGTGCTAGTATTACTATTAACTAAACTAAATAATATACTACCATTTATATACATATTCTTATTATAATAAGTATAATAAATATTTCAGTTTTTTAATAAGTACCAATATATGTCTGGTTTGGTAAATAATGGTTTGTAATATTTATAATAATAATTGAAAAAACCCCATACATGGATGCTTACAATTACAAATAATCGGTTAAAATGAATTATTTCTACATAACATTAAGACTAAACCATGAACTGACAGCATTACTTGGAATACCAGTGTTCTAATAACCAGTGATACATGATAATATGAAAACATAACCAAAACAACTAGAAGTCACCTAAAAAATATGGTAATAATATATTTAGAGGAATAACAAGATACAAACTCTTAAATAAAAAATTTCCTAAAGTTTTAGACTGTACACCATGGGTAATGTACAGATTCATACCTAGAGTAAATGTAAATTAGAAAAAAATTAGGAACTTTAATAATACATTAGCCTAGTTTCAAACATCTACACACTTCTATGTAAAATCCTGAACAACTGAGGTAAAAATATTGCAAAGTTAGTGACCACTGAAACAGTGCTACTGCCATACCTGGCACAGCACCATGCATTAAACAAACGGGTTCAGTAAGTGCTCCTTCCATAAATGAGCACAAAGTTTAAAATAGAAATTTTGTATTGGTAACCACTCATTAAATTTTTGTATTACTATCCTACATGTGTCGATCAGTTTCTCACGTGCATTTGTAGTTACTGTAATGTGTTAACCCATTAGTGCATAACGTCTCTTTTAGGAGACATCAACATTTTAGTGCTTTTAGACACTTTACAGATGCATAACTTAACCTCAAAATATCTCAACTGTAGTATTAGTGTTTAAATGTGATTATCAATTTTGCGTAAGAAGTAATAATAAGGGGAAAACTTAAAAGATGGATCCTACTTAATATCCAACAAGACACGGTGGGTATGTAAATTTAATACAATAAGGTTACAAAAAACGTTTGAACTGAAATTGTTAGGTTATGGTACTGTAAAAGCATTGTAAAGTTACGTACTAATAGTAGGGGTGTTTTTTTACATTTAAATACTATAACTTGCATTTAAAATAATGATGTTTCAGATTACCGCATGAACTGGTATCGATTCTAGAAAGTGATGACTTTTATCAACCTAAGACACAGATCAGGATAGCAATGAATATGATGATGAACACGAGGGTGACATAAATCGTTTTGGTCCTGCTATGTTAAAAGCGAAGTGGAGTTGGTTTTGTATTCAACAAATCAACCTACAAGTTCGAAGAAAAAAGATTACCCATCATCTCTATCATATGATAACACAGAATTACTGTATTTAGCGAATCAAGATAATCACTCGTCACTTTTGCAAGCACACCACACTAAACATACCATCCCATCTCAGAATAATTTATCTTCACCAGCTAAAATTAATAGAACATATGTTACCAAATCGGCAAAAATGCGAAAATCCAGAAAATCGGGTAAAGATTTACAGACAACACAAAAACCATCACGTACAAGAGCAAACAACACAGCTAGTGCCGAAGAAGTAAAATAGAGTAACTCTAACCTTGAACCTGAATTTATTTTGTAGAATTACGTTAGTTGGTCAAACTGCTAACAGATTGCTCTCATCTGTAGTTCCTATATAAACAGGAAGTTAGATCATCTGTTAATGACAAGTACTGCAAGATAGTGGCATCATGAATGCTCCTCTGATAAACCCATCTGAATTCAAGTTTGTGGTGCTCAGATCCAGATTTTCTTTACCAGAAAGATTTATTGAACTCCAAAGTTGATTCATAAATTAACAGTTTACCAAAATTACAAAACGTAAATGTGTCTTATCATAATTGATACGAAAGTTGTGAATTTCTCACGCTTTTCTAATTTCTGTAAGCTAATTCATACAGTACCTTATTACTTCAAATTTATTGAAATTTGCAAAACCAAGACCACGGACAAAAGCCGAAATATATCATGCTACATTGTTTCTAGTAAAATTCTCAGCACGGTCCTTTTTCAGAAGAACTAAGATTTCTGATAGAATGTAAAAATATCAACAGTAAAAGCAAAATGTTACGACTTTCTCCATTTCTTGATAAATATTGCGTTTCACGAATTGGGGGGCATTTAAAAAACAAATTTACATAATATTAAACATCAAATGTTACTGTGCTCGAAACATCCTCTAACCAAACTGCTGTTTACATGCGCACACAAAAGACTATTACATGCAGACATTCAAAACTTGCTATACACTATTCGTCAAAAATAGTGGCTGCTTGCTGGAAAAATCTAGCAAGAAAAATTGTGTATAACTGCATGGTTTGTTTTAAAATCGAACCACAGTTTATAACTATTATGGATGCGCTTCACAAAGAACGAGTTTTTCTAGCTCTGCCTTTCAACGTGACTGGTGTCGATTTTGCAGATACCTTTGTTAGTAAAGACAAAAGTGGCAAAGGATGTAAAATGATTAAATGTCATGTCTGTTTCTTCATGTGTTTTGTATCAAAAGCTACACATTTAGAGTTAATCACGGATGAGTTCAAAAAATTTGATTACAGCCTTACGAAGATTTGTTACATGATGTGGAAAACTTGTAGAAGTATTCACCGACACTGGTACATATTTTAATAGTGCTCATAACTAGAAAGATTTGGGTATTTTCTTATAGAAAACAAAACAATATTGCTTGACCAAATTACACATGAAGGCTTAGACTTGCAATTTATACCACTTTCACAGATCTAGAAAGCAGGCATTAAGGCTATAAAACATCATCTTAAGAGTGCAATGTTCAAATCCCAATTATTTTATGCCGTTAATTCCAGATCACTTTTTGATTGAAGCATCTATAACTGCTTTAACTGCACTTTGTCAACACCCGTGAAAACCACATAAAGTTGTGGTTCACACAAATATTCAGTGCATTGGATTATCTTATTTAGACATAATATATACAGTAATTTTACGTGCTCTGTGAAGTGCACTTCCTAAATGAAATAACATAACCCTAACTGAAATAAACCAAGTTTAACTAGCGTTGTATAATTGTTTATGAAGTCATATCTGCATGAACATAAGCAGATGGTTCTTGTTAGGAGATTCATATCCAATATCTTCATTGCATCATTGTTTATGAAGTCATATCTGCATGATCATAAGCAAATGGTTCTTGTTAGGAGAATCATATCCAATATCTTCATTGCATCATTGGGAGTACCTCAAGGACCAAACCTTAGCCCACTACTCTTTTTATTATTTATTAACACCATACCTTCTGTAATACAGTTCTCTTTCATATTACTGTTTACCGATGACTTAAAGTTATATGCATCAATTAAAGATATTCTAGATTGTGAAAGGTTACAAGCTGATTTAAATAGTATCAGTGAGTGGTGCAAAAACCACAAGCTGTACTTTAATAAATGTAACATTGTTTCATTTGCAAGAAAATATAATCCACTAAAATATGAATATAACATTAGTGCAGTGATAATACATCATTTATTGGAGATAGAGATTTAGGGGTTGGTTGTATTCGATAGCCGCTTGAGATTCGATGCTCATATTGCTGAAATATCAAACAGTGCTTATAGAATGTGTGGTTTCTTGGTCCGGAACATGATACACTTCAATAGTATTAAATGTATCGGATTACTATTTATAACTATTGTTAGGACTTTATTAGAGTATGCATCAGTTGTGTGGAGTCTCAATATGAATGTCACAAATACAATATTGAAAGAATACAAAACAAATTCATAAGGTATTTACAGTACAAAGAGACTGGGCAGTATCAATTTAATACTACAAAAGCTTATTTAAGGGTGCTATATAATTTACATTCCCTAGAAATTAAAAGAAATACAGCATATATTTTGTATTTGCATAAATTGTTGAATAACGGGGTTGATGATGCACAATTATTGTCTTTAATAAGTTTTAATGTATCATCTTATTATACAAGGAATAAAGTAATTTTTCGTACTAATTGTGCTCGAACTAATATTTGCAATAATACTCCAGTGAATGTAACATGTAATTTATATACTGCAATAGAAAATGACATATTTTTAATATTGTATACAGCAATTTGCAGAATTTATTATTTAAGTTAATGTAGAAATAAGTATTAACAACTTGTATGTAACTGGGTATTGTACCTGTTGGGTTTATATTAAATAAATAATTATATAATGACTTCCACTGAATTTTGTCCGCATGAGAAAGCGACGCCTGTTTAAATGATCGGGTAAGTTTGCAACCCTCCCTACAGCTTACGGAGTGAAATGTATAACAGGTTGCCTAAGTGTTATAGAAACATTAGCAATGTACTATATCAAACTACAATAAAAAATTCTCAAATCGAAACCAACAAGAAGCCTAGAAGGAAATACGTGAAATTTGGTGTAAGCCAATTATAGAAGAAGTCGAGGTTGGAAAACCAGGGGATTGACTGTGTAGTCGGAGAGAGGTCAATTTGAATGCTGCCAAAGTGGTTTGTGTTTAGAGATGGTTGCAGTTAAAATTTTTCATATGAAATGCTCTGCAATATTAAAAACTCAATATTTAGTCACATTCTTAAACTTCTGTTTGGCTTACTTATATGCCTTCTAAGATATTTAAATAATACAAAACATTTTTCTTCTTTACATTGATAGTATTCTTTCTTAAAGAATAAATAACCTAATATTGATGTATGTTACAAAATTAATCCAGATTACTTATTACCCAACTATATAAATACAATTCGCTTCATTCAGTACACCACAAAGTCCTCAACCAAAATGGTAACTTACCACTGATTTTAATTGGAATCTTGTGGTTTAAAATCAATCTTAACAACTTTGGGTTTCATGCTGAAACAAACACTATGCATTAACCATATAACGAAACACATATTGATTTCTATTACTACCTTTTGATATGCTTAAATGTGAGTGATGATGGAGTATGCATTAAATCCTTAGTAGTCAACCTATTCCTGTTTTCAAAAATACCCGCTGCGGACTGAAAACATTATTTCTATAACTATAAAGTTGATTATTAAACTTAATATTTTAATAGGGCTAAATTACATATCAGATAAGGTTTAAACACTATGTCACAATGCTTTCATTTTTCAAACCAATAAGTATAATGAAATTTCCTGTTGCTGTGGGATACTACACGAAGTGAAATCATGGGCGAGATAGCAAATTTCTGTACTTCTTCTTGCAAATGCAAAATATAGCCTTTGGGAACTTCTATATTAAAGACTTTCATTAATGAGAATTATTAAACATTCTGCAACTGATAAAGAAAACAGCACTGTTCGATATTTGTTTAAAAGCGTATTGTCAAATTGTTGCAGAGATTAATATTCCTTAAAAACCATTATGTTCCAACCAGCCTTATTATATTTGTATTATAATAGGACATATGTAGTGTTAACTTTGATAAAGATGTTTTATCTTTGTCAGCATTTGGATTAGCAGTTGTATTTGTGGGTTAAAACAACTCGATAAATAGTTACCAAAATGTTTAATTCATGTTTGTCCTCTCCTTCAATCTGGATATCATTTAATATGCAGTTTAAATTGTCTTTCTGTAATTATGTTGACAATCAGTCAGTTCAAAAATTAGCTTCTAATGTATTATAGTCGGACCAAACACATCCACAATAGGTACCAATACATTAGGAAACTAACATCCAATGAACAAATTAAACTGTCATATATGCCTACTGAACAAACAATAGTTGACATATGTACAAAATTTTTACCTGTGTATAAACAGATGTGCACAGAGGAACTCGGTTTAAAATAATATCATGCAATTTGAAGCGAGATTTATAAAACTGTCCCACTCCATACAGGTGATGGGCCCAGATAGCAAGCACACAATTGGCTACCTATAAATTGAAAATTGGATTTTTTATAGTTTTGTTGCTTGTTTACATTTTGTTAAACAAAGATTCTCCTGTGTTAGTTAATGGACTTGCTCAACTTAAAGGACAAGAAAACTATAGCATATATAATTGCAAATGAAGAATCTATTAAGACGTGATAGTCTTTGAAATGCAATAATAGACTATCCAAAAGGAGATAGCACAGATATAGCAACAAAGACTCGAAAAGATGAAATTTCACTTAGTAAATTAGTTTAACGATCCAAGCTAATTATTAATCAAATGTTATGAAAGCATTCCATGCTCAGGAAAAGGGTTTCGAAGACAAGGGACTTAATCACCACATTAAGGTGAAATTTGTTTTCAATTAAATTAGGAAACTTTAATACTATGGAACAGTACGTAAATAAAATTATAACCATTTCCTAAGGCTACCGAATATTGGAAAACCAATCGATGATGAATATATAGGAGTCATCATGTTGCAAGGGTTGCCAGATGATTATGAACAAACGACAATGGCATTAGAACATTCTAATGTCCAATTTATTAATGATCTTGTAAAAATTAAATTACTACAAGATAAAAAATGATGAAAATACTGCTCTGATTAATAAAAAACATCAGTATAAGAAAATGAAGAAGCTATGTTGCTGGAAATACAAGCAACAAGGACATTTAAAATATAACTGTCCAAGAATAATGGAGGTAAAGCTAAACAAGTTCAGACTTCAACACTAGAAGATGGAAACAGGAGAAAAGGCAATAAAGTGTTATTGACAGCACTAGGTGCTAGTATAAGATTCAAATCTAACGACTGATATATAGATTCGAGTGCCACTAATTATATGACTGCTCGAGCTGATTGGATGGATAATTTTATCGATCAACAAAAGGGGCTTGAGGTAACTGTTGCCAACAATTATAAGTTATACACAAATGGTGTTGGAGAAATTTCTGTAAAGGCAAAGAATGGTGTTGTTACTAAAATTACAGAAGTAATACGTGTGCCCAAAATTTATGCGAACCTTTTGTCTGCGAGCTCTATGGTAAAAAAGGGTTTTACTATAATTTTTGATGTTAATGGATGTAAAGTTGTTAATAACAAAGATGCCATAGTGACTGCTTCGGAAGTTGAGCCAAATTGTTTGCTTTGTCCAGTAATACTTATTCAGAACAATATCTTTGGAATAGGAGGTTAGGTCATTTGAATCGTATAAATATCAATTTATTTAAAAATGGTTTAGCTTGTGGTGTGAATTTTAATTCAGATGCCACAGGACTTAATTTTATAACATGTATAGAAGATAAATAATCTTGAAAAGTAAGAAATTGTCCAAGAATAAGTTAGATTTAGTGCATTCCGATCTAAGCATACCCATGCCAGTTGAATCTTGGAGTGGTAAGAGGTGCATGCTAACTCTTATTGATGATCATAGCAGAATGACATTTACTTATTTTAATAAGTCAAAAATTGAAATAAAATCCTCTATTTTGAACTTTGTTAACAAAGTAGAAAACGCATGTCAAACCAAAGTTTAGGTCAGACAATGGCACTGAATTCTGTAATGGCAAGTTAAAAAGTTCTTCATGGCTAAAGGCATCAAGCATCAATTGACAACTCCTTATACACCACAACAAAATGGTATGGCAGAATGTTGCAATAGAACCATCATGGAAAAAGCTTCAAATATGACCATATATCTTATTAATCAATCAACAACAAAGAAAATTCCAGGAAATGTACCATTAGAAGTAAGGCAAGGCAAGAAACTAGACGAGTCACTTATCGGTTGAGAAGCCTATACACGTGTACCCTGTGAAACGAGAAACCCATTCAAAATGTAGGCGTTAAATTTTTGTAGGTTAATATGAGAACAGGAAAGTCTATAGGCTGTTTGATCCAGACACTTGTCAAATTGAAAGATCCAAAATTTCGGATGATATTCATGAAGATAATAACATAGATCTAGACATAGGACATCACGAAACAGAACAGGTGATTGAAATGCCTAAAGCATATTACAAAGGAAAAGACGTTGATTGAAATGCCTAAAGCATATTACAAAGTAAAAGACGTCCAAAACAATTTCCTGACTTTCTTACGATTTATACCACATTAGAAATTGATGAACCTTTAACTTTAAAGAAGCATTGTCAAGCGAAGAAAAAGAAAATTGACAAAAGCTATGTCTAATGAATTAAAATCGCTAGAAAATTAGAAAGTATGGATGCTAGTTGACAAGCCTGGAAGTGACAAAAATATAGCCAAAAACAAATGGGTGTTCAAAATTACAAGGAACTGTGATGGAGAAGTGTTTGTTATAATGCTAGATTGGTGGCGAAGGGATTTACTCAACAGCTTGGTGTTGACTATTATGATACACCTGTCATCCATCATAGCTCCATGAGAATTCTGTATGCTCTGTCTGCTATCTTAGACTTTGAAACTGAACACGTTGATATTGATACTGCATACCTATATGGAGAATTACACGATGAGATATTTATGTATCAACTTGAAGAGTTTATCAAAAAGGGTCAGAAACATGTGTGTTTGCTCAAGAAAGCTACTTATGGCTTGAAGCAATCTTCACAAACGTGGAAATGGTAAGGTAAAAGATATCCTGATAGGAATACGTTATAAACAATGCGAACAAGAAGCATGTGCAATTGTGAAGTTTGAAAGGCAAAGAGTTCTTTATCACTTTGTATGTAGATTATTTCTTTTTTTCCATAACCTGTAGTGAATCGGGCAGTTTTATGAACAATTGTTGTTCCAGCAATTATTTATTACCCAAAAAATATGCAGCCTTTTGTAAGAAATTTATTTGACAACTGAAATCCATAAGCGCACTAGTTTGTTAACATTTGTTTGAGATTAAACTCCAGCAAAATAATACAATGGGTTAATTAATTACAACATGTTTTTGCATTGCAGGCAAGTGATGTTTGTTCTTATAGATACAAAAACTTTTTGGTCAATGTGCAGGAATATCTGTGATCACTGTTGCTTACTAAGTTTCACATGAAGACAATAAAGGATAAATCATTAAATTATTTGTAGAAGTAGGCACCTACTGGCTCTTGTGGAGCATCTTATGGATACACAGTTGAAGTTGCGAGCAAATGATTGTATACATCTTTCGGTATAGTAATTATCACACTATTTTTTTGAGTGTTTGATAAAAATCCTTCTATAATGAAAATTATCCCTACAATTGCCTTCTCTCTATAGTACATCATACCTACGTTGGTACTATATTGTCTTCAACTGGGGCACCAATGCTTGTAAATCGATTAAAATAAAGCAAAAATGTTTTGAGGTAAGAACATTAAAAAAATGGGATACTTTGATGTACGATTTTCAATTTTCAGCAAGATTTTGGAGTTGTTATGGAAATTTTGCTGCTATTCAGTCAGAATTAATATACTTTCAAATGCATACTGCTGTACCATTAAACTAAAACTGTATTTTGAAGTAAGCTGATATTATGTTCTCCAAATTCATTATCAATCAAACCCTACTTAACTATAAAAATTATACTTGTAATACAACTGTGATTAACAACTTTATAGAAATATTTTGACTAACACCTAAGAATGGATCATATATTGGTATTTTCGCAAAACAAATTATTGTTTAAAAACTAAAATAAACCGAATGTTTTCAGGGTACATATGACAATAATGAGGTAGCTCAGTGCGTGCTCCAACTGAAATTCCATGGTGGGTAACCTCTCCGGTATAATCTTTATGCTGTAGGACAAGTCTATCGCAAAATTTTATGGTATGGTTTGGAGCTTAAAGTTTACAAAACTGCAAATTGATGTGTTTTATTTTTAGCAGTACCAATGACACTGATAGACTTCAAATAATTTTTATTCGTTACTCATTACTAAACTACATTTTTTGAGTTTCAATTCACACAATGGATATTCTACTTTATAGGTAGCAAGCTTGCAAAATGCTACTTTACAAGCTAGTAGCAAATGATTGGTATTTGCTATTCCTGTTTGGTGTTAGTGTTGAAAATACCCAATAGCCACAGTTATAAATTTAAAAGTATCAAATGACAGTAAGAATTTGTTGGTACACAATAAAATTCGCTGTTGAATGTTTTTTCAGTTCCAGTTTCATCCTACTTTTGCTTTATGTGAATTTGAATTTCGTAGGAAACATCAAAGATTTTGCTTTTGAAAGTAGCATCGTACACGTTCGCTACCTGTAAAGCAGGGCACCCCTTGTTTGTAGTACAGCTCAAAAATGTAGTTCACTAATGAGTAACAAATAAACATTATTTGAAAAGTCTGTCGGAGTCATTTGCACCCGCTAATAATAAAATATAATTCGTGCTTTCGTACACTTTAAACCCCAAACCATACCATAAAATTTTTGTATATAATAAGAAATTTATTGTTCAACAGAAAACATTCCACTTACAGAACAATAATAAATATCTACAAGGATGATACAGACTAAGATACAATACAAAATATTAAAGTAAAATTTTTAAGTATGGGTTTGTTCATGCATAACATGCAGTATATGTTTAATGCTATGGAACATTATATCACTAACATTAGAAATTTTGTTATAATTTTGGCACATAACATAAATAGGTGACTTAAGCAGTAAATTTGATCTTGAAGTGGCACATACGAATGTAACATTAACTCTCGTGATTAAGCCTCGTGTATGAAAATTAATTTTGATAATAAATGTGGGCAGTCAACTGTATTGTGAAACAAATTATATAAAAATTTGACAGAGGAGTCAATTCTACGATTCTCCAAAGATTGTATATCAAATATTTTAAGCAATTCATTTTGAGGATAGCCTCTCACAGGGTAGTAATTATTCACTCTAAAGTATATAAATTTTAAGAATTTTCGCTGTACACCTTCTACTGCAATTTTATGCTTATCATAATATGGATACCATATTAATGAACAGTATTCAAGCTTTGACCGTACTAAAGAGAAGTAAAGTAATTTTAAGGTCTTCAGGTTGGTAAAAGTTTTACAATTCCTAATAAGAAAATCTAAGATTTTAAATGAGGACACTGTGATATCTGCAACATGTTGCGAGAATCTCAATTTATCATCAAACTTAATTCCTAAATCGTTTACCATAAAATACCGTGGTATATCGATAGATTCAATGGTATAGTTAAAATATGTAATCTGCTTTTTACGAGAGAAAGTAACGATTTTGCATTTGGAAATATTCAGGTTAAGACTATTGTTATGACACCATAGTACAACTTTGTTTATGACACTCTGAAGTTTGGAACAATCATCTATAGTGGATATTTTTGTAAACATTTTCACATCATCTGCAAAAATAGATGTTCACTTGTAATTATTTTGATAAGTCATTCACAAAAGAATAAATAGTAAGGGTCCCAAATGAGAGCCTTGAGGAACTCCTGAAGTTATTAACACGAATTCTGATTGAAAACCATTATAAGCAACATACTGCTTCCTACAAGACAAATACGATTTGATAAACAACTGTAATGATTTATTGAAACCAAGGTTTTCCAACTTCCATGTAAGTATAACATGAGAAATACTATCAAATGCTTTACGGAAGTCCATATATATTGTATCTACTTGACCTTCTGCATCTAAAATCTCGGAAACATATTGAGTAAAAATAGCTAAATTAGATTGTGTTGATCGATTGTGCATAAAACCATGCTGGTTATCGGAGATAAGTACTTTAACAAGTGGATATATTTCTTTATAGATACACAATTCAAATACTTTAGCAAAGTTTGATAAAATACTTATTGGACGATAGTTATTTATATCAGTTGTGTCTCCACTTTTATGGATAGGGCAAATTCTTGCAATTTTCCATTTGTCCGAAATGTGTTAGTTTTAAGTGAAATATTAAAGATACTACTCAGAGGTTTAGCTAAAATAGTGGCACAGTCCTTTACTAAGAAACAGGAACTTGATCAAGCCAGCTGTATTTTTATTCTTTAGTGCTTTAATAGAGGCCAGTACCATTTCCTCTGAAATAGTATTAACAATTATATTAGGTGTACTACATGGATTGATATTGTCAAAGAATTGAAATGAAGTTGTAACAGGTGAAAATATACTTGCAAAGTGACTGCTAAAGCCATCAACGATTTCTTTAGCTGAGTTATACATAGTATCGTCAAGTCTCATCTTGCCGGGGATTCGTGAGTCAGATTTTTGACCTAATATAAGACCAAAATTCTTTTTGGTCTAGTATTATGGCATTTTGTATATTATATATGTATGCTTTATAACTTGTCCGTATTTGACATTTGATAAGTCTCCGTAGTTGTTTAAAATTGGTCAAATCACAAGGTAAGTGCAATTTGTTAAAACGTTTGCGGTATTTGAACTTTAAGTAACTAGTCATACAGCATAAACATTATACCAGAGGTCACCCACCAAGGAATTTCAATTAGAGCACGTGGTGAGTTGCCTCACTATTTTTATTTGTACCCTGAGTTCAATTTTAGTTTTTGAAAAATAATTTTGGTCGCGAAAATTCCAATCTATGGCCCATTCTTAAGCATCAGTTAAAATACTTCTATAAAGTTGTGAATCACTCTGTATAATATTATTTCCTACCAATATAATTGACTTAGTGTTAATAAATCTCTACAAATTTATTAGTCCATCATATAATACAAATCATATGTATTGACTTTGCAAACCTAAAAAGCATTATTTTTGTTCAAAACACAAGCATAGCAACACTTCTGGCAGTTCGTTTACTATTAAACATGAAGTCAAATTTTACTACGTCATTTTATAAAAATGACTCACTATTAATTGATCTACATAGCTCAATAAAACCGTTTGTGCATATGTCATAGTGTTAAACCAGTTAGTATCATTATATAACAAGCAACATTACATAAACACACAGAAATCAGTCACTTAGCGCTGTTGATCAGATCTTCAATATAATTAAAGTAATATTTAGAATGAACATGAGATCAGACTCCCTTAAGAAAACACTTCTATATATTTCTTCGTGTCACAGTAATTACATAGGTTTTTGAATTGGGTAATATATTTATCAAAATGGCTTCCTGAACAATCTTGATAAGATAATTGCTTAGAAGTTTATGGTGTATACTTTTACTTGTAGTACATTTCAGCATGTAATATAATTTTGTATAAAGCATGAAAAATATACCAATATAAACAGCTGTGTAAACCCTTCTCCCTTGATTGGCCTTCAATTGGTCTAAAAAATTGAATTTCCCTCGCATTCTACACATTATCAAAGATACCTTACACTTTTAACAAACTTCCCATGATACTAACAATTTGCCTTATATACATTTAAGACAAATATTAAAACACAATTGAAAATGTTCTACTTTCCTGACCCTCTTTTAAATGCAATTCCCTGGTACATTTTATAGAACTTAGAGCATCAACTCCCTCTTACGTTTGTCATAATTTTTATATGACCCAAAAACGATATAAAACCTTTTGTTAATTTGAGTAAATGCAGCCAGATAAAATTATCATTATCTAGATTTGGAACAAAAGAGTATCACTAAATGCTGTCAAAACAATGCACCTGCTACAATATTCTCGCTATCCTTACAACACTGAACACTAAAACAATATTCTTACAAAAACAATACTCGTGCACGTAAGCCTTACCCGACATATATCCAGTGTTACGTGTTAAGCAAAATTTTCAATTATCGGATAACCCAGTTTCCATTTCTTGCATTTAATAAACCTATTGTTTTTTGTATAAAAGTAAAATCATTTCATTTGTTTCCCGAATCAGGTTCCGTTTATTTTATAAATTATTAGTTACCTTGTAGGATTACAATAATTTTAACATGTTCAAATACGTTGATAAAACCCTTGGGGAATGTACTGTGAACACGCATTATTGAAATGTCAAAGTTCTCTATTCCAATTGGTTGTAGGACATCAGCCAATTTGAATAAGCTAATCCCAGGGAGTGGCAATGGAAATAATTTACATGAACTTAATTGATCACTTCAGTACTGGAATTGACAAAAAGCGGTTGTGTTTTCGGAGGTGTTGTTACCGCGTGTTGTAATGTAGTGTTCATTTACATCTCCAAGCTCCTTGCCCTTTCCTCTAGTGCACTACCATTACTACAGGCAAGCACCGCATCATAAATCTGCTGAGAACCGGACCACAAGAATGTCAATAATGGATTGCTGCAGAAGAACATAATCTTAAGTGATAATCTGTTATAACTTTCATATACAAATTTGCATGTTTGAACTATAAAATTTAATATGCACAAACCCCACACCCACAATCACATGCCCATGGGGACACAATATTTCAAATCGCATTTATTTTTATCTACTATGTTGATAGCATATAAATGTTGGTTCTTTATTTTAAAGAAAGTCAAGAGTACATGTATGTGTTCAGTAACTCTGCTATTAATTTGATTTTCATTATCTTGTTTTCTCTAATAAACTAAGGTTTAGTCTTGTAATATTTCTTACTTGCGTATCTGTAATTATGACTTCATATTTTGGATTAATTATTTATATATCCTTGGATATAACGAATGTGGTCACATTGTGTACTGAATGCTACCCTGAAATACCTGTCATTTTAAATTCTTTTAGTGAGTTTGATAGTTGTTATTGGCTTAGAGACTTTGTTATTTGGATTGAGTTATTAGGAGAATGCTTGTTACTTAATACTTGCTGTGCTGTTCTGAAGTGATGATCACTTGTATATAGAAACTGAAATTATCTTGTTTCACGGAAATCATTCATTGCTGGGATTTATATGCTTAACATGAAGTTCTTGAGAAAATGTTCTACGTAGCATAATTTCTCTGCCTACAGTTAAACTGAATCTATTATTATGAAGAAGTTAAGTTGTAACAGCACATATGGCTGCAAGTGGGTTTTCTGCTTGTATGCTATTTTTCTCTTAATCCCGACTTTCAGGGTAAGTAGAAATAAAACAATATGAATTATACTTGTGTATATTATTACATGAGGGATATTTCTTTTGTTATTTTAGATTTTGCCTCGGTAGACGAATGTTTGGTGGTTTTGTGTATTGTGTGTCTGCTGTGGTGTTTTCAAGCTGTGTGTGCATATGGGCATTTGCAGTATTCTTACGATGGAGAACCATTGCTCCTTATTTCCAGAGCAGATGTGTTACAAGCTGTACAAATTGTTGGAACATGGATGGCATGATTCATGTTACATTATGTATCAGTTAAGAGGTAATGTATTTAAAATATGTTGGTGTCATTATGTTGACCGTTAGTTCTTTTTGTTAATCATATACCTTAATATTATTTGTTTTGGGATTTAAAATAGAATTGAATATACAGTGTGTCCAAATTTCGAGTCTCTACATTGTGATTTCAGTTATTATAAGAGATAGAAATTGGGTTAAATAGGGAAAGATTTGGAGGAATCCAGGCCAGTTTTGTATCTGTTTACAAAATTGGTGTAAGTTGTCTGGTTTTGGAGATATTCGAAGAAAACTAAAAATGGCGGATTTTGTTTTTTGATAATAAAACATGAATCATAAGTCTCACCATCACAAGACTTGCACATTATTAAGACACTTTTCTAAAAGGAGTATTTTAGCATAAACAGAATCATTCGACTGTCTTTTGTTTTCGAGGAAACGCCCACAACTTTTGTTTTTCTTATGGCCGCCATTTTGAATATTAGGTGAATGTTATGCGCCTTAAAATTACCTTTTCAACGATATGCCACATGTCTATAAAAAATGCAAAAACTATCCTAAATTTTAAAAATAACTAAATTTGTATGTTCTATAACGCTTGGTAATCCCAACAGGGCAAAATTTGATTTCTATTTTCCAAACAGTAGTAGTAGTAGTACCACATACATTTTGTTAAGTAGAACTCGTAAAGTATTGGATATAAATCTTAAAATTAACTTAAACATAAAACTGTAGCCTATCTTATCTAATTTAGGAACAAAATTAAATGTGACCGAAACAGCAAACTATCATCTAAATTCCTTCCGTAGATGCTGAAAATGCTGTCCGCTTGCATCACGGCACATTCGACAATTAATTAAAACTTTCCGTACAACTCTGCTTAACGTGCGCCTATTTATAGAGTTAAGAATGTCACGGACTCTTTCCTGCAGTTCGTTTATATTATGAGGCGGTTCAAACTCATATACCTCATTTTTAGCAAAACTCCATAAATAAAAATCAAGTGGTGTAAGATCTGGTGACCTTGCCGGCCACATAATTGGTCCACTATTGCATATAATATTTTGGCCAAAATGTTCAGCTAAAGGGCGCTTAACTTCGGGAATTGTGAGCTGGACAACCATCTTGCTGAAACCATAGTTTTCGAAAATCATCATCATTTGGTACAAGTCCTCTAATAGCCGGAATTATTTGGTCTCTTAACAATTCCATATATCTGGCGCCATTGAGGTTATTGACAAAATAAAAGGGTCCAATCAAATTATTATCTATAAAAGTATTAATTACATTGGTTAATTTACTAAAATATTTATATCATAATTAACTACCTAAGATACCACACCAAACGTTAAATCCATATCTCGTTTGAAATTTGCGTTGTGCCGTCAAATGATGATTTTCAGTGCTCCAGTGATGCGTGTTATGTTTATTGAACACCCCGCAATTGGTAAACCGCGTTTCGTCTGTCCATATTATCAATTCTGAAAGTGCGGTTCTTCCTCGCATTTTGGATGTACCAATTACAAAACGCATTCGCCTGGCGTAAATCTTCTTTTGAGGCCTTGGACAATAGTAGGTTTATAAGGATAAAACTTTTCCTTTTTAAAATATTATGAACAGTTGATTTTGGAATATTAAGTTCACGGCTTACAGATCTTACGGATGTGGATGGATTTCGTGTTACCGCCTCAGTAATGCTTAGAACACGTTCCCTATTGTTTAAGTCGTATTGTTCCCTAGTCTGTTCAAAAGCACCATAATTCAGTAAATTCATTACAATTTTTCTGAAGTATGTTTTATGCGGTTGTCGTCTTTCTGGATACAATTCCAAATATCTGGCGAATGCCGTATCAGCGTTCCGAAAAGATTGTAAATAAGTATTTAGCATATCAAACTTTTCCTCATTCGAAAACTTGTAGACATGTGGCATTTTATAAATTAAAAATGCAGCACCACCGGCACCAAAACTTACAACACACACAAGTTTATCTAAATTTTAGAATTTGTTTGACATATAACTGTAATTCAATTGTTTGGTTTTGTCACATACCACCGCCTACTATTATAAAACGATATCATTTTAACTCTAGTACCACCATAATTAATAATTTGTGACAAATGCTGTTTGTGTACATTATAAAATGTGTATTGTACTTTTCATGAAGTAGAAATCAAATTTTTGCCCTGTTGGGATTACCAAACGTGAAAAGAACATACAAATTTAGTTATTTTTAAAATTTAGGATAGTTTTGCATTTTTTTATAGACATGTGGCATATCTTTGAAAAGGTAATTTTAAGGCGCATAATATTCACTTAATATTCAAAATGGCGGCCATAAGAAAAACAAAAGTTGTGGGCGTTTCCTCGAAAACAAAAGACAGTCGAATGATTCTGTTCATGCTAAAATACTCCTTTTAGAAAAGTGTCTTAATAATGTGCAAGTCTTGTGATGGTGCGACTTATGATTCATGTTTTATTATCAAAAAAACAAAATCCGCCATTTTTAGTTTTCTTCGAATATCTCCAAAACCAGACAACTTACACCAATTTTGTAAACGGATACAAAACTGGCCTGGATTCCTCCAAATCTATCCCCATTTAACCCAATTTCTATCTCTTATAATAACTGAAATCACAATGTAGAGACTCGAAATTTGGACACACTGTATAGTTCATTTTAATGTTGAAAATAGCTTGTCAGGATTTATACAAGGATTACATATAAAATTAAAGCAAGTGATTCAAGGTATAATCCCAAGTACATTTCAAGGTTCAAAGTTCAAGTTTAATTGTGAGGGTATAAAAAGATATTTTTTATTTATGTTGATACATACAATAATTTGTGGCAAGTTGTAATTTATGAAAGAAAGTGTTAATAGAAATTATTTCATAGTTATTGAAGTTAAGCTCAATTTACTTTATTTACCAAAATTTGTCGCTGGTAAATTTACTCGTATGATTACAGATTTTGCACACAGGACCTATAGTTGGAATAATTGAATATAACACTAATTATGTGTATTTCATGTTGAAGTTATAGTTGCGCACAAGCCCATTATAAGTTACGACTGAGCTAGAGTAAAAGTCTAAACTAAGAGTATTGGATTTATGATTTTAATAGATCAAATATTTTAAGAAATTTGTGTTAGGGGTTACTATCCATTAAAGGGTTATATCTGTTTTAAAATGTCAGCAACCCTGGGATGTGAAATGGAGAACGTGAGAAGTCTTTAAAAAAGGATATAACACAGTGTTTTCAGTTACACCTAAAAACATCACGACCTGCTAACATAACCTTTAATGTAACATCATTATTAATTTGTAAAAAATACCTAACCTATGATAAATATATAGAAGGCAAGGCGTATTCAGTTTTGAGTTATGTATTACTTCTTGGAAATAAGTCAATTAAATAAATCATATAAAGAAAAGACTGTTATTCAATTAATTATTCATCATCATTAGGTCTTCAGTCCTGGAACTGGTTAGACGTGTACCTCCATTGTTTCCTATTCTAAATTAACCTACACATTTCCCTGAAATTTCCACAATCTGCATCTTTCACTATCTGTGTGTAATAATCTGGTCTACGTCTATCTCTGCCTCCCGCTTTTCTATCTGTGCTTGCAATATATCCCGCACTATAACTCAAATGGCTTAAAACGTGCCCATCCTTTCCATTTCCACTATTTGCTTTCCACCTATAGCTTTCTTCCCTCTGCTATTTCTAGAACCTCTTTGTTATTAACTTTGCCTGTCCATGCTATCATCATCATACATCTAAAGCACAACAGTCCAAAAGGTTCATATCTTTCTCTTGTCTGCTTCACCTACTGTCTCTATTTCATAGCCGTAAACTGCTGTTCTCCACACATATGCTTTTAACAATTTTGTCCTTGTTTCTATGTTTGTTGTCTTCGAACATAGCCGCTGCTCTTTCTTGTTAGATACAGTCCGGTTCCTCTTTTATTATTTTTTAAATATAACCCTATTGCACAGATATTCAGAGGTATGTGAAGAGGGTTAAGTAACCTGTGAATACAGTGATCTCCCAACACTTGAACATTTCCAGAATTAATAGTTTTCCAATAAATCCCTTCACACAATCAACATTAGTTGAAAATATTGCAAAACCAACACCTGTAGTTGTTTATAATAATCATCAGGTTTAAATACAATTACTGTTTTTCATCTTTAAGTTTTCTGTTCTAGAACTAGTTGAGTGCGTACCTCCATTGTTTTCTCTTCCGAGTTAATCTACATATTTCCCTGAAATTCCCACAGCCTACATCTTTCACTATCTGTGTGCAATAGTCTAATCTAGGTCTAAGTCTACCTCTCTTTTTTCTTTCTATGCTCCTAATATATTACCCATTATTCCCTCATGCCTTAGTATGTGTCTTATCATCCTATCTCACATATTGTTTACTGTTTTCCACATATTTCTTTCTTCCCCTATCATTTCGAGAACTTCTTTGTTCTTAACTTTGTCTGTCCATGATATCTTCATCATAAATCTGTAGCACAACAATTCAAAGCCTTCTATCTTTTTCCTGTCCGTTTCTCCTACTGTCCAAGATTTACAGACATAGTATTATGCTCCACACATATGTTTTTTTCCTTGTTTCCATGTTTGTTTTTGAACACAGTGGTTGCCTTTTCTTGCTAGCACGACCTTGTGCTAATTTTTGTTTTATATCTTTTGCACTTTTCCCATTTTGCATTATTTGGCTTCCTAAGTAACAGAAATCCTTAACCTCTTGTATTAACAAAGAGAAAATATGGCCACTAATGCAAAACATGATGATATAAGTTCCTTCAGTTTTAAATGTTACAAAAAGAAGTTGTGTAATGTGTTATGAAAGTTTCCAGAGCAGTCAGTTGTTTATTGCGAAAAAATTATGTAAATTTTTTAACCAACAATATAGTTATTTGTGAGAATTGTTCAAACAAACCGAAATCTAGCGAAAAAACAACTGATAAAGAAACAATCTTGCAGCTGGAACAACAAATATTGAATATAACTAAGAACAATCAAATGGACAACTACATTGATAAAATGAGAGATAAATATGAAACCCTATTTCCAGACTCAGCATCTAATGAATACATGAATACAAATAGAAAAATTAAAATTTTAGAATAACTTTTAAAGCCACCAACAAAAGTGTCGATCACTGTGCTACACAAAAACACATGAATGTGATACTACTCATAGTTATGGCCAAAATCTGAAGCATCTAGATCAATTAAGTAAAATAACATTTAGTTCTGGCCAGGCTTATACAGTTAACACCTAAAAGATAGTGCTACTCCTTATAATACAACTAACCACAACAAAACTGTTTCTAATAAATAGTTTGAAATAATTTTTGGTCAAACTCCTAAACTTAAAAAATAGAGTTCACGCACATCTGCCATCAGCAATAAGTTAATAAGTTTAAAGGGTCTTGAAAAAGAAAAACTACCAAACAACTGAATGGAAAAAAGCCGATATGACTATTAAGGTGTCTCAAGATAACTTATCAAACACAAGCAAGGTGTATGCTATTTTGCTTGTTGAGAATACAAATAAACAGAGTAAGCAATTAAAGGCTGTAATAAGAGATTTAATAATTGGAGATAGTCATCCTAGAAACCTTGTCCCTATTTTATCAAATCAGAATAGTAAGCAACTATTTACCGCACAATCCTTTTTTCAAACCGAATGCTCTGTTTTCTTATACTCAATACTGTCGAAAATCTTATTACCGATTTCAATCAAACAGATTTTGTTGATATTCTGGCAGGAATTGACAATGCATTGCCAAAAAATTGGTCAACCATTTTTACTCTTTGGTCTCTTTGTCGCAAGTTTTCGTGGTTGTAAATCAAATAGCAAAGATGTCACCCTTGTCCCGTTATATCCTGTCATAAAACCTTTGTGTCTGTGAAATTAAGTTGAAAAAAGGGATAGTGACAGACACTTGCTCATGGACATCGAAGATAAACTGTTGTGTTGGTTCGGTAAAGTGAGTTAAGTCAATAGTGTCACTGAATGTGAATTTATAGATAAACCCCTAAAAAAAAACAGTGATAGTGCTTACGTAACGCATCCAATAAATCGCCATACAGTCCACTTCGTGCAAGAGTAGAAACAATACTTATAGAACATTAGAATAAGCCCGAGGTTAAGTCGATATATGAAATTATAAGACGCCCAGCGTGTGATTAAACATTTACTATTAACAAATAATTGAGAATTAATGTTTATGTATCGATTCGTTACTGGAACTACAATAAAAAAAATTTAAATCAACCTATATTCAGATTAAACAAGAAAATTTATAAATTTATAAAGAATGAACATTTCTATGTAGACTCAAAAAATTATTTAAAGCAATCTTCATATACAAGACATGGACTACATTGAAACAGGCAAGGAAAAATTGAAATTTGTTTAGCATTGGCAGAAAAGCAACTACACTGAAATGCTAGAAAATTCAAGTGCAAAATCGAGCCAAAATAGAAACTTTATAATATCCCTAAAGAAGCTACAGTGCAAACTTTGGCTTCACGTTGCAGTACGACCTTAAAGCTCAGTATGTAAGCACCGATGTCCATAACACTGGTGCAGTAAACAATGGCAATAATTCAGCTCCAAACAATTCTTTTTTGTAACAGATGTGGTAACAATTTCCTCTTCTATTACGTAATGTGCGGAAAACACTGGCTTGAAAAGCGTGAATTCATGCCAATTGATAATTCTAAACTAGTTAGCTAGGCGTGAAGTATGACATAGGGACTCAGCTATATAATTGCAATAATAAAATTGAACTGGAAAAATATTCAAAGTTTGATTACTTGTGTGCTCATTTCAAGCTGACTCATTGTTATGTTACACATACTTTGTATTTATCATTTGCCAACTTGGGATCTAGATTATTTTTTTCCTCGGATTAACTGCTTTAGCAGCTAAATCAAGAAAACAATCATCATAGGTGTTTTTAACATAAATTATAATAACAATTTTGACAAAAATGTAATCAAGTTGACACAAATTCTTCAAATTGAGTTATTGATAACATTTTAACTAATGTTAGCATGACTAAGATCATGACTACTAATATAATACGTTTATATATTTCAAATTATTTAAAACAAGCGTTTGTTTAATGTGAAGAATAAACTCAAATTCATGAACATTTGTATTAAAATTATAATACCTTGTCACTTTCCACCTTTAAATTTCAAATTTCACTTTTTTGTAAAGGACAATACTGTACAATGCAGATTACTTTTTCTTTTTTTTTGTGAAAATGCAACGTCAAAAACAAAACGTGACTAACAGAAGGAATTAAAGTCTCAGCTAAAAACAAAACATTTCTATATACACTAGACAATCAATTTCGTCATTCCGACTTTATAAGACGATATTATTTATCTTGCAAAAGAATTTTTAAAAAGGTAATTATATTTGCTAAACCCACATCTCCTAACGTGTTCTTTATCAAAAAACAAGCAAAAAGAATCTTGGAAAATTATTAAAGAAGTAACTGATAAAATAACTTTTCATAATCATGAAATTAATCTTTAAAATTGTCCTGAGTATACCGTGACTGAAATGGTGAACACACATTTTTTAACAGCAGCTCCTAATTTAATATTAAAAAATATTTCTTTAGTTTTTAGCACGAAAATATAAAAATCGCCTAATGAAAATTTTATGCTCTTCTCTACAAATTAGTATGATATTTTGAGTGAATTATAAAAAATGAAAACTGTGCTCGGTATGACGAAATTCCAGTAAAATTACTTCTCAAATTACCAGTTTGTAGCCTAATCTTCTCTCTGAATTAATTAATTAATTAATCTTTTGAACTTAGTATTGTTTCGTGCTGCAAGGATGATGGGTTTCGACATCTATGAGCTTGATGGTGCTGGCACCTTCGGTGTATTGCTTCAACACCCTGTTCCAAGCTGGTATCAATCGCTCGGGTAAAAAAGTAATCACATCGTTTGAACGAAAAACAATAAGTTTGGTTTGAAGTTTCCAAATCGTCACGCACGAAAAAGTACAGTTGTTTTTCTATCACTAAACCAATATTGCAGTTCCCAGTGCTTTCAGAATAAAGCTAGGGTCGGTCCCACATCACCATCAGCCACAAGCCTGGAGCAGCACTTTGAGAAGACAAAGTGAGGTAAGTACCAGTAGCTTTGGGTTTGCAGTGTTTGAATTCTGGTGTCTTGTGGTCCGATACATTCTCACCGCTATCAAAGGTCGCATTTATATATATTAAATTACAACCAGCATGCTTTGGGGAACCCAGATGCATTCTGCTACCCCATAGTATATTTCCTGAATGTTTTAAGTGTGTAATTATCCTACCACTACATAAGGATGGTCCTAAGGTTATTTGCAATTTTAGACCAATTTTCCTTATCTGTATTTTTAAATTAATTGAATTTCTAGTAAAAACAAGAATTACAAACTTTGCAATCAAACAAAATCTTTATATCCACCCAGTTTGGATACCAGAAAAATAAATCTTTTACCGATGCCATTTATAATGCCCTTAATAGTATTTACATTACCCTTAACAAAAAAATGTTTTTCTGCTGCCTTTTGTATTGGAGCAGCTCCGTGGCTTAGATGGTTTATGCATGACTACCAAGCTCAAAGTCTCAGGTTCGATTCCCGACAAGAACCACTTAAAAAATGTTAGGCGAGCATCTTTCACAAAAACACACCCTTATTCGGACGAGAGGTAAAAATGCAGGTCCCATGTGTGTTGTCTCGCTCGGAACAGTAAGGTTTCTGCAAAATCCAAAATTGTTAAGTAGAAAAAAAACTCTCTTCCTGGTCAATGTAGTACCTTCGAGTGGGTCATTGAAAAATCAAAAGTACTACCTCATTTATTAACATAATAAGCATTTGCATGTGTAACTCACTCCATCTTGCTCCAAAAATATGATTCCTATGGTATTCGAGTTATTCCAAATCAGCGGAGTGAATCATTTCTAGAAGGAAGATCTCAATCTTGCCATAACAAGAATAAATTATCTAACAACAGAGTCCACTTTAAGTGTTCCCTAGGGGACAGCATTAGGACCCATATTATTCTAGTTTTACATAAATGAATTTATTGCCTTGATTATATATGGCAAGTGTTCTAAATTCTGTTTTGAATTGATCAAAATAAACAAACTAGTCGTTAGTTAACAATGAAAAATGGGCTTATAACTTTTAATTAACAAAATCCAACAATTGCAAATGAGTTCTCTTTTCACAAACTAAAACCATTTACATATGTTGGTTTAACTTTAGATCACATGTTAAATTGGTCTCGTCACATAACAACTTTAGGAAACATACATTTTGCTTGTTTTGCACTAAAAGCTTTTTCTTGGGTAATGTTACATACCATACCTTGTTTGAATCCATTTTGAGATATGGTATAGTTTTTTTGAGGCAATACTTGCAACTATTTTCAGACCAGACCTTTAAACAAAAAACTCGGTATCCTTACCTTGTCAAGCTTTATTTTAAAGCCCCCATGTAATATTTTATTAATTTAGGTTTAGGGACCTTTTTTAGAGCTCTGTGTGGGGAAATTCCCAGTAGACAATAACAGGCGGCTCCATGGCATAGTGGTATGTGTGTGACTACTACGCCCAAAGTCCCGAGTTCGAATCCCGACACGGTCCGCTTGAAAAATGTTAGGCGAGCATTTTTCACAAAAACACACCCTCGTTCGGATGAGAGGTAAAATGGAGGTCCCATGTGTGAGTGTTGTCACGCCCGTTAAAGATCCCTACCTTGCTTAGAACAGCAAGGGTTCGGCAAAATTCCAAATTTTCCAGGTAAAAAAAAACTCGCTTCCTGGCCAATGTAGTACCTTCGGGTGGAGCATTGGAAAATCACATGTAAAGTAGACAATAACGATACCGCTAACGCCCGTGAAAACAATACTAAGTTGTGGTTCACATGGCTATTTATGACATTGACATCTTTGTGGTCACGGAGCATGCTAACATAATGATTCTCACATGGGAACGCTGCATCAACATAGGTTGGAGGGGATACATATATAATGTAAGAGATGTAACATAGCTCAGAACACTTTCGTACTGCCTTCCGTGGAGTGCTGAAGTGAGTGCTTAGAGCATCACGAGTGGTTCCCACCCTCCTTACGTGTCCCTTATTATATCTTCCAGCGAAGCCACCAGGAGCAGCACCAAACAGCTAGCAACAGCAAACAGCCAGCAACCGCAAGCAATCAGAATCCACCCCAAAGACCAAGACCTCTGCATCTGTGTAGAACTACTGGGATAAGTTATTTAATTAATATTAATTGCCCGGGGTTTTATATTGGAATGTGAGAGGGTTGAATGTTAAAATTTGGCATCCATAGGGGCTACTTATTGTAAAAAATTATTTGTTTATTTTATTTATTTATTTGTCATCTTACATGAAAGGTTAAGGTACTACATAGTAGATTTACCACCTTCCCTTACAAACAACAATAATACGAGTAACATATACAGCCTATTTTACTAATTCTTTGCTAATCAAGTTCTTATATTTATTTGTTGCACTGCCAAAGGTGTTGCATATGCTGGTTTAGTAGTGTAGAGGCCACATATATAACACTTCCCCTAAATTTTGAAGTTTTATGATACTGTGTTGTATAGTTATCATGTCTCACGTTAACAGTGTTCTTGTGGTCTACTGGTTAGTTGCGATTACAAATATGATGGGGTACCAGTATTAATTAATTTATGTAGAAACAAAACAATTTAAATGTGGTAACGCCGGCAACAAATTCCTTTTATTTTAAAATTACAATTTATTAATTCGATAAATTATTGCCAGAATAGCATTCAATTCAGGTTATTTTAATTTATAGATAAATTGAAACATATGCCAATTCTGACAATAACTAAATTAAAACAGATAGTAACGAGCATCGGTGTGATTCGGTTCGCTAGTAAACTGTGGCATCGGTGTGCACGTCAAAATAACCCCTTGCACCCGTCTTAGAGTGGGTTCGAAAACGTTAAATTTCTAAATTGGTGATCCTTGCCTTCCTTCAATGACCATCCTAAATCTCACCCTTTAAACGCCTATTTAAAGCGAGCTGCAGATCTTGGGTAAGTCCATTGCTTTATATTTGTTTGTTCATGTTTAAAAAATTACAGTCCACTGTGTCTTAACCGAGCGCTAATAAAATGTATATGTATTTTAATGTTTAATTCTTTCGTGTCCTTTATATATGGCGATACAAGATGCATTAGTCGTTAATAATTAACCATGTTGTTTCACGTATAATGTATTATTTACCTTAAGAAAAAGCTTTGTTCCCCTATCTATTATTGAAATAAGTAACTTTAAATCATTGTATTTCTTAAATTAAAAAAACATTGTATTTTCTCATATAGGAATATCTTAAATAAGATATAAATCATCTAAAAAGTCAAATATAACAAAGTTTTCAGTTACCTGTATTTCGTGTTTGTAGACACTGCCGAACTTAATCATTAAAAATAATATGTTGCTTGCCTTTGTGCTGAAACCAATAATAATGCTTTAATAGTTTTAACAATTATTTTTGTCTGAAAGTTTTGAATAAAAATGTCTTAAATAATTAATTAAGTTTGCTAGAAAAATGTTGTGAAACACTAAGGCTTCTGTGAGATGTGAAGTTTAAAGTTACTTGGAAAATTAGATTTTAAATGATTAATTACTATCTGACCAAAGTAATAATTTATTTTTTCTATTTTTTATTCTTGTTAAAATGCCATAATTAAGTAACTTTTTATCGTTGTTAAAAAAACCTTAACATTTTCTAGAAACTAACCTCAAATGCTTGTACGTGGTGATTAGAATGTAGACTACCTTTGTTATGTTTACGTCTTTTTCGGCACTGAATTTAACAATGTCTTTTGTGCTTTGGTATATTCCATAATTAAAAAACCCTTTCGTCAAAAGCTTATAAAATGCTAACTTAACTTTAATTTTGTGTTATTTGGCTTGCAAACAAATAGTAATTAAAAAAAAATCTCTAATTTGTTCCTTGTTCGTGTAAAGTAAATATAAATTGATACCATTCATTTTAACGTGTAAGAATTCGGTAGTTATAAAAACTTTTATAATTATAAACTCTTTGATTTTCGTGATCTATCTATATCGATTTTCGTGTGTTTATAACCTACGAAAGAATTACCTATTATATTTATGTATTAAATCCCAATCCCGTTGATTCCTCTGTAATAATACTGAACTTTCGTTTATGTTGCTTAACTAAGAAAAGTTACCAATATTTGAGTTAACATGTTTTAAAAACCTTAAGGACTCTAATATAGAACTAATCAGATTGCTTACAGCTGGATATAAGTTAACAAAACTTGATATGCATTCTGATCATCATCCAGCGACCAGAAAATTGAGATAACACAAAACACATAAACATTGAGAGAATAAAGACAAAACACAAAAACCACAAACTTGAGTGGATTCGCTGCTTTCAATATTAAAAATAACAACATTTCCACACCCACAACTGCCCAATTGAGGTATGATAGCAAACCATCACAAACACACTTGCACAGTTCTAATTTTAAATAAATATATGATGAAGATAAGGAAATAAAAATAACATACAGTGTTTTAAGTTTAAATGAGCCTTTTAACAGACAAGATAACATTGATATAACCAATGATATACAGAATGCTCAAATTCCCAACATAAAGAAGAAAAGTGGACTGCTGTAGTAAGAAATAGACCACAGAAGTAAAGTATTATAGGCTCAGTCATGCTAAGTTGCAGCAATGGTGTAGACACTATTTCAGGTGTGCAAATGCGCTCCTGGCTTCACTTAAGCCACATTGCTCATAAAGCTGGTGGTGAACCACGTAATGCCCAAGATGTGCTTGCTTACTTAAATTTAGATGCTGCTAATGCTGCATGCTTTCGGATTAATACCAATGAAAGATTTAGTACTTTTAAACTGGACATTCCCATCCACAAAAAGTCGTGTCGAATGGATACTTCCTACTGGACCGAAAACGTCATGTTCGGGAATTTATTTTTAATCCAGCTGCAGATCACCCTAAAAGCCAATCAATCGCCCAGACAACTGATAACCAAGATTTGTTAGATGCAAATACCAACAAAAAACAACACATAAGTGTGCTGCTGATTAACTGTCAAAGCATAGTTAATAAAATTTTGGCATTTAATAATCTATAGGACAGCTATAAGGTTGCCATCATACTAGCTACAGAAACTTGGCTTTGCGAACATATCACGGATGTCCAAGTATTTCCCTCATATAATACTATCTATCGACGTGACAGAGGCTCTGGCGGTGGTGGGGTTTTAATTGCAGTGCATAATAGATTTACTTCCAAGAATCCAGGTTTTGACCCGATGTATGAACTAATACTGTTGACGTTGCCATACTTAACCTACAACTAATAATCATTGTTGCCTATTGACCTTATTCGGCACCACTAGACATTATCAACCACATCTCCGACTTGATACACAACTGCAACAAACCAATAGGTATACTACTAGCGAGCAATTTAAATTTACTAAAAGTAATATGGAATATTACTTCATCATGCTCAAGTGATCAAATATAGGTGAATAATCTACAATCAAATTGGTTAGTTCAAATTGTACCAGACCCTACAAGAAACAACCATCTATTAGATATAATCTTAAATAATCCGCTGGTCAATATGTACTCTTTTGTACTATTTTGGTGATCGCCGGCCAGTACATGTATTTATTGTAGAAGTTGCTCCTAATAAATCCACAAAAAAAAACAACGATATTTTGCTATAAAAAGGCCGACAAATGCAGCATACAGGAGTATATGTGCACACAATATAACGGATGGGTCTCACAGACAGGTATTAATAATTAGTACTGGGACACCTTTAAAGTGGTACTGCATATTTGCTTTCAATTCATACGTACATGATTTCTACCTACTAATCCCGATCCAATTTCCTATATACATGAAGTTCAAGTGCTGAAAAAGCAGTGTAGACGTTACTACAAGTTTCGTAACAAATCAACAGTCTATAAAGTAGAATTTAAAATACTAAAAAAGAAATTGCTAGAAGTAAAAAAAAAGCCTTACATGACTTTATGACTAATTCAACAGTCAGCAATGCATATTCCAACAAGTGCAATTTGTTTAATAAGTACATGAAATTGTGCAGAGTCACAAATGCATCTATTACTGAAATGAAAGATAGAGGCTCTGACACTAAGTTTTTTAAGCAATACCTTTAAAGAAGTCTACAATACAGACTCCCAACAGCTTGTCAGTAGAGCTGTTATAAGCAATAAGGCATCTATAAACGTATTTCATTTTAGCACCAAAGATATTTGTCTGGCTTTTGGTAAAATGAATCAACCATAGACCGCGTCTCCAGTCAATTAATTTTGCTATGCGGTAATACAATTGTACCATACCTGAATCTTCTTTTTAACATGTGTATTAATAATGATATACCAGATGATTGGCTAAGAGCTCATGTCATACCTATACATAAAAATGGATGATAAAACTAACGCAAACTACATGCCAATTAACATGACATGCATCATTGGTCGTTTATACGAGTTTATCTTGAATAAATATGTTATGAAAATGCTAAATAATTCTAATTATCTACATCCATTACAATTTGGCTTTCGGCCAGGTTACTCATGTGAATATGTACTTGCCTGTTTCATTCATGATATTACTGAGAGCATCGACAATGGAGTTGAAGTTGATGCCATTTTTTTTAGATATATCGAAGACAGAGTTTCCCATAAGCTATTGGTTGAACCTCTAATGAGAATGGATTTAGACAGTCCGTTGTAAAATGGATAACTGCATACCTATTAAATAGAACACAACAGGTATTGATTAACCAACAACTCTCGGAACCTGTAGCAGATCCCTCAGGAATTCCTTTATCAATCGCTGCACAGATGGAAAAAAGTCAACCCTTAGGCTATTTGTTGACGACAATGTTTTATACATAGGCCCATTAAAATCTAAGCAGAAGTGGAGATTCTAGAAATTGACCTACATGAAATTGTTCATTAGTTTGGATTTCCTTTGGCTCAAATGTAGTCGATCAGCAATACAGCCTTGAAAATAATATCATAAATCTGCCAGACAGCTGTAAATATCTTGGCATCATCATAAGCAAGGACGTAAGGTAGACCGAATATATTCTTGCAGCGGTCTCCGAAGCTTTAAAGAGTTTACATCTGGTCATGTTCTGCCTGCATACAGCTCATACTTCGGCAAGAGGCCATGCATACTTGACATTAATACGTCCAATTGTAGAACACTGCCCTATAATATGGAACCCCAAATTCAGTATTTAACAGACAAATTAAACTCTGTTCAGAGCCGTGTTGCAAGATATGTGTTCTGGTAATTTGGACAGCAAATCAATGTGACTGAATTAGTCAACAAGTTAGAATGGGACTCTCTTCCAAGTAAGAGTAATAAGCGTGCTCTTGTGGTTATGTATGAAACAATAGCAGACAAGCCTGCTCTGTCTGAACTTGGCAAAAGGCTAAAACGAGCAAGCTACCTTTCCACACATAATCATCCTTTTAAAATCCAGCACCTATCGTATCGGCACTGCTTGACTATAATTCGTTCATGGTGTGGGAATCATACTATGGAATGATCTTCCCATAACAGTATAAACAGTATGGATCCCGAAAAAAATCTCAAAGAAATAAATGACATCTCGGCTATTGTTAGTTCTATCGACCCAACTCTTACAAAATTGGAATTAGTACACATCCAGTCTAGATTAATACATGTAAAACAGCATCTTTATCTATTTGCAACCTCTGTCCCTAATAAATTTGATAAAATTAGAAATGAACTTACGTCCAATTTGTTCGTCATCGAAGGTCTTGATTTGCCATTACCTTTAATTTAAATAACCTATTATTACTATTAAAAAGATAGATGTGTCTAAATCAGTGTCAGTTTACATGTGGAACCTTACTTTTGGCATCGCCGTGCGTTCGAATCCCGACACGGCCGACTGCTTGAAAAATGGCAGGTGAGCATTTTTCACAAAAATTATGCCCTCGTTCGGATGAGAGGTTAAATGGAGGTTCCGTGTGTGAGTGTTGTCATGCACGTTAAAGATCCCTACCTTGCCTGGAACGGCAAGGGTTCGGAAAAAATTCTAAATTTCCAGGCAATAAAAAACTCGCCTCCTAGCCAATGTAGTACCTTCGGGTGGAGCATTGGAAAATCACATGTAAGGAACCTTACTTTTTCAGGATATAACTAAAAAATATCTTGAGCTTCTTTTCTCGAACGGATAGACAATTTAAAAGCCGCCCAAAATTGCACAGACCAATTATTTAACAGTGTGATAAACTTTTTTCCGACAGTGCTTTATCTTGGTTCCAAAATATCAAACATCAAATCCACTCTTACCTAAATTAGTTAACTCCTTGAAACAGGATTTTTCTACATTTGATGACTATGAAATTCTATCTCAAATCCGTGCCCATTTTAAGTTTCCCGATGAAAATGTTTCATCGTATATTATAGATGTGCAAATGTTATTTATTAGATTAGATAAAAGATGTGAAGAGCCAGAAACCTTAACTCAGCTTATTTGAAATTAGAACCCTTATTGTTCTGGACATCTAGCCTTAACTAACTCCCTTTCTTAATGGAATTGCCGGAAGAGTAACCACAATTATACTGACTGCGCAGAGTCTAGTAACATTTTTTTGCTACGGATATGGAAACCCGAACTTCTATAAAAATACATGTTCAGATTGTAATGTTCCAATAAACTACCGAAAAGATGCCTTTGTTGAAGGTGTGTGCGCTCCTTTGTTTCAAAAACACCCAGTACCACAAAATTACAGTTCTCAAAACAATTAGTTCAAAACCTATTGGGCCATTACCTTTATTACGAAAGAAACAATTATACTTCTAATAACATATCTCCATCGCTGACTTCTATTCCTTTAATGAAAATATATCATACAATCCCACTTGAATGGTCTAACTGATTGAAAACCATGTATGCTTTTCATAACCCAAATTATGCAACTGCAAAATTGAAAACGAAACCGTTGGATAATCGTCCATAGTTACTAACTTCAATTGCATCCCTATCGATTGATGCATTGTTGGACAATAGGTCTAACTGCTCTTTAATTAATTCCACGGGTTTACAATAATTAAGAGATTAAATATATTTTAAAATAAAATCTCAAAATACATATATGATTATAGCTGATTCTGTCAACATTCAACTAACTGGATCTATCAAACTAAAAATTCAGACAGAATCTTTCGAACGTGAAGTTAAATTTTTAATTGTACCCACCCTAGCATATTCTTTTTTTTTAGGAGTTGAATTTTGTCATATTTTTAATTTTTCGTTAAATTTTATCGACTTTATTTGGCAAACTTTAAGAAGAGCAAATGTGCTTCATTGGGAATTGCAAACAAAATTTCTCTTACCGAAGAATAAACTATCTTGTTAGGTAAAACCATGAATTGATTCCATCAATTATCTACCTCCAAATTAGGTTGTGTAACGACCTACCGATTCTAAACCTTTTAAACAACGTCAATACCCTTTATCCCTTGCTTTACAGAAACCTCTACATGACGAAATTGATAAAATCATTTAGTCTGGTGTTATTTCTCCTAGCTCTTCCCCTTGGAGTAGTGCCATTTTATTAGTTAAAAAGAAATACCGAAATTATCGTGTTTGTTTTGATGGTCGTACGTTAAACTCCATTACACTTTCTGATCTTTATCCACATCTATCCCCGAACGAACTCTATATTAAGTAGACTTCGTAATGCTATTAACATTCCGCAAATCTCACAGGCAGTACATACTTGTGTAGCCATCTATGAAACTACGAGTTAATTTCAAATAAACTTTTGTACTTTCATGCTTAGTAGTGTTGGAGTTTTCCACCCGATGGCGATATTGTTTTTTTTGTCAAAGTACAAAGGTTCCTTCAAACCTATATCATTGTACTAGCTTTGATAACTTTATAAGATGGTTAGAAACTAGTCTACTCTGATGAGGCTCCAAGAGCGCCGAAACTGGTCAGTGGATGTTTCTTTTCCTTATGAAGAACTAGGGTTATTGTTTTGCTAATGGCTATACAACTATTAGCTCGATTTGTATTCGTAAATATGTTTTTATTATTTCCATAAAGGTTTATTTACAGATACATCTTAGTAATCTTTTGTTGTACACAAATTTTTCAGATCGCGGACTGCATATATCTTCTCTCTCTCTCTCTCTCTCTCTATATATATATATATATATATATATATATATATATAATTAATAGAGAAGAATAATCCACATTTGAATGCAAATGAATGCTTAATATATATAATATATATAATATATATATATATATTATATATATATATATATATATATATATATATTGCTGTGATAAGGGGTTGTTTAGAAGTGTATTAAGTAGTAAGGGTCGTGTAGTAACTATAAATAGCAATAGGAATCAGAAAACTGCATTTATTTAGCAGAAAAATAAGTAATTCGTATATTATGTAAATAGCAAGCATTTAACACCCTGTATATAGACCGTAATTAACTTTAAGCGATGCCAGTAAGCATATCTTTCAACAATAGAACGCGTATTCAGCAGAGAAATAATTGTACATGTATTTAAACTACGTTGAGGAATGTTTTAAAAGTTTATAAAATAAAATACGCAGAAAATAAGATGAAACTTAACAAATCTTCATGCAATTCTGCTGGAACAATAAACGCTTTGATAAGAAAAACGCATAAATAAATACATGAACGAAAACAGTACTAGAGTTACAGCATTTATTTTTGTACAATTAGCCTAAAGTATTATCTATACAAAACACAAACATAAGTTGAAAGTCTGGCCACAATAACGAATAATAAGGTATCAAAGATCGCAAATAAACACCATGACACGGAAATCCGAAAGAGTTGCATCAGAAAACAGCTTAAAATATTAAAGAAAACCTGGTTGGTCGCGGCAATCTGCAAAACTGCTTGGAAACCCAATCCAAAAGTAGTGGGAAAAGCTATTTAACACCCACCGGTGATAAAGCAGCTCGGTCTACACTTGATGCACGTTGAATCCACATCACTTTTAATTAGAAATCTACACGTCAGACAAATAAAATTTATGTTATACTGAAAATAGTGCTGTGCAACAATTACGTTAAGAATACATGAAGTTTTTGCCGTTTTTTTTTTAGAAAACGTGAGTAGAAATTGGGTAATTAATTTAAATTAAATATTTATAACCATATAGGGCTTCTGGTACAATTCTGGTACAATTCTAATCGGCTTCCAGTCACATTCTGGTACAATTCTGCTTCACTTATAAAGCAATTCTAATCTGTGTCAAAAACAATTCTAATTTTAATTCTGGGATAATTAATAATACTAAGTAACCCACGAATTCAAGTGGTATTTAAGGGAAGAGATTCAAAGCATATGCAGAGAAATATAGAACAAAGCACGAGGTGATTTTTGGAAAGCAAGGCGTAACCGCACTGAAATATCGGTTCTACAAAGCAGAGCATTGGTATTCGATTCAAGACAACAAGGGGGTGTTGATCCACAACACGAAACAACATATCAGGAGATCACAGGTCAGATCTACTTAATTTTAAGAATTTTTTCAATTTAAATTTTAATACTGAATTTATTCAATTAATTCAAAACTTGTAATGAGTCAACAGGAACATTGCATACGTTTAAACTTACGTAATAAATCATAAAAAGGTCTCAAACGTTCCAGATTTTTTTTGTAAAGGGTGTTGTTTTCGGTAACTTTATTTTAAACTAAAGGAATACAAATTTTAGGATAAATAATCCATATGATATTAATTCATTGAAGAGTGTATTTAAAGAATTTCAAAAATTGTAAATATTATTTCCTTTCATTATATGAATGTTGATTGACTTCGTTTTATCAATTCAAACAGATAATCATAAAGGGGTGAAAAAAGAAAATTGATCATCGTAACGTTGTGCACTCTGTGTAAATTAAAAAGGGCTAGCCGTGGCATAATAAAAGTAAAAGATTAATTTGAGAGAAACATAGTGGTGGTGTTCAGTAGTATTATAATCATTACTTATTTCAAAACAAGCAAATACCATAATTTTGATATCGTTATCCTAATCTACTTTATTGTATTTGTTAATCTTTTACTACTGTACTGGTGGTTTTACTACTTTACCATGTATGTGCATGGAAGAAAATGGAACCATTATTATTATTATTATTATAGAACACAAAACAGAAAGAAAGATGTAGGATTTACAAATGTCAAAATTAAAATGTCTAGAATAGGTATCTGTTTGACTGTAAGTGAGGAATTCGTAAAAAAGCACTGCTGCTACAGTGATTATCTAAATTAATCATTTTGTCAATGTTTGTTCTATAATTGGTAGCAGTTACGAAATAGAAGAATTTTTAAAAGTATAAGGTATCTAACAAGTCTCTTTTCAGTATGGAAAATGTATAGAAAATATTCATTCCACAACTATATTTTTACTTTGGTCTTTAGTTTTGTCACGAATATTTGAGGTTTCAGTGCAGGCCATTGAGATTTTAAAAACCTTTACAACTATTCATTTTTGTAATATGTGTATGTCACATCTACGGGCTTTAAAAGTCATGCTGTTATAGTGTTTTAAAGGTTATGTAATTTAGGCATATTTTCAAATTGGTTATGTATTTAATTAAAAGTTTGATAATCTCTTTTTTCTTGGTGCCATGTGGGTTTTATACACTTGTGCATCTCTCATAGTTTGAGTAACTGAGTGATAATGTTTTTGTGTAGGTAAGATTGAAAACATTGTAGGAAAGAATTAAATAAACTGTTAGCAGCAGAGTGTTATTATTCTGATTCTACAATATTGGCACCAACACAAATTCTTGTTTGTACTGAAGTGTACACTATTTATTTGATGTTCTCCAAAATTATAAAATTCCTAAAAGCGGGACATTTTACAAATCTAATTAACTAACTACTGTATATATTTACATTTAGTATTCCTGCTTTAGCTAACAAATTCAGAAATAAATTGCGACATTTATCAAATTAAAATTCTTTCTGTCACCAACCTGCTTCGATTACTGCATTCACTCTCAATATTTAATCTAGTGTCCGTTTTAGCATAGTGTCGCTACACCGTTCGTAACATAAACTTTAAGTGGAAGGGAGGAAGGGGATATAAAATATACTACTAATCATACCGTGTTGGTACAACATGACCAGTGCTGCTGCAAAATTAAAATTTAACAGGGACATCCTTCCTTTCTGTGATCACATAATGTAATTAGTCACTGTTGGAAAACCTCATGAAGAATTTCAAATGACTCAATGAAGAGTTAAAATACAACAGGGTTACAAGTCCTAGAAAAAATTATTTAGGGTGTATAATAGCACCATAGTCTTATAGAACAAAATTCTTGGGTGCATGAAATGGATTATTGAAATTCATATTTCCCAGTCACTAGTTGCAGTTGTAGCTAGCATGGGTTACTTATCCTTTTTAATAAAATTAATACACAGACATTAGCTTGGAGTTTTTTCTCTGCACCATAGCACATGTTCGAATTAATTTATATTTGAGGGTAATTTTTCTCTCACTTAGTGAATAAGTAGATAGGTGTGAACACGTTTCTCAGTAAGTATAATACATAGCTATATTTAATTAGTTGGTACTCATTTTTAAATTTTGTGAATGTACAAAACTGTAATTTGCTGTAACCACTTTTAAATTGTAGAATAGCAATATATTGTGATTATGCATGGCTGTGTTTTCATTACATGAGTAACCGCTTCAAGTGTTCATATTTAAATTGCTGACGACAGTTATATTACCACTCAGTGAAGTCTTTATGTAAAAACCTAACTAATTTTCTAGACCGAAATTAGCTGTAACAAAATAGTCTACTACTGTAATAGAAAAATCTATACCAGAAATGAATTATAAACAATTGCGAGTTGCATTTTTTACCAGTTATTTATTTTCATTTCACAAAACCCACTAACCACCAGGTTATGTTCCACTATGAACAGCCTTATTAAATTTGTTCTGTCAAGATGATGTGCTCATGAGGTTTAATTATATTTATTCAATATACAATGACATATGATAAACAACGCTAAGTGACAGAACGCTCTAATATGAATTTTTAGTAATAAAAAAAATACTTTTACAAATGCCTTAATTAATAAAAGTGAATAATTCTATATAGTTACCATTACTCTAATGCAAAATTACAAGGTGTGTATAAAAAATTCAGTGAATGTTCCAATATTTAAATTAAAACTGTACAGAGGAGCATGCATTGTAATGCATATATTCAGAGTTAATTTTGGAAATGCCATGTAGTGTAGAGACAGGTGATAGCCAAATGTTGGCAATTTAACATTAGCAATGTGATATGCACTGTTACAGTGCAATGAAGCAATGTGGCAACATGAAGTTCTGTTACAAATTAGGAAGAAATGTAAAGAAAAAACAAAACAGTAATGTAACTACATTGAACAAATGTCATGAATGGTTCGAACCTTTTTGTAATGGTAAGGTAACAACTAACAATGGGCCATATTCGGATTTGTCATTAATAAGCAGAAGCTCAGATATGATGGAGTGACAAAGTGTGACACATGCTAGCACAATATCATCAACTGGCATTACGATTAATAGCAAGGGAATTGGACATTAGCAAGGACATTGTACACATGTTCATTTGTAAAGATTTGGGTAAACATACGATCTGTGTCTGGTTTGTATAATAAAAGCTGACAGACAACCAGAAAGTAAAACGATTTTAAATGAATGGATTTCATTATAATGCGTGACCAAAATGTATCCTTTCTAACAATGATCACAGATGGTGACATGATACTAGCATAATCAGAAATCCAAACAGCAATTAAAGGAATGGTGTACAAAGGATTCTCCATTATTTAACACAAGTCACTTTTAGAAGTTCAACAACACACATCGCAAATCCGTTCCTCACAATTAAACTGTAAATGCTACATTTTACAAGAAATGTTTTGAAACAGCTACCTGCATGTATCCGGCCATGTTCAGCCGGAGTTAAACAAGACTAAGCAATGAAAGTTGCAGCAACTCCAGTGCAGTAATTCTTAGCTCAGTATGAAGTAACTGTACTGAAACATGCACTGTATTCCCCTGATCTGGTGTTCTATGGACTACTTTCCTAGAGCTCATCACAAAACGGTAATCAAAAGTGCATATTTTTAGGGCATATTGGTCATACAAGAATGACACAGTGATCCAGCAATCACTTTCTAAAGGTAATGTTGCTGTCAGTTTCAAGAAACCAAACGTAGTCAAAAGTGTGTTGTGCTGCAAGGCAATTACATTGAAGGTAATTTTACCCTCTTTCTTCTTTCCTACGTACACAGATAACATAACAAAATATGTAAAGCAAATTTGAGCAGCTGTGGCAACAAAATTTTCCCAAGAGGTAGCTCAATCACAAGAGAGTTGGATCTAAGGAATTCCACTATAAGCACAATAAAATATTATATGCATTTTACTCTAAACTCATAAGCATCACAAGCTTGATAACCAACACACAAAATCGTAGCAAATTGCAACACAACATAGAAAGTTCCCAAGATACCAGTGAGACACCCAGATTATGCAATTTAAACTCACAATACTAAAACATATTGTACAAAGGGTGATTTAATTGGACCAATCAAAATGGCCATGTTGATGTCAATGAAGTTAAGCTCAATCGCAAGAGAGTTGGATCTAATGAATGCCGCTATAAGCACAATAAAATATTATATGCGTTTTACTCTGAACTCATAAGCATCACAAGCTTGATAACTAACACACAAAATCGTAGTAAATTGCAACATAACATATAAAGTTCCCAAGATACCAGTGGGACACCCAAATTATGCAAGTTAAACTCACAATACTAAAACATAGTGTCCAAAGGGTGATTTAGTTGGACCCATCAAAATGGCCATGTTGATATCAATGGAGTTATATAGCATGTGGCCATTTAACTATGATACCACAAACAAAAAAAATCTATATACTCTATATACAGACTAGCCATTTCAAATTATAAATATTAATTATGAGTGTAAACTTACAACAATATAATAACCCTTATTCAATTCCAAAAGTGTTACACAATCTACATCTAAAACAAATCATAGGATTTGTAATTGAGCCACCAATTTCTCAGATCGATTAATACAGGTAATCATCAATAACATGGATATCAAAAGTACGGCATGCATATCCAAGTAAATAAACAATATTCCGTATAAAGCACAGATTGCAAACATGCTTAGTGACTATACAAACCCCGGATATCAATACAGCCTTGAAGAGATAACTAACTACATGTTTCAGGCAATAGAGATGGACTCACAAAAGAAATATACAGACATGTAGAATTTCATAAATCTTATAGAACCAGAAGTGTTCCTAACACGTAGGATATGGTCGGTCGGTGAATAAATTCAAGTTTTATAGAATAGTATATGGACTAATAAGAAATCAAACAAATCTCTCAATATACAACCATCCATACCGATACAAATTAAAAACTTTCATAATTAGTTTCCATCAACAAACACACTAGTGCACGAATGTTTGACTAGAACCCATAAATAAATAGAAACTTAAAATTCCTTATTTTTCACAATTAGTAAGCATACACTGCTAATGCCTTTCACAATAAAATCAATTCTTCGACAATCACCTACTTAAACCTATACAAATATCTCAAACAAAGCAAGAACTTGTCTAGGTTCATATTTAACCAGATCGTGAGAGATAACCATCAAACTACAAATACAATTTAAATAAAATATTCAAAGTCTTTAATTCTAGGCCAATCAATGTACTATACAACTTTGTACAAAATTCTAAATTTATTTATCTTGGAAATCGTTCAAATTGTAAGAAATAATAAAATTGTTAGCTATTCAACAATAAAATTCTAGTTAAGAAAAATAACGTAAAAAGATCAATAAGGATAATTTGTTTATATTTTTTGTTCTTTGATACCATTCACAGAAATTTTTTAGATACACCTTGTTTTGTAAAGCCTTCTAACTATTTAAATTTTTATAGAGCAATTACTTTAATACTTAATATTAAAAAATAGCAACAAAATAAAGTCTTACCGATTCTTCTGTTCTAATACAATGACTTTCTACTCCATCAATATCTGCCATGCTTCGAACTTCTGTGATTTTAAGGCCTGATTCATTTTCTTCATCGCTGTCATCTATCACAATAACTGGGTCCGTTGCTGTTGAATTTTGTGAGGGAATAGTGCGCTGTAACAATATAAGAGTATAAATGTTATAAAATAATACTCAGCCTATTTATTTTTCTATTTTACCTAAATACTGCATGAGAAGAAATGCACAGTTAACCATGACTAGAAACAGACCTGTATATTGATAGTTTTATTGTATGTATATTCAACAAGCTTTAAATTTAACCTTAGAAATATAATGTTAATTCATAGTAATGTTACTGGTAACCTACATAAATTTTATATATTCCTTATTCAAAAATATAATTCTTATACACGAAATAATTTTTGTATGCTAGTTTGAAGGATACATTAATTACTAATGTAGACATGAAGTTAATGGAAGTACAATGGCAGCTTTCAAGGAAAAAAAAATATGGAAAGTTGTCCGTTACAATGATTACAATGTTACAAAGATTTTCAAATTTTGTCTGAGAAATATTCAAACTTGAAACCAATCTATAAATAAGGGGAAAGCTTGTCCTGTAGTTACCACAATCGAGCTTCTTAAGTGATTGTGATTTATCTAGCATTGTCAAACATTTATAGTTCGTAACATGAGATATGTGTGTTCAACGGATGGCTAATAAATCATTATTATATTATATATTCTGTAACTATTCCGTTAAAATTTAGAATCCTTTAAAAGTTGCAAATTTAGAGTTCCGCTAAAACAATAAATACCATAATGGTATTCTGTAAACTTGTATTTTAGAGTCTGTTAAAATCATATAATATTAGAAAAGTCTTCTATAATTTTGCAAGTACATTTTGGCAATGCTGTAAAGATGTACGTTTGAACTATATTAGGAGTGGGGTTTGATACCATCTGTGTTTCACTTTCACTTCTAACACAAAAACTATAAACATTAAGAGTTTGGATTTTTCTTTTTATTATTTCTTTTATTTCAGTAATGTCTCATGCCCAACGAACTACTAAACTACAGAAAGAAAAATTAATTGCATTTTTGGAAGACAACATAAATATGTATGGAAGAAAATTTAATTAAGCAGAGGTTTAAAAGATAAATCAATTTTAGGTTACACTGGCTACCCACAATACAGGTTGGTAATAAGTAATTATTAGTAGTGTTGGTTACTTCATCAATGCATTTACTAATGCTTGGTTAGTTTAATGCAAAATTGTGCCCTTGCCCAATGTTTAATTGATGACCCCCACTTGCATAAAAATGCAAGAATGCTAAAAATTTTAAATAAAGTGGTACAGCGGTATTTCTACAGCCTCGTTGTGAATATTTTTAAACAGACTGTTTGGCATCTGAAATCGATTAGTCATATTCTCCGTTCTTCTTTGATATAATCTAAACTGTGTCCTATAAAATTATAGAAAAAGACGATATACAATTCTAAAATAACTCTTCATCTTTGACTAATTCTTCTATCAAAGCGTCACAAACAACATTATTGAAAGCAATTCCTATAACACTGATAACAACCCTTTAAATAGTAGAGGGCTATTCTAACATCCCTCAAAATTATGTGGTTTTTAAAGGAAGTCTTCTAAATTTTTAACAGATAATTGTATTACCAAAGACAAACAATTTAAGTTCCCGCTAAAATCTTAGAGGCATCTAAATTTCAATGAGATAGTTACAGAATGGACATCTTAAACTTTGAACGCCATGTTCAGTTGAGGCATTAAATAAAAAATGTAATGTACCCAATAGCGATCAAAAATATAAAAACTTTATTCAAATTTTGGCTTCATCACTGCTATAGTATCCCACATACAAAATCTTAAAACCAAACAAAAGCAAATCAATAAAAGTGAATGTAATTACTGCACTTAAAATGGAGACAATTACAGTGCTACTGACAATAAATTCAATCATAATGAAAACTGATTATGAATGTTCTAAAATGAATAAAGTTAATAATAATTCAGGTTAAAACCACTACCAACATGGAAACATAAACGTATACCAAACAAACTCTAACACGGACTCCATATTGCAAAATAGTATATGTGGTTCAACAGAAAACAAAATCTAAATCTCAGTTGCTTATCTGACACGTCTATTAAACTATTTTTGTAAAATACTTAATATTTTAAACAAAAAATACATACTTCTGTTAACCTCATAGTGAAGTATATTAGAAAAGAGCGATGTTTTCAATTTGCGAAGTTGGAAAAATGACCAGTTTGCTGCCAGGCAGTCGAAGTAATAATCAAAGAAGAAAATAGCAGGTTGGGGAATTTGAAATTACGGAAAAGAATCACTTGTAAGTAAAGCTACAAAAGAAAATATAACCTGTGATTAAAAATTGAAATCCACCCATGAAATGAAAAATTGTCAAAATGAAACTAGCCGAGTGAGTAATAGGGGAATAAATAAACTCAAATAAGAATATAAATAATAAATACTAAAATATAAATCAAACTGGACATGCCATGCAACAGAATATGTTACACACGTTAAAACATTAGCTAGTAAGTAAATGACAATTTGATTGTTTATTGAACACCACCACTGATGCAATGCAATTTTTAATGAAAGTCTAGCTTAATGACATACTTAACTACTACCAAAATTTTCTGGGATTTAGCTAATGCATTAAATAAGTAAACCACGCTATTGTATAAAACATTTGTTTTATGGAACACCATACATTCTGCATGGTGTGAGTCATCTCTACAACAAAAAGCAACTTGGAATAAGCAATACTTTAGGAATGTTGAATGTGGTGTGTCTCAGGAATCTACTTGACCCAATTCTTTTTCTTACTTTTATTAATGACAATTAATCTGTTAGACAAGCATCAATTGGAGTATTTCTCACATATCACCACTACACTTACCAAGATGATTGAAATTGAAGGTTACAGTGAAAGTGTACTGTCTGATTTATGAGCTTACTGTAAAAAAGCAGTCAAATTTTTTTACCAGTGCAGTAGACGCAATGAAAAGGTGCATACATCATGCAGTGGGAGAAAAGGTGCCATTCTAGCTAATGAGGGAGGTGTGTTGTATCTCAACATTGAGTATAGAAGAAAAAGGCACCCTGCTCAATTGATAAAAGTACTAATTGATAAAGGTACGGTAGAGAAACTTCAGTCTTATTTCATGAAATTAAGCAACTAAAAATTCAAGTACTAAATTTAACTGAGAGCAACACAGAATTAATTTGTTTACATATCAAGGGTAAAAAACTAGTTGACGCAGAACTACTCAGTGTCAGTGTTGAGAAGTAAATGCTAATAAATGAGAAAATGATTAGGCCCTATGATGGGGAATCTAAGGTAGGAGATAAAACAAAAAGCTATGCATCACTTGTAAATAATACTAATAAATTAATTACTTCAAAAGTGCATGATAATTTTGATAACTCTGCAGATGTTGAAAACAATGCCAATGCCTTATCTGAAACAAAGACAAAGGATAATATTCTAAATAGTGTTTATATTCATATAACTGACAATAAATCTAATCACTCAATCACATATTTCTAAAAATAAGCATAACATGATTATAGGTATAGGTGGCAGAAATACATTGGACAGTGTTTCAGACTCAGCAGATGAATTTGTAGTAGAGGCTAGGAGAATTAGAAGTACTAATCTCCATTTAACTAGGGTAAATCCTACAGTAGACATAAACAAAATAACAAGTTATGTGAAATCAAAATTGCAGACATTCTATTGATTTAAATCTGGTTGTTTTCAGTAGTCAACAAGTTGAAAATGCAAGGCATTGTCGCAACGAACTTCCAAATGTAGACTTACTTTAAAACAATTTAAAGAAATTAAAATTATTATGTTGTAATAATTATAAGTATTCAGATAAAATACAAAAATTTATAAACAACAAAAGAGACATTTTAATATATTTTATTTTATTGAATAAATATTTTAAAAGCTATATATTAGTTCTCATCAATAAGATAAGAATTATTTTTTTTTTTATATGAATCTAATTATTTTCGGTAATCAAAATTTAAGTTTAAACAATGTCTATAATATTGGAATAATTGGCATGAAATGCCATAAATTGTTCAAATATGTGTCGCATATTGATTTTAAACTTATTTAAAATTTTAATTATCCCTGTGGATTTTCCCGGGGCTCGGCGTCCCGTGGCCCGATTTAACTGACATCAAAACTTAAGCTCTGGACACCGAGCTGAATCGATTGATGTATCACACATTGATGTCCGACCATTAAAAAGGCCTCGGACACACAGACAAATAGATTTCATAAACGAACGAAGTTCGTTGAAAACTTGACTCTCGTTTTCCAGAGTTTTATGTCCCTTTAAGATCAGTGTCAATACTGGTTACATGCTAACTCTCATGAAGTATGAATTTTGGCCAAGTGGAATAGCTATTAGAAAATTTTTCAATAATAAGTTAAAACAGAACTCGCAGAGTATCAGCACATTGGATTTTCAAAATCCTATGTCACAGTAGATCAATACTTAGCCAATGGAAACCATCATAATACTGTAACATTTTTATTTTTCCTTATGCATAAAAATTGTAAATAGATTTGGTTGTAAGTCGTTTTATATACGACATACTCTGCATTATAGTTTGTTGTTTCCAATCAAATCGAAATTACAAATGAATGTTTAATTGCAAAACAAATATTAACTTTCGTAATTGAATTCATCGAAAACGAAGTTATCTTTAACCTTGAAGCAAAATGCTGCATTTACAGCTATATTTTGCTGTTGTTATTTCATTGTACACTGATAAAACTAGATAAGCAACATCTGGCATATGTTCGTTATATCCTAGATTTGTGCAACTAGAATTGTCATCCGAATCCGGCAATTGTTAGTTGCCCTTAATCTAAGCAACATGGGAATGAAATTGGCCACGTGCAACTAGAGACGCGCTAAAATATATTTGTGTGAGTGTCTGAATGGACGGACACTGCGAATTGAAGTGGTCAACTCAAAATGCGCAACAAAGTTTTAAACAAAGTTAAAAAAACTAAACAAAAGTATACCACGTTTTTACAATGATGACAAATAGCAGTTTTGTAAACGATATATCTACAGCCACCTTTTGAGAGTAATAATAAATAATTACGCTTAATCACTACGTTCAACTTTCAATTCTTCATGCTTTTTTTATTTTAACATCTGTTGGTACAACATAAGAGTCTATATGCAGAAATCATATTGCGTTTGAAGTGACTCAAAGAAATCCTATTACAGAATTGGTTGTGAAAATTCAGTAGTATTTTCCAGTCGACATTTGCTGAAGCGAGGCCGATTCAAGGAGTATGGCATTCATTTAATTTGGTATAACCTTCAAATTACCTACACAAACTATCTGGAGAGTTATTTTATAGTCTAAAGTTCTTCCTTCCTGTTTTCGCTTCTTCCAAGAACCTAAGGCTATAAAAACTAGTTTAAACTAAATTAAATAACTTCACCTTCTTAGTTCATAAAAAAAATCTACATTATGTTACGAGAAAAAATCTAGATTTGTTTGATGTTATACCGAAGCGTGGTTAAAAGATTATATATATTTTGAATACTTAACAATATTCTTATTAAAGCTCATTTTAATTATTACATATAGTTAATGTAATTTGTAATACTATAGTTCAGGTCTGAAAAATGAGCAAAATTTTTGCCAACCATGGCTGTAAGAATTTTAACCCGTAAGTCATTTTAAATAGATAACTATAACTTATTTTCCTTCTAGTAAAAAGTACTCGATATATTTGTGTAAATATTCCAAATGAATTTAGTTTTCGTTAGAGGGAGAAATCATTTTTATGGATACCTTTGTCGCAAAAGGCCATTGTTGCATAATCGACTAATGATAGTCACGAAGGAGTTGAATTATAGATCCGAATACGTAATTATTAATAAAATATCAGGTAAATAACTTAAAAATCACATCCCAATATTATGCATGTGATCGTTTTAGCAACTATATGCCGAATCTTCTTATCTTCTGCACCTGTTGGACATCGAAGCATAACACTATAATGCACAAATATAACAAGAACTTATTAATAGCATAGAAAATATAAAACGTGAGAATGCACATTGTAAAGTTTGTATATTTGGGGATTTTAACTGCCCAGATATAAGTTGGTACCAGGAAGAGAATGTATTTGTACCTTCTCAGTTTAATAATCTGGCATCCGAAATTATTGTAGATGGTATGTATTACCTTGAAATGCAGCAGTATAATGGCATTAATAACAATCAAGGTTAAATACTAGACCTTGTTTTTGCTGGCAATCTAGATTTTATCAGTGTGGAAAAAAGTAATTTTGCTATATGCCCAATTGATATGCATCACCCACCATTACACATAACTTTTTCCTGGAATAGTGTGCCATTAATCAACAACAAGATAAATATAAAAGTTAGATTATTTAATAAAGCTGATTTTCCCAAAATAAATAAATTTTTACGAGATACTGATTAGTTTTTTAAAAACTTCCATCGACCTTGATATGGCAATGCTATTATTCAATGACACTATACATAAAGTTATAGAAGAATTTGTGCCCCAAAAACTCTCAAACAGAATAAGTATCCGAAATGGTATAGTGCCGAGTTGAAATCCCTTATAGCTAAGCTGTAAAAAATATAAGAAAACAGGTTTAACGTATGATTATAATCAGTACTGCATTGCAAGAAGAGAAACTAAGTTCCTCATGATTGGTGTTACTTAGTGTTTGTTTCCAACACAGAGTTAATGATACCTACAAACTTGAAATACTTCTGGTTATACATCTCAGCACTCAAAAAGAATACTAGGATACCTAAAATAATGTTTTACAAAGGAGTCCTACAGATGTCTCCTCTTTTGCAAAGCATTTGAAGTCCTGTTATCAAAAGCATCACTCTGATTTACTACAAAATATTAGTATTCCAAATTATAATATGCTATCTATGCATAATTTCACAGAAGATGAAATACTGAGTAAGATTAATGCTTTGGATTGTAACAAAAATGCGGGTCCAGACGGAATCCCATCTGCTTTTAGCGATCAATGTAAAAACTCGTTATTAACACCTTTATGCAATATTTTTCAAAGATCCTTCAAAGAGGGATGTTTTCCCACATTATGGAAATGCTCGTCTCTTTACCTGATATTTAAATCAGGGGCAAAAGATCAGGTTGAAAATTATAGAGGTATCTCCTTAATATGTATTATGGCAAAAATATTGGAATCTATTGTCACAAATGAAATATTCTCCACCTATAAACATTACATCGCTATCGAGCAACACGGATTCTTTAAATCTACTGCTACTAATTTGGCGATAATACAAAATTTTTTAATATCAAATATGGAAAAGGATTGCAGGTAGATATAATCTACCTAGATATATCCAAAGCATTTGACAGTGTTTGCCATGATATGCTCTTACAAAAATTGAAGGCAATTGGAATAATTGGTGTATATCTTACTTGGATAAAATCATACGTAAGTGGTTGTACACAGTACGTACATTTATGCGGTATCAAATCTTCCGATATTAATGTGCTTTCTGGTGTCTCGTAAGGATCGTATCTCGGCCCCATACTATTTCTACTATTTATCAACGATAAAGTCTCTATTTTTCAACACTGTAAATGCTTATATGAGGATAATTTGAAAATATGTGCAATAGTTAAATGCACACAAGACTGCGATAACATTCAAGAGCATCTAAATGAAATGTCACATGGTGTAGCAAAAATGGTCTTAAACACTGTTAAATGTAAATTTATATGTTTTCATCGCATTAAACAGCCAATATTATGTACCTATACAATACAAAAACTGCAATTAAGTCCGTTGAGTTGATCTGTGATTTAGGTGTAACGTTTGATTGTTTTCTTACATTTAATGAGCACATCAACAACATTACTGCTAAGGCATTTAGAATGCTAGGTTTTATTCGGCAACATTGTGAAAATATTAACGATGTAAAAGTGATACAAATAATTTACAACAGCTTAGTGCACAGTATTTTGGAATACAATACTGTTATCTAGTCTCCCTCATATGAATGCCATAAATATCATTTAGAAAGAGTACAAAATATGTTTGTAAAATTTTTTTTATATTAGATGCATTTTCTTTATGAGCATAGTGATAGGCTCCAACTCACTGGTATTAAAAGCCTAGAAATGAGAAGACAAATAGCAATGCTATTCTTCTTAGACAAGTTATTAAACAATTTTATTGATTGTGAATACCTGTTGTCTAAGGTATGGCTCAAGTGCCAAGTCACTTAACACATTCTACCCAAACTTTTTATGTACAGTGTCATCGCACTAATTATGGTTGTACTGCTATTACTGAAAAACTTGCCATTAATTTTAACAAAGCACAAAGAAACCTGTCTAATAGTAACATATTTCGTGTTTCATTCAATACCTATAAAAGAAAAACAGATCAATGAACAACTTAAATGATGCAGATAGTCTATACTGACTGACGGTTGATATTTTTCTGTGTACTTGTTAAAATAGTACTGATATTAGAAACTATTTGATACTATTTTATTCTATTTTATTATGACTGTGTGATTAGCGTGTTGTTCTTTGGTATATACCATTTGGGTTGTCCTGTAGAGTATTAATAAATAAATACATAAAAAAGAAGCCGACAACGTACAAAACACAGCAATAAAAAAAGTTAAACAAATTCAAAACAAAAGGTAACTTCATAACCAAATAGCCATCAGCCGAGGTCTTTCAGCCTGTGTATAATAACATTATTTATAATACTTTCACCGTTCTGAATGGACCTGGCTCCTTGAAGAAGTTTTAGAGTACTAGAATGGGTAGAACGGCTTGAGAGTTCCAGCAATCTAAAGCACTAACTACAGGTTTAACCAAATTAGTGGAGTCTTTAGTGAGGAACCAGACTATGATAGGTTCCCGAAAGAGGACAGCAGCTTTTTCGGTACTTAGAGTGACAGAGACCACGGGGGTCAGTATGGCAGTCTAAGACACACTACTGCGATGTGGAAGGCAATGGAAAACCACCACACTATCTCCCAAGTCTACAGCGTACTGAAATTGTTATTTAAGACAATGGCATCTTCTGGGATAATAACTTTTAGAGTTAAAATAGTTCCCATTTGGATCTCTGGGAGATGACTACTACAGAAGATGTAATCGGAAAGTATAGAAAAAGTCGGGAACATTTTGAGAGTGGAAGCATGGAATGTCAGAAGTATGAAGCAGCAAGTAGGTCAGCTAGAGAACCTGAAAATTAAAATGGATAGATTAGCATTAGACATAGTAGGGATCAGTGAAGTTCGGTGGCTAGAAGCGGGGGATTTTTGAAGCGGAGACTTTGGGGTAATTCATACAGGATCAGAAGAAGGAAATTCGGGTGTGAGGATAGATATGAGAAAAAAGATATGACACTGTGTAGAAAACCACCTACAAAAGAACGAAGGAGTACTCATGGTTAGATTAGAATTTAAACCAGTAAATAAAGTAATAATACAAGTATACACGCACACCTCTAGCTACAGTGGGGAAGAGATAGCAATCTACAAAGGTAAGGAAGACATACTAACACACGTAAAACAATATGAAAACTTAATAATTATGAGGGATTTTAACAGAGGGGTAGGTGAATGTAGGGAAGGAGCGATATTATGTTTATTTGGTTTAGGCACGAGAAACGACAGGGGAAATAGGCCGGTAGAATTTTGCGACAAAAACAATTTATAACCATCACAAACACATTATTTCAATATCATGCTAGAAGACAATACATGTGGAAGATGCCAGCAGATGTAGGAAGATATCAAATAGATTATATTCTTGTTAGACAATGGTTTAAGAATCAGGTAAAAGACAATAAAAGCTACCCAGAACCAGATATAGACACTGACCACAACATTGTAATCATGCAGGTCTGCTGTTAAATTTAAAAATTTGAAAAAAAGGAACAGATATGGACACTTTGACTTTTAGAAACTAAAAGATACAGATATCCACAATAAGATTTGAAAGAAAGTCAAATGAATTGTAGAAAGATATTGGGAAAATTCTGATACTAAGGAAGTAGAAACAGAATGGAATAACATTACATCCAGCTTAGGCATGGTGGTCAGAAATACTCTGAAGTATACACAAAAAGAAAATAAGAAAGCATGGATAACAAAGGATATCCTAATTTTAATAGAAGAAAGATGAAAATACAAATACCGACCCGCAAAAGCTGGAAAACAAATACAGAGCCATAAAATAAGAAATTATTTGCAAATGCAAAAAGCTAACGAGCAATGGATTACTAAAAAGTGCAAAGAGGTACAAACTAAGATGGAAATAGGAAAGACAGACAAAGCATACAAACTAATTAGAATGAATATTAGGGATATAAAACTTGTTACGTGCCGAAATCGGCCGTAAACATTTCGAATTTTAGTTTTAATTTGTAAGGATTTCACGCCAATAATTTTAAAAAGACGTGCGTGTATTTCCGTCACTTCAAATAGTGGCGTTTGCGCAAAGGATTGCGCCGAGGCGGAGTGCAATAAGGGTGGTGGTGATTTCCGGACACGCCGAGACTAGCCAGCGAGACGTCGCGGAGTGAGTTATCTTTGCGTCTTATCGTGCCTTGTCTTTTTTTGTTATGTAGGTTCCTTGCCTTATCTTTGCTCTGTATCGTCCCTTACCTGTATTCCTGTGTTCCGCTACAGAAAAGAAGACAAATTTGAATTTGGTTTCAACCGGGGCAACGAATTACCCATGCCCGAAAAGGACCAACGAAGCCCCGCTGCCGCCATCATGGAGTAATACTGTGAGAAGTCCTACAGTTTACGTAAGTACTTTTCTCGTTTTTTTATGTGATGTAGTAATTTTAAATAATGATGTGACGTAATATATTATTTGCGCATCATTTTTGCAATTATTTATCATTGCTAAACTGACTGTAGTAGCTCGCATACCATACCACTGGGGGTATAATAAACTGTATAGCAAAAATATAAGGGGCACAAGAGGAAACATCATTATAGAAAATATAAGGAAAGAATATACAGAAAATTTATCTGCAGGAGAGGACCTAACAGCACTGGAACAGGAATCAGACATTCGAAACGATTACTTAGGATATCCTTTACTTAGAGATGAGTTTGAATTAGCATTAAAAGGTCTGAAAAATAGTAAGGCACCGGATATAGACAAGGTGCAAGCAGAAACTCTAAAAGCCGTTGGACAAGCAGTAACAGAATGTGTAAGCTATATGAATGGGACAGGCGAGATACCCAAAGATTTTAAATCTAACATCATAGTCACTATGCCAAAAAAGATAGGCGCATATAAATGTGAAAATTTTCGTACAATAAGCTTGATAGCACACGTGTCAAAAATATAAATTAGAATTGTACAAAGACGGATGGAAAAACAGGTCAAAGAAGTACTAAGAGAAGATCAATTTGGATTTAGACGTAACAGGAGAAAGCGTGTATATAGGATTAGTAGATCTGAAAAAAGCATCGACAATGTAAAATGGTAAAAAATGTTTGAAATACTCAAAAAGATTGGAATGAGGTTTCGAGATGGACGGATAGTAAATAGCTTATACAAAAAGCAAACAGCTGTAATAGAATTAGAGTAGGAATGTAGAAAAGTAGATATTAGGAAAGAGGTGAGGTGTGCCCTATCCCCGTTAATTTTTAACATGTACATCGAAGAGGCAATGAATACTGTTAAATGCAGGAAAACATTTGGAATTATGATGCAGGAACAAAAGATTGATAGTGGTATTAGCATCTAGCAAGAAAGAATTAGAATCTGCTCTTAATGAAATAGAAATAGTTGTAACAGAGAGATACAGTATGAAAATTAAAAAAAAATAAAACTAAAGTACTAGTATGCAAAAGAGGGGAAAATAAATAAAAACCTAAAATACACATAGGTAACGAGATTTCTGCTACCTATGAAGCCACATAACGCAAGATGGGGATAAGCACAAAAGATATAAAACAAATATTAGCACAAGGTCGTGCTACATTTAACAAAAAAAGCAATGATTGTGTTCAAAAACAACAAACATAGAAACAAGGAAAAGATTGCTTAAGACATATATGTGGAGCACAGCACTGTACGGCTGTGAAGCCTGGACAGTAGGAGAAGCAGACAAGAAAAAGGTAGAAGCCTTTGAAATGTGGTGTTACAGGCGTATGATGAAGATATCATGGACAGACAAAGTTAAGAACGAAGAGGTACTAAAATGGTAGGGAAGAAAGAAATATGTGGAAAACGGTAAAAAATAGGAGAGATAGGATGATAGGCCACATACTACGGCATGAGGGAATAGTGCGGAATATTTTAGAAGCAGAGATAGGAAAAAAGAGAAGTAGAGGCGGACCTTGGTTAGACTATTGCACACAGATAGTCAAAGATGTAGGCTGTGGGAATTTCAGGGAAATGTGCAAGTTAGCTCAGAATAGAAATCAATGAAGGTATGTGTCTAACCAATTCAAGATGGAAAACCTAATGACAAAAAAGGTAACTGTACTTAAACCTGATGAGTATTAGAAGCAACTACATGTATTGGTTTCGCAATACTCTCAACTAATGTTAATTGTGCAAAAGCATTTACTGGAAAACTATTAATTTCGGCAAATGTCTAAGTGTTGGGGGATCTTTGGTAGCCACAGGCTGCTTAACTCCCATCACATACCACTGATCTTGGTGAAACAGGGCATATAATTAGGAAACAACAGAAAAGAAACCAAGCTGTATTTAGGCTGTAAAAATTTAAGGGAACTGTGTAGGCTAGCTCAGAATAGAAACAAGTGAAGGTACGCGTCCAACCAATTGCAAAGTGGAAAACTTACTGACAAAAAAATAATTGCACTTATACCTGATGATTATTATAAAGAACTACAGGTGTTGGTTTTGCAATATTTTCAACAAATCTTGATTGTGCGATAGGATTTATTGGGAAACTATTAATTTGGCAAATGATCAAGTGATGGGGGGGGGGGGGGTCTTCATAGCCACAAGCTGCTTAACCCTCTTCAAATATCACTGAAATTTGGTGAAATAGAGTATATATTTAAAAAACAATAGAAGGGGAAACCAAAATTGTGTCTAACAAGAAAGAGCAACAGATATGTTCGAACACAACAAACAAAAATAAGGACAAAATTGTCGGAAGCATATGTGTGGAGCACAGCACTGTATGTCTATGAAATAGGGACAGTAGGAGAAGCAGACAGGAAAAGGAAGAGGCCTTTTGGAATGCTATGTTTGTTATGTGCCAAAAAATTTTGGCACTAAACATTCATATAGTTTTAATATGCAGGAATTTCGCGCCATAAATTTAAAAGACTTGGTGTCGTATTTCCGTCACTTCAGAAGTGCATTGCGCGAATTTCGCGCAATAATTTGCTTATTGTGTGACGTCATTGACAATTGGCGTGCTAATTTCCACATTAGGTAATATCGTTACCAACTGTCTTTTGTGTCACTTGTGCGGCATTTACGGGAGTATAATATGTTTTAGATGTATGATGATGATACCATGGACAGATAAAATTAATAACAAAGAGGTTATAGAAATCTGTGGAAAACAAAAAAAAAAAAAGATAAATAGAAGGGCAGGATACGTTCTAAGGCATTTTTGAAGAATAGAGCGGGTTATATTACAAGCAGGTATGGATAAAAAGAGATGTAGATGTAGACCTATATCAGACTATTGCACGTAGATAGTGAAAGATACAGAATGTGGGAATTTCAGGGAAATGTGTTGATTAGCAGAAATTATGAAACAATGGAGTTACGCATCTAACCAGTTCCAGGACCAAAGACATGATGATGATAGTACTTTTAACTGAAGTGCAGTGATTAATTAGAAGAATTTAAATATGTAGTGATAACTGTTTATGGTGGTTATAGATTATCCTGATACTGTTATTGCTGTTGATTTCTTGAGCAAAGTTTTCATAAAAGGTTCTATCTGGATGTTTTCTTTTGCGTCAAAGTTCTCAGGTGATTTTAAAATCTGGGCTTCAATTAAATTTTTATTATAGCCCCTGAAGTGAGAATCAGTGTATAACTCTTTATACCTTACTACTATTGCTTCTATTCTAGTTATATTGTAAAAGTTGGTATTGGAAGGATTAAAAAGTGGATGTATCAGATAATGCATTTTACGTAATTTTACAAAGACGTTGTTTTGTCCTTGTACGTCCTTTAGTGTTGAATTTCTGCAGTTAGCTAAAATAATGCAGCCATATTCAAGGACAGGTCTACCTGTCATTTTGTATATATCGGCAGCAACATCTATTCTAATTCCTTTATCTTTGTATGTAAGCTCTCTGAAATGCTTAGCACTAGTGATTAATTGTTGCTTTTTCCTAGATATAAGATATCTAAAATTTAATTTATTGTCGAGTTCAATAACTAAATATTTAATATGCTTGGAGTGTTTAACAGTATAATTTTTTATAGTGATTGCCGGTGAATTGTTCTGGATTTTATGAATAAACATACGCACAAAAGACTTGTAGAGATTTATTTCCAGTCGCCATATGTTAGCCAAAGCTAGTAAATCATCTACTTGTGTTTGTAAAGCAGATATGGTGCTGATTAAATTTTTGTTATAACATAACACTGCCGTGTCACCGGCAAATTGAAGAATATTACCATTCTCCACTGGTTCCTTGTAGATATCGCTCCAATACAAGTTGAACAATATATGTCAGAGCGGTGACCCCTGCGGTACTCCTTGATGTAAGAAAAATGTTCGAGATTGAACACTGTTTATTTTTACTTGGCATTTCCTGTGGGATAGGTAGTCGTTGATGATCCACATTGATGAATGAGAACAATTCATTTTGTATAGTTTATATAATAAGCCTTTATGCCAAATGAGTCAACGGCTTTCCTAATATCTAAAAAGACTACTGCAATCTTCAATCGTTTGAGCTGCCTGTACATCGGATGTTAATACGGTCAATGGAAGAATCGTTGATGATTTTCCTTAAATTCAAACTGATAGGATGGAATGATATGCTGTACTTCTTCATGAAGTCTTTTTTTAACAATTTTTTTAAAATTTTTTCCAATTAGTGTTACGTGCCAATCGGCACTTAAACATTGTATTAGGTTAAGTTTGATGTACGGAGGTTTCGCGCCATAATTTCAAAAGACGCGGTGCGTGGAATTTTAAAAGACTAGACGCGTACTTCTGTTACGTCATAGTGAGTTTGCGCAGAGTGCGCGACGCGGGAGGGTTGGACGAATAATTTCGCGCGACGTGTAAAAGACAAAAGAGTGGGGACTAGTTTCCGTGATGCTCTAAAACGTGGCTGTTTTGCCAGAATCTTCAAGGAGTGTGGACGTTAGAGGTATCGTATCGTGCTTATCTTTACCTATGTAGATTTCCCTTGCCTAATTGTCTTTATTGTTGCCTTATACCATGTTCCCGTCATTCCCTGCATAGGTAGGTGTCAATTTGAAGCCACGTAGGCGTACCATACTACACGACCCTGGGAGAACGAGCTCGTGATTGCTGGAGCTGGTCCGAACGCTGTGGAAGAGCGTCGGGCATACCATCTTTATCTATCGGGAAGGACGATAGGCGATGTGGAAATCTGGACCTATCATGTGAGTAAATTATGTATTACCTGTTGATTTAACTTTTATATTTCCGATTATTACGCAATATCATTTATTGTTTTAAATATGTAAATTTCCGAAGTATTGCGCAATATAAATTGTGCATTGGTGACGTCATTGGAAGTTGGCAATGCGGAATCTGTAATAAGGTTGTCGTTGTCATCCGCCAGGGGTGTTGCTCGCTTTATTCATTGCGCTTGCGTGATGTGTTTATGAACTTTTGTAACTGTAATTATCGACTTCTTTTAACTGTATTACCGACTTTTAAATTGTAAGAACTATCACCATATAAACTGTAAGATTAGGAGCATAATAGGTCGATAGTTTTAAGGTTGTGTATGATCAGAATTAGGTTTTGGGATTAAAATTACAGTTCCCCCCCCCTACCATTCATCAGGGAAGTAATGATTCAGTAAACAATAGTTATAAATTTCTTGTATTTTACTATGCCCCTCAGCATCTAGTTGCCTAAGAATTTTACGATTGATAGTCTTTTCCTGGTGCTGTTTTTACTGTCAAGCAGTACTTCATAATACTCTACTTCTGTAATACAGTATTGCCCGAAATAAACAGTACTGAAACTAAGTTGGCGGTGTTTTTATGCGTGCGCTGTCACACTCAAGTTAGCTAGTATAGACCTGTCAAGTAAACCTCAAACAAGTAATTAGTAGGGCCTAATTGTTAAAAATGGTGTTAAGTACAGAGGAGAAAGTGTTTCTGGTAGAGCATTATTTTCGTTCATACGGAATCGGCCGACATAATGGTGCAAGTTTGCTATACGTGTCTGATCAATTCACACAAAGGTTTAATAAACGTTCTCCAAGTAATGCTGTAATTTTGAAGGTTATTGAAAAGTTTAGAAATACAGGTAGTGTATTGTGCCAACGAAAAGGAAACTCGGGCGTCCCAGGACAGTTAACAACAACAATAACCATGAACGTGTTTTTGAGCAAATCTTAGAAAATCCGAAAGTCAGCCAGGCAAGGACAGCGTTACAACTTGATTTAAAAGAACTTCCTTTCAAAGAATCCTGAAGGAGCTGGGTACATTTTCGTATGTGATTCAGGTACATCAACAACTACATCCTCGGGATTATCGCAGTAGAGTGGAATATTGCGCCAGAATTCTCGCGTTACAGTATGAAAATCCTGAATTTTTGAAAATGTTGGTTTTCAGACGAAGCACATTTTCACTTGTCAGGCTATGTGAATCGTCGCACAAATCGATTTCTGGGCTTTGCCAGACCCGATGAGGTTCAAGAGGTTCCTTTGCATAGTGAAAAGTGAGTGTCTGGTGTGCTGTTTCCGGACACGGAATCATTGGTCTGTACTTTATCGAAGAGAATGGTAGGCAAGTCACACTTAATCAACAGAGGTACAGACAAATTTTAACACGATTTATCCCTGATCTACGTCAATTCTGTCGTGCACGTAACTTGGCATTTGAAACCAATTTTTTCAGCAGGACGGGCAACTTGCCATACTGCTGCCGCAATTCGTCAATTTCTTCAAAACATTTTCCAAGCAAATTCATATCACGATTTACTGACTTCCTTATCCTTCACATTCTCCAGACCTCACACCTCCAGACGCATACTTTTGGGGCATGGCTAAAAATGCCGTTTTCAAACGGGCACCACAAACCATCGATGAATTAAAGGATGCCGTTAGAGTCTTCTTCGCAGCCCTGAGACAACCCTTATTCAATAACATGACCAGAAACTTAGAACATCGTTATGAAGTCTGTCTCGAACGAGGAGGTGCACATTTAGAACATATAATAAAGTGTCAATAATATGTATTTTTTAAATATACAAAACAATTACAATTTCAGTACTGTTTATTTCGGGCAATACTGTATTATGGATGTTGGCCCTATCAGATGACATTGATAAACGTGGCATACCAATGGTTTACCTCATTTAATGTGTCTCCGTCAAATTATAGACACCTTCAACATAATTTGCAAAGGCATTACATTTTTCGATATCTGTATTATATGATCGACTATTAAATGTTAACTCTGTGGTTTGCTGTATCGTAGATCTATATTTCGACAACTTTTTAATTTCGTTCCAGTACGTTTTACCTTTCATAGCGTTAATAATCTCACATGCTAAATTCCATTTATGTTGTTTAAATTGGAATCCAGGGGGTGGATATCGTTGTTGATTTGATTATATTGTGATTTATAGGTTGTAGTAATGTTAATTTTTATGGATGGGCGAGCTTTTAATTATTAGCTTGGATAATGTAGCACTAAGTTTTGAATATACTCTGAATTTATAGACTGTCCAAGTTTTATAAATTCCTTGATTTTCTCATCGACTCTTTCAATATTGCATTTACTTATGTTGGAAAATTTTGTCTCATCAATAACAGGATCAAGTTGTGGATCAAAATCTAACTGGATAGCTAGATGATCACTTTCAAAGTCTGGAGATACCTTTATATTGGTAATGTTGTTTCTAATATTTTTAGCACAACAGTATATTAGGAGTCGTGATGGGATTATTTATTATAATGAAAGTAGAAGGTGTAGATATTTGGTAGAAGTGTGAATTTTCTAAAAGGGATTTTATTTGTCTCCGAAGAGGAGGGCTTAGCCTACCTCAAAATCACCAATTATTATTGAATACTTATATAGTGATGCCTTAGTAAATATTGTTTCTTTGATTACGGAAGAGTGATGAATATATACTATGAAGATATGTAATTTGGAGTTTTTGTAGGGAAAGGACACACAT